>OX439472.1:103158003-103606655 GCA_949320105.2 Crepidodera aurea
CGATAAGATATGCTCACAATTACCAATATCAAATCCAGGGTTTGTTAGAAATAACGGACAGATCGTGGTGTGATCTTGTCATATTTACTTTCAAAGGAATAAAAATTATTAGAGTTTTAAGATCTACGACATTCTGGGATACGATGTTGAAAAAATTGAAAAGTTTTTATTATTTTCATATGTTACCACAATTGGTATCTCCGGGAAATTTATTTTCTGTGGCTGAAAAAAAATGGACCACTTCGAGTCAATTGGTTTTTCTGGATAATGGTTTGGTATCAGATGTAAATTACTACAAACAACTCTCAGATAACCGTGGATATGTCGTTACTTCGAATCCTGATATTGGATTTTCCATCAAAGAGATTTTAATTGATGATTATTTGACTCTCAATGGTAAAAGTTGGCTCAGCAGTTTCATTATAGATCATTGTTTACATATATTGAATATAGAACAACAGTATCAGATTATTTCAGTTGCTAAATCATCTATAATATTCGGCAATGAAAATTTAACGAACAATTTTGTCGGATCTGTGACTTTCAACAGAAATAAGCTAATATTTCCGATTGCCAGATACCAACATTTCATTTTGATAGAAGTTAATCAATCGAAAAAAAGAATTACTGTGATTGATCCAATGGGCAATGAGGCACTTATTGGAGAGTTGTTGCTGAAAAGATTCGTCACGTTTCTTCGTTTAAAGGGTTCAGATAACTCAAAATGGACGTTCACTCATTTGGATCACGAAATGCAAAAGGACAATTATAATTGTGGTATATATGTTATACATTTTTTCATGAAAATGATTAAAAAGCAAAGTTTATTAGAACCTTTCGATCCACTAGAAATTCGCATTAAAATGAAAGATCTGTTATTATTAAATAGTCAAAACATGCACAAAAAATGCCTCTTTTGCACACAAACAGTAAATGATATTCAGTTTCCACGAACCATATTCAAATGTAGAATTTGTTTAAGAGTTTTTCATAAAAAATGTTTACTAACGGTTTCAGATATGCAGAATGGAATTGACGTTAATGCAAAAACTATAAATGACATGTGTGATCTCTGTCGAGAATATTAAGATGAAGAAAGTTGACTGAAATAATGTTCCACCCTGTAATGAGCTTTGGGAGAGATTTTCGTTGATACCCTCCGAATGTACTTGCAATGTACTATATTTGCACAAAATTTGAAGTTGTCAGTATGTTTAGTTTTCGAGGAAATTATTTTTTTCCCAAATTTTTTAATTTTCCACCCTGTAGTGAGCTTTGGGAGATATTTTCGTTGATACCCTCCGAATGTACTTGCAGTGTACTATATTTGCACAAAATTTGAAGTTGTCAGTATGTTTAGTTTTCGAGGAAATTATTTTTTCCTAAATTTTTTAATGTTCCACCCTGTAGTGAGCTTTGGGAGAGATTTTCGTTGATACCCTCCGAATGTACTTGCAGTGTACTATATTTGCACAAAATTTGAAGTTGTCAGTATGTTTAGTTTTCGAGGAAATTATTTTTTTCCCAAATTTTTTAATTTTCCACCCTGTAGTGAGCTTTGGGAGAGATTTTCGTTGATACCCTCCGAATGTACTTGCAATGTACTATATTTGCACAAAATTTGAAGTTGTCAGTATGTTTAGTTTTCGAGGGAATTATTTTTTTCCTAAATTTTTTAATGTTCCACCCTGTAATGAGCTTTGGGAGAGATTTTCGTTGATACCCTCCGAATGTACTTGCAATGTACTATATTTGCACAAAATTTGAAGTTGTCAGTATGTTTAGTTTTCGAGGAAATTATTTTTTTCCCAAATTTTTTAATTTTCCACCCTGTAGTGAGCTTTGGGAGAGATTTTCGTTGATACCCTCCGAATGTACTTGCAATGTACTATATTTGCACAAAATTTGAAGTTGTCAGTATGTTTAGTTTTCGAGGGAATTATTTTTTTCCTAAATTTTTTAATGTTCCACCCTGTAATGAGCTTTGGGAGAGATTTTCGTTGATACCCTCCGAATGTACTTGCAATGTACTATATTTGCACAAACTTTGAAGTTGTCAGTATGTTTAGTTTTCGAGGAAATTATTTTTTTCCCAAATTTTTTAAGTTTCCACCCTATAGTGGGACAATGAATTATTTTTATTTTTGGAAATTTCGAGTTTACCCTCTCTAATCACCATTTCAAAAAAAAAATACCTTTTCGTATCGAAAATGTGGACATTAGCAATTTTCGTTTCGATACCTGTAGCTCATCTAAAAAGCATGTGTAAACTATCATATTTCCATCAAAACATGTATTTTTTTAATAGGCCTAAACCTTCATCTCGTTCCTCTTAAGATCTTTCTGCGAGTGAATTTCAATATATATCATAACCCCCCTATGAAGAAAAAAGCCGCCGCCCTATGGTAGTCGGCAATCATCGGAGATTTTAGCTGCTGACTGTGGCCGCTGTCTTCACACCGGTGTTAGTGTATAACTATAAGCATGAGATTTTAATCTGCAACTGATACAATCTTCGAGTATCCCATAAAAACAATCAACAAGACTTCAACAAAATATTTAGTGTTGTATAGATACATTCTTGTACGCTTTTATAAATACTTGACAAAATATCAAAATACTCCATTCTTAGTGATATTTTGTCATCATCTTTGTAGTTAGTTTTAATACTATATGCTAAACGTTTTCAAAATTAAGAAATCTATAAATATTCCTCTTAGAAAACACTTCTTTTAGAAGATTATATTTTTTTAATTAACCTTTTTCTTAATTTTGAAAACGTGAAAAATCAAAATCCCTTTAAAGCACTTTTCACTATGAATCTTTATACGAATGCACTGTATGTTTCCGTGTGAATACTTACATCTCTCTTATTATAACAAAACCAAATTCGATTCGACATCCTAACACCGGTTTCTGCCTTTGAGCTACAGAAATGAAACATTAGACAAAATGTTCAATGAACAATATGCGACAAAATAATATCACTATTAGTTTAAACTGAATTGGGTCAGAAGTCTGATGCATCAAGATATATGGTTACGAACAATGCCAATTTCAAGCAACATGTGTTTTGTACGCTGAAAAATTATTGCTCGGAAGAATAATATTTTTCCTGCTGTTTTAATCAGTGATGACACTTGTAGCTTTGTCACTGGTTGAGTTGAACTGGAAGTACGTAAGATTATCAATATTTATTATTTGAATCGGTAATTTTAGAAACCCCATAAGTCAGTGTTTTTATGAAAATGACTTTTTTATTGCAATACATTCGTAACAGGTATTTCTACGCACTAAAGAGAAATCATATCAATCAGCCTTCCCAAACCCGAGATATGATTGGCCAAAAATGCCAGTTAATTAAGAAACCCCATAAAACAGTGTCTAGTTTTTTGTGTCTCCTGAAAAATTTACTTTCCTTGACTTATGTGCTTTCTCAAATTACCGATTCATTTATTATTTATAGTTTGTAGGATAGGAAATAAAAGAAATATTTAGATTATCTACAGCTTAAACACTGGACCTCGGAAAGTCAACGTTGCCAAATTTAAATTTAGACAGTTCAACAAAAAGTAGAGCAAAACACATATTTTAGTTCACTTGAAACCTTCGTACAAGAAGAAATAGAAGAAGTGATTAAGACAGACAGCCAAATTATTGGATTGGATTCAGACCAAGTGTGAATGGCCATTGGCCAGACTTCGCCATTTATACATGTACTACTATGTATAGTATTATGTACAATAAAGACGTTATTATTATTATTATTATTATTATTAATTATAAGCTCTTTAGATCCGTTATGGAAATATTAATTCTTTTATTAAAAATACAAAACATTTTTTAGAAAAATTATCAAAAATTAAAATGACAATTTTTCAAAGCAAAATATCTATTTTTCAGTTATACGAAGAAAAAGACTAATTTTCAATCGAAAAAAAGTTAGTTTATAATAATTAATAATTTAATTAAATAATAATTAATAATTAACAATATATATTGTTTAAAAAAAATATAATAATTATATTTTTTTTAATATAAAATCGAAAATTCAATGTTTAGTCTTAGCAAAATTGCAGGTTATTTAAAACACAAAAAAGAAATTTCCAAATGTTGCTGTCGATAAATAAGTCTCTTAATCTTATGAGAAAAAAGTAGACAAGTTATAACATTAAAATTATAATTGAAATTGAAAATATAAAAAAATTACCGTTTCTTGATGTACTAATAAACATCAATAACAATTTGTTTTAAAACATCAGCCTTTAGAAGATAAAATACAAATACGATAAAACCATGTTTTTCGTTTTTAATTTTTATCTCTTGCAAAAATAATTTTTTTATGAAACCTCTGGTGAAAACGTTCTTTTTTGTGTATTAAAGTAGTAATTTTTTCAAAGCAAAATATTTAATTTTCAAATTTATACGAATTTAAATTAAGAACAAGCCTAATTTTTAATCGAAAAAGTTAGTTTATAAATTTTCAATTCGTGTGCGAGAATGTACCACGTGATCACTCCTCACTCTCTCAGCGTCACAAAATCGGTATGTTTGAAACCAAGAGAAATCATCTACAAGTTCGCATAGAAGTGCTCTACTGGGTTGTACCAGTAGAGTTGAGTTTAGTAAGAGAGGAAACATGCGCAATAGTGCCGTGAAGGCGTTAAGTGCAGTGTTGCCGATGCCAATTTATTATATTCCCCAATATCCCAAGTCAAATTCCCAAAATTTAGGGACAAAAATCTGCTGATTTCCCAAAAATTCCCCTCAATAGGTTAAGTACCTTACCTTAGGATTATCTTCTTTGTTTTGACCTTTTATTAACCATTTATCCATATTTGCACAAAATCGTATCGTTATTTCGCGACAGAATACAAAATTAACTTATCTAAAGCAAATTAGAAGCGTCTAAAACTAAGGGAATCACAGAAAGGGTTTCTCTATGTGTTCGCGTTCGCACCGCGCAGAGATAAACGAACTTACCCGATTATAATATGATTTATTATAACAAAAGTAGGTACAATGGACAAATGATTTGCTGCTATGCAAATGGTCTTGAGTTCTATGCCCAATCTGAACTGTTTTTTTATTTTAATTCCTGCTGATTATTTATTATATTGTTTAACGATGAGATTTCAAAATCCCCGCATTTTCCCCACATAATGCCAATCCCCAATAAATCCCCAATCATCTTGAGATTCCCCGCAGTTTGGCAACGCTGGTTAAGTGTCGAGACTGTCAAGTCAAATTTAATTTAATTATAACCTATATCTTTGATATTAATAGTTTGGTATGTGATTTATAGTTTTCTGTTTAGAGTGTTTGTGTATATTTCGTTAGGACTCGTTTCAATCATTAGCTGTTTATTTTGCTGATTTGCTTATTGTTGTTTGAAAATATTAATTAATATTTAAAATTAATAAAATCTATAAAATGAAAAAGTTCTATTTGAAAAACAAACACCAAATAAAAAATATATTAAAACTTACCAGACTGAATCTACAAAACTGGAAAAATATTGGTAAACAAAAAAAAATATATTTATATTGGCTGCGAACTTCACTAAACACTATTTGTTTTAGGAATAAATAAAATATTTATCGGAAAAGAGAATTTACAGATTTCTTTCCCTTAGAGTAGGGGAAACCAGGACTATTTTTATTATACTAATTTCCGTGTTTTGCCATGTAAGCCATATTAAGCCTAGACTAATGCCGATTTACCCTAAAACAAATTTCAAAAGGTCCTATTTATTATAATCCTAAACAGATTTGAATGTACTTTATTGCCAACATATTTAAAGATTTCCTGTAATATACTTTTATGATCAATTCTGATGAAATTTCAGATATCAAAACAGGTAACCGAAAGTTCATAGAAAAAAATACTCTTATATCATTATTATATTAAAAAGACTTTTATAACAGTTTTTTATTTAAAAACCTAAAATGCAACTATCTCATATCAAATTTTTTCAGTCGTATACGAGATTTGCCAAAAAATATGAAATTTACTCAGGAATAAAGTACCTTTATTTTTGAAGAAGTTTCTGATCCATTTTAACTGCAAATATCTCGGAACTCAGAAACGATAGGAAAGTGCGGTTTTCACTGAACAGTTTCTTTTTTTATATAAAGTTTTTTTCAGTATAAATGTTTATTTAGTAAAATCTTATATAGGGTGTTTTAAAAAAGCGGTCTTTTTAAAATGCAAACAACGTCGATTTTTTTAACGACAAACCCTATATATTTTTATACTATCTGAAAGGTGAACTCTTTCCCTTTACGAAAATGTATAATGTTGAAGTTTAGATGAAAAATAAGTGAGTTTTGATTTTTAAGGATAGGCAGTTACGTAGACATATACCATTAGATAATTAACAAATGAGCTCTGGATAAAATTATAAATTGAAAATGTATAAACTAATTTTTTCGATTGAAAATTAAGCTTTTTCTTAATTTAAATTCGTATAACTAAACAATAAATGTTTTCCTTTGAAAAATTGTCATTTTAATTTTTGATAATTTTTCTGAAAAATGTTTTATATTTTGAATTAATATTTCCATAACGGATCTAATAAGCTTATAATTGGTCTGAATCCAATAATTTGGCTGTCTGTCCTAATCACTTCTTCTATTTCTTCTTGTACGAAGGTTTCAAGTGAACTAAAATATATGTTTTGCTCTACTTTTTGTTGAACTGTCTAAATTTAAATTTGGCAACGTTGACCGATTTCGAGATGGTCACGTGGTACATTCTCGCAGACGAGTTGTACTCACACATTTCAAACATCTGGGCCCAGTACGTTGTCGACTTCAAACATTGATGCATCAAGACGTGTCGCAGTAGCGTACTTTACTTACCATAACTTGTACTATAACTATTAGAAAGAATTTAGGTTAAAAAAACGTTAAATAAAACTTGCAACAAGTAACTTCAACGCAAGTGAAACTGACCCTTATTCTTGGAAGTACAAAAAATTAAATGTGGAAAAAAAAATTATATCTGAGTTATCAGTTTTGTATCCAATTATACAAGACGATCCATTATACAAATAGGATACATAAGATTACCAAATTATACACGTTTTGTATCCAATTAAACGATCTGGCAGCCCTGAGTACGAACCACCACTGATTAATTTCTAGATGCGAGCACAAGCGGCCGGCGAGACGTGTGAACTCCCCAATGTCTCTACAGGTACTGCTTAACCGCCGGCGAGGAATTCTCGTCGCGAGATCGCGGCGAAGTAGCAGTCCCTGGCGAGCATCGGCGGCTAGTAGCGTGCACGCGGCGAGTTCGCTGCGAGCTCTCCTACGTGTGAATCGCACCATTTGTTTCTTTGGTCCGCTACCCCGCGCGAGAAAAGTTCGCGGCGAGCTCGCAGCGAACTTCGCGATAGATCTCGCCCGTCTGCATCGAGCCTAAGATCTTGCGTTGTACGATGATTAAGGGGTTTCATTAACGCGTCATAACTTTATACGATATTTCCCCTTGACCCGCGCAGCAAAAGTAGGCGTGCCTAAATATAAATCTTTTCCAAACTTTGGCAACCCAGCAAAATACGTTTACCAAAAGATATTGCAACCAAATAAATAAATCATTTATGCATATTTAATAAAATATAATTAAAAAAGTAATAAATTTCAAAAAAGTACTAACTTTAAAACCTTAAATAAAGTTAAAACAAAAACGTAAGAAAGGTCCACCACACCGATCAATAAAATCAAAAATAATTTGTGGGACGCCCCTGAAAAAGGATTAAAATTAAACTAATATGATTGTATACCGGGTGACAATAAGACTAGTGCCATGCCTATATCTCGTTCATTTTTCAACCGATTTCAATAAAATTTGGAACATAAATATGAGACACAATTTTGGATTGACAGTCGTATAAAAACAAGATGGCGGATTTCCGGTTTCGCCAGAAGTGTCACCAACTTCGATTTTTTAAATGTAACACCCTGTATATTTGATATTTTTCAGATTCTATGGCTCAAATTACATATGACAGTGTTGCCAAATTTTTTATTTTTCAATAAAAAAATTCAAATTCTTAAATTTTTTTTTAAGCACAGGAGGCCTTTATCTGGTCAAAATCTATTCTAATTGACATCAGTAATTCATAATAGTAGACTTTTCATCGATATGATCAATAACAAATCCTACAGCGGGAATTTAAATTTTCTAAATTCATTTTTAACGAATAAATCGTTTTTTTCAAATGGTACCTACCTAATTTGAATTTTTTTTTTAAAAATAAAAAATTTGGTCGTATGTAATTTGAGCCATAGAATCTGAAACACATTAAATATACGGGGTGTTCCATTTAAAAAATCGAAGTTGGTGACATTTCTGGCGAAACCGGAAGTCCGCCATTTTGTTTTTATACGACTGTCAATCCAAAATTGTGTCTTATATCTATGTTCCAAATTTTATTCAAATCAGTTGAAAACTGAAGGAGATATAGGCATGGCCCTAGTCTCATTGTCACCCCGTATTCATCTGAGACACAGCGAGACATACGGCGACGATCATGTAATTCGGGTAGAGTAGGCCTTAAACAAAGACAGCGACAAATATTGTTCTCGAAACTAGGTCGCGTAGTAATAATGACAATATGCGGCGTTTCATTTCTATCCAAGAATGTTTGAATTCTACAAACTTAGGAAAGGTGGCTGCATAAATCAGATGAAGATTTTCAAATCTTGGCTGCGTTTAATTAATATTTTTCCAATAATGATATGATATTTTTGTTCCTTTATTTCTAGTAACTTTTACTTGAATATTTAGTTTATTTGTTTATTAGCTGATCTAGCTATTGTCTTTACGCGTGTTTGGAATACCCAAATGGCAGACAAAAGCAAAAAAAGATCTTAGGATGTAAAGTCGATTAGATATTACACAATACTAATTTTTATTTTGAAATTGGACATCGCTGTTAACAGGATAAATAAAAGAGTATCGGGAAACCCCCAGATAAAACAAAATATAGAAATGTGCTTCTTATTTTGCTATACGATTAGAATAACTACAGCAATGTTTTATTATTTTTCCTGTTTTTAATAGAGCATCTACAAAAAGAATTTGGCAATGTTGGGCTTTAATTAATTTTGTTCACTTCACAACATACGATATAACTTGGTAATTTCCAGTTCAGAGTAACTTTACAAATGACATATATGTCTGCAACATTGTCAATTCAAATACTTTTTTTGGTTTTTGAAAAATAGACTCTTAAGAGTCTGATATAACCCCGCTGAATGTTAGCAGTAAATACCAGTGTTCAATATTTAATCAACGCATGTGCCTAAAAGTGCTAATAAATGTTCGCTTAGTATAGAATCCTAAAAATTGTATTTTTGCTCATCATAGACATATCCTGATATTTAAAAGCAATGTATTTTGATCGCTGTGAATTTATATTAGGCCAGGTTATTTAGAAATATTTGAAATTATAAATAAATGTCTCTGAAAATTGAACTACAAAAACTTCTTTGCCTACTGTTATAATAATAAAAGCCTTGCAGACAGAAAATTATATTCTCGAAACATTTTGATTAAATGTTTATTTATTTAATAATACTTTGTTATGAGTGTAGGTACATCGACTTATTTTTATTTCAAAAGTATCGTAATATAAATTCTACACGTACAATATATTTGGAAAACTATATTTTTATTAAATACTTTTGTTTTTCATCAATATGACCTTTTTGTTTAAATAATTTGATTTCAATGAACACTAAAATTACGTCTCTCAAACAAAATAATAATTATAAATATTTGCAACTATTTCTTTGACATTTATTTATGGCTTTTTAATGGCAATCAAGTGTTTTTTCACGTCTTCAACCTTCGCGACTAAATTACAAGAAAAAAAATACAAATTTGTAAAATCGTACACTGTTTGAATACATGAAAAATGCAATAAGTGTAAGCTGTGATTGAATGTAATATTTTTGTGGCTTTGACCAGTAATTATTCACCACACATGTGATGTTTTTTAAAAATAAGTGTTGTTACGCAGTGTATTTAGTTCGCCCAAGTTATACTGTATTTGAAAATCAAGAGAGAGTAAATTCCCAGAAATGTTTTGCAGTTATCAGTGTTAAAGGCAGTAAACCATAGACGTGCGTTTTCAAAATTAAATTAATATGGAAATAGAAATATTTAATTTGTTTTAGTTATTTATACCTAGATTACCAATTTTAGATAGATAAACATAATTCGTAAGTAGTAATTTAATTTGGGTAAAATGAAGAAAAAGTCAATATTATTTTAGGCATTTTGTTTTAGGCATATGTTTATTTACAAAATATGTATATAATATGTACAGATAATTACAATTATTTATAAATTAATATGAGGAGCTAAAAAAACAATTAAGTAGGTATAAGAGAAAAAAAAACCAACCGCAAGTATAAAATTTGACGAGCAACATGCAAAAAATACGACAATATTAAATCTTAAAAAATAAAAATCTAAAAATAAAATTAAAGTACATAAATTAATAATTTTATGTTATGGTTTCCTCGCACTCTGTGTCAGAAGATTCACCATCTGATTCTAGAGAAATTACAATGGGCTCTATAGTAATATCAATTATGTTATCTAGCTCCCACATTTTTTTTTCTATTTCTGTAACGTGTCTAATACATTTTTGCCAATTTTCACTTGTTACTTCAGATATTGCCTTATTGAAGAGATTTTTAACATCTGATAATTTAAAAGTAGTGTTATTTCTGGCAACATAACCTTTAACTTGAGCCCATATTAATTCTATCGGATTCAGCTCACAATGGTAGGGTGGTAAACGAAGGATTTCAATTTCTCGTTTTTTGGCTATCTCCTCAATATTATATTTTTTATAATTTTGCTTATGTTTTTTAGCAATAGTTAACAATTCTGCCCTCAGCATTGTATTGTCAAAGGCTAAATTTTTAGTAGATAACCATTTTGCAATTTCACCCTTTTTCCATTTAGTGGTTGGTAAAGGTTCAAGTAATCTGGAGTGGTAACTTGCATTGTCCATTACAATAACCGATCCTTTTGGTATGAATTGAATCATCTGTTCAAAATATTCCTCAAACACGTCTCCATTCATTTCTTCGTGATAATCAACGGTTTTTTTTGATTCAAATAAGAGTAAACCATTCTCAAAAAAACCGTTTGTACTGCCTATATGACAAATAATTAATCTTTTACCTTTTCCTATAGGTTCCTTAAAACCAGTAGTATATCCTTCTAGAAAAGCTTGATGGGATGATTTTATATTTTTGTCTTTCCAAACTCTTCCTACACAATGTCCTTCATTAACCCATGTTTCATCTAAATAATAAATGTTTTTATTTTGAGCTTTAACTTGTTGTATTCTTCTGAGGTACTGTTTTCTCCAACATACAATTTCTTCAGAATCAATTAACATTGAGTGTCTGCCCATTTTTTCAAATTTAAAGTTTAACTCATGTAACACTTTCCATAGTTTATCCCGGCTTATTGTGGGTAAATCAACATCATTCGTAATGGCTTGCAAAACTTTATCTAAAGTTGGTATTTGCTTGTTTATAAAAAATGAGTGAACAAGCTTACGAATAGCATTTTTAAAAAACTCGTCCACGTTGACTTTTAATAGTTTTGGTCTACCTGGTTTCGGCTTTGGTGAGGTTACTCCACCTGATTTTTCCTCCTTTAGAACTCTATATATTGTAGATTTTCCATATCCCATTGCCTTAGATGTTGTTTCAACTACACTGTCAATATTGTGTTTGAGGGATTTTGATGTTTAAAATAGTGGTACACATTCACTACAGCACTCTGTTCATTGAGCGATAAATGGTCTAGTTTTAATTTTTTCACTGGCGTATACTCACAAACTGCTTCCATTTTTAGTCACTTCTATTTGTCACGTTTATCGAAAATCAAATAACTGCATTTCTAGAAACTATTTAAGTCAAAATATCTGTCATTAGAAGCTGTTGCCATTCGGAGGTCGTTAAATAACAATTATCCCTTTCTATTCTGGTTACGCCTATGACGCACGTTAATCCTCTTAGGCCTACTGTAGTAACAATGAAAGATCATAAAATAATGTGATAGTCCAAGAAATTTAATAAATTTTGTATTGAAATTAACAAAAACAATTTAGAATGCATTACAAATATTGAAGTTTTACCGCACGTACTGTACTATAGTTTTGCATACCGAATTACTTTTTATTCTGGGAATTTACTCTCTCTTGATTTTCAAATACAGTATAGGTAATGTTTTTATCTTAAGATTAAATTAATCAGATGAAATGTTTCTAAGTTCTAAATGATTGAAAAAAAAGTTGCAAGACACTCCAGCGACGAATTAAGAGAAGAGCATTACAAAAAACGGGTATAAGTGCTGAATAGCCACAGTATACAGGGTGATTGTAATTATGGTATTTAAAAGTATGTAGATTCTTTTCACAATAAATTTTTAAATATATATTGAGTCTATTCCAATTTTTTATACCATAATTTGGGAATCTGTTTTAATATTTTAAAAGAACATGTTGTTTTTTACCGAAATTACATACAGGGTGGCTCAAATTGCGCTTGAATGATGGCTCGGTTATTGAAATATTATTTTTTTAAATTGGCTGGCAAAAAATGAAAATTATTGAGACACACTGTATAATCAATGTTTAATATAATTGAAATAAGTGTGATGTACGTATAGATGTATTTTGTTTGAAATTGTTACTGTTATATTTGCTAGAAATTGTGATTATCGTTGATATTAAATGAGTTTAAAATAATCTTGTTTTTTTTTATTTTCTTTAAGCGAAAAACTGTCCCTACTTTGGTTTATATTATTTTAAGGATGTTTTTTATGAAATTTAAACGCAAATTTACTTATTATAAAATATAATGTATTTAATTATAAAAAAATAAACTACGGACTAAATAATATATCACAAATGTGTAAAAAAGAACTAATTAACAAATAAAAACAGACTTTTTTTGTAAAATATCAGAGACAGTTGGCCTTTCTGAATAATTTTGATTCCAACATTGGTGGTACAGCTGAGAAAACTCATCAATAGGATTTTCTAACTCTGGACGTAATTTGCATTTTACAACCTAAAAATAAAGGTACACAATAACTTTATAAGGGCACATCCCAACTCGTGCCCACTAATCCTTTAATAGGTAAAAGTCTAAAGGTCTCTATAATTCGTATGCCCAACTCGTACCCGTTTGAAAAATATACCTGAGTATGCAATGTAATTTAAATCTAGAAACTAATAAATTCATATATTTAAATAGTTTTTAAAAGTTCCTTTTATAATTCACATCCCTTGATAGCCGCACAAGTTCTCAAGAAGGCTCCTAGAAAAGCCATTGTCTTCCTTACAACAATCTACAACCGCATGCTGAGCCTGTGCTACTTTCCTGTTATATAGAAACACGCCCACATAATAATGATTCACAAAAACGGCAAACCACCACAAAGAACACTCTCATACAGACCGATCAGTCTATTACTCATCCCTAGCAAAATATTTGAAAGACTCTTGCTCAAAAGAATCCAAGAAGAATACGACCTTGCTAACATCTTACCCAACTACCAGTTTGGATTCCGAGAGAACATGTCTACCACCCATCAAGCTCACAGATTAGTCAACACCATTAGCCAAACTCTAGAAAGAAAAGAGTATTGCAAGGGAGTATTCCTAGACGTCTCCCAGGCCTTTGATAAGGTATGGCATGGAGGTAAAAAATACCCTTAACAACAACTTTTACGTCCTGCTGAAGTCCTACCTAACTGAAAGACACTTCTCATTCAATATCAGACAACTATCCTATAAAATATGGTGTGCCCCAAGGAAGTTTGTTAGGACCACTCCTCTACCTCCTGTAATGACCTACCTGAAACAGACAACACAACGATAGCCGCCTTTGCAGATGATGTTGCTATCCTCTCTGTAGATAGTAATCCAGTAACCTCTTCAACAAACATGCAAACTCATCTGAACCAATTGAATGCCTGGTATAGAAAATGGAGAATTAAAATCAACCAATCCAAATCTGTTCAGGTGACTTTCACTACCTGCCACAACAATTGCCCACCAGTCACCATTGATGGCGTCCCAGTATCAGTAAAAAGTGATGTGAAATACCTGGGCCTGCAACTAGATCGGAGATTAACCTGGGAGAAACATGTACAAACAAAAAGAAGGCAACTAGACATCAAATCCAAACAAATGTACTGGCTATTGGGCCGAAAATCCAAACTATCAACCAAAAACAAGCTGCTGCTATACAAAGTAATGCTAAAACCTATCTGGACATATGGTGTGCAACTGTGGGGCTGTGCAAAACCTACCAGAATAAAAACAATCCAAAGATTCCAGTCGAAAACACTACGATCAATTGTTATAATGCGCCCTGGTACATTAGCAATCAAACTCTCCATGAAGACCTCCAAATTCCGTATGTCACAGAAGTAATTAGAACAGTTTCCACCAATTACCAAATGAGACTGACTGGCCACCCAAACGACCAAATAGAAAACTTGTACAGAGATGGACCAATCAACCGAAGATTAAATAAAAACTGGCCCGAAGATCTTCTCCAGCAACACTAATGTGATTAGTGCTCTATAAGTGAAAATGCCAATGGGCATTTCACTTCCAAGCTTTATAACATACAACTCTTTTACTAAATACTCTCGTAATGAAGTAGATTGTAAAATGACAATAAATGTTAAAAAATATATATATTTTTTAGTTAATTTTTATTTAATATATACCGGGTGTATCAACGATGCGTGCGTGGAGGATAGCTGCTGCCCTTTTGAAGATAGGAAAAAATGTTTCAAATAAAAGTTGTAGACAGCTATGTTCCAAAAATAACTACCAATATACAGGGTGTCCCATAAAAGTGTGACTTATCAAAGTTATGTTTTTTTAAATGAAACACCCTATATATTTTTACTCGATTGAATTCCTTCGGAAGAGTGCTTCTCAAAAATATAGGGTTGTATGGGTTTATACCAGGTGGTTCTGAAGTTATGGTCACATTTATGTCCCAAAATGGGTTCATTCAACACCAAATATCTCAAAATCAATAATTAGGAATAACAAAAATTTTTCACCAAATATCCTCGAAAATGGTGTATTTTGATTTCATATTCATAAATTTACCGAATGGCACTTTTCCCATACAGGGGCAACCAAAACTCGGGATCATTTTTTTCTCAGTTTTTTCAAATGGAACACCCTGTATATAGTGCCATACCAGAATAGTCAACACTATGAGCTTCCACAAAATGTAGGGTTTGCCTACTTGATTTTAACGGAAATGCATCTAATTCTTAAGGAAAATATGGAAAATGTCATAAAAGTAATAATGATATTTTTTATTCAATGATGGACAAACATGGAACAAAATAAACTCAAAAAAATGTAAAAAACCGTCATTTCACAGTAGATGTTCAAACAATCACCCGTTTTAAGCTATGCATAACCGGACACGGTGGCCTAGTTGGTAAGGCGTCTGCCGATTCAGCTTGGTCAGTGTTCGGGAAGTAAGTTCGAATCCTGCGTATTCAAGTGGAATTAAAGTCAGATAAGACTTTGGGCAAGTGTAAAAAGGTATTTGCGTCATACGCAGTTTCATTCACGCCGGTAAACAGGCCGGATGAGATCGGATATTTTGTGGAACTGATAGGGGGTTGGTGACACAATTACACACTTGTTAGTCGGTAGATCACCTGTATGACAAAGGCATAGTCCTGGGTTTAAGGTGATTGAGGACCGTGGTTCGGAGCCCACGATAAGCTGTAGGTCCCGTCCAGTTTAGGTCATTAGGTCAGAAAAGAGACGTTAAAATTAACAAACAAACAAACAAACAAGCTATGCATAAATTAAGTCTATCTACGACTTCAGTTAAAGCTGATCTTGTAGTAGAGCGAAGAAATCCTCTAATTCTATTTTTCCTTCAGCGTCGTTGGTTTGCCGCTAATTTATTTTTGTGCTCACTTCTTGTGTTTCACTTTTTCTGTTTCCACAAACCTCTTCTTCGAAAACTCTCGAGTCGCATACATTCTACTGGCTAAATGCAGTTTCTGTAACATCTATCCGGAATGTCGATCATTTTATCAATTATATCAAATAACCCTTGGAACATTTGAATGTTACAGGAACTGTCAACAAACATGACATTTTATTTTCGAAGTGAATTTATAGTTTAAATCTAATATTTTCTCGTTTCGAAATGAAATTATCCACCGAAGAAATGATAAACATGATCTACATCAAATATTATGGTTTAAATTATAAATTCATTTCGATAATAAAATGTCATCTTTGTTGACAGTTCCTGAAACATTAAAATGTTCCAAGGGTGATTTGATATAATTGATAGAAACTGCTTTTAGCCAGTAGAATGTATGCAGTTCGATATGCGACTCGAGAGTTTTCGAAGGAGAGGTTTGTGGAAACAGAAAATGTGAAACACAAGAAGTGAGCAGAAAAATAAATTAGCGGCAAACCAACGACGCTGAAGGAAAAATAGAATTAGAGGATTTCTTCGCTCTACTACAAGATGAACTGTAACTGAAGTTGTAGATAGACTTAATTTATGCTTAGCTCAAAACGGGTGATTGTCTGAACATCTACTGTAAAATGACAGTTTTTTACTATTTTTTGAGATTATTTTGTTCCATGTTTGTCCATCATTGAATAAAAAAATATCATTATTGCTTTTATGACATTTTTCATACTTTCCTTAAGAATTAGATGCATTTCCGGTGAAAATGAAGTAGGCAAACCCTATATTTTCTGGAAGCTCATAGTGTTGACTATTCTGGTATGGCACTATATACAGGGTGTTCCATTTGAAAAAAATGATCCCGAGTTTTGGTTGCCCCTGTATGGGAAAAGTGCCATTCAGTAAATTTATGAATATGAAATCAAAATAGACCATTTTCGAGGATATTTGGTGAAAAATTTTTGTTATTCCTAGTTATTGATTTTGAGATATTTGGTGTTGAATGAACCCATTTTGGGACATAAATGTCACCATAACTTCTGAACCACCTGGTATAAAGCCATACAACCCTATATTTTTGAGAAGCACTCTTCCAAAGGAATTCAATCGAGTAAAAATATATAGGGTATTTCATTTAAAAAACATAACTTTGATAAGTCACACATTTATGGGACACCCTGTATGTTGGTAGTTATTTTTGGAACATAGCTTTCATTGCTATCTACAACTTTTATTTGAAACATTTTTCCTATCTTCAAAAGGAAAGCAGCTATCCTCCACGCACGCATCATTGATACACCCTGTATATATATATATATATATATATATATATATATATATATATATATATATATATATATATATATATATATTTTTAGTAGTTTTATTTTGAATATATATGAATATACCTTCAGTATGTCTTCGTAATAACTTTTTTGGATCAAGATAATAGAAAAAATTTCCAATATTTTTTGCAATATTTCAATTATTACGAATTAAAACACTTGGGCACGAGCTGGTCAGTTGGTTTTCTACGTGGTATTCGGTCGAGCACGAGTTGGTCTGTTATTTTCAGGAACAGGTAAAGACGTGCACGAGTTGGGAATCACCGCTTTATGAACATTTTTTTATTAAGTAAGCAAACGAGAGTCACATCATTTATCAGTTTTACTGGTAGATAGCAGCACATATTTGCGAATGTTTTTATTATTATTATACCTTGTATATAATGCATTCGATATTATCAATTTCGCTATAAGGACACCTCCTAGTTTTTAATTGCCAAAAAATTATTCCTAAAGAGTAAACGTCGCTTTTTTCACTAGGCGATTGACCTAGAAGGATTTCTGGAGCAGTGTACTGAATTGTTCCCTAAAAGTTAAATTGAAAAACGTTGTTATAAACTCTAAAATGTTCCCTAAAAACTTACGTGATGTTCAAACTGGTCGATCCTCTCAAAATTTTTAACAGAATTTCCAAAATCACAAATTTTACAGATACCATTAAATACTAAAATATTACTGGGTTTAAGGTCCAAATGCAAAATATTTTTTGAATGACAGTATTTTATACCCTCACATACATCGAAAGCATATTTTAACAGTTCTTCGAAACTTATTACAGCATTATTTAAAATATTTTGAAGATTATCACAACTTGGTAGGTACTCCATTAATATAAGCGAAAAACTATCCATTTCGTTTTCCACTATTTCTAACGTGGTTACCAAATTTTTGTGGTTCAGGGAAAGGGAATTTTTTTCCCGAACATAACTTGTTTTTCTTACCAATTTCATTGCCACGGGATGGCCTAAAATTGAAAATATTTCATTTAAGGCTTCACAATTGTTTGGTAACAATAAAAACAAAACTTTCAAGTCTTCTTGGTCCTTCATTTGGATGTCTCTTTAACTTCCTGGATCAACTAAGTCGTTGAAAATAGATTTACATGCAGAGAATACAATAAAAAACTTTTTTTAAGATCTGAAGGTGACAATCCTTGCAATAATAGTTGGGAATCTGATGCCTTCTAGGAAGCGTTTTAAACATGCTCTATACAACTCGCGAACATCGACCTAAAAAACATGAAATCCTATGTGAAATGACCTGCCGGATTCGAATTTTTTGTTCGCCCTTTGATCCGGAATTGCGAAATGTGTCAAAACATGACATTTTTGAAAAAACTGAAAATTTTCCTTAAAATAATATTTATTGCAAACTAGTGCTTAACTTTGTTAATTGGTGTCCGCATTACAATATTATTATTTAACTATAGGAGGTATAGTGCGATTTATGAGATTGAGAAATGATAGGAATAATAATAATTTTTTTACAAGCATAAAACACAATATTATTATTATTTAATTAAAATATTTATTTTACAATACATTTTCTCCACGGCCACTACTGAATGTAGTTATTCTGAAACCACTTATAATAAGAGAAAAGAAACATTCTCGCTCTTGAGATTGAAAGAAAATTCTGAAACTTTTGTCTCTTATGTATCTTAATATCTGGTCACCGAGCTTCGCTCTTAATATTCAAATCTACATTTTTAAGCAGCCCAATGAGTATATAATTTAAGTATATTTATAACATGCCAAAGTATTAATTAATTCGCGAAAATCACGGAGTGGGCGACATCTACTTGAACTACTGATAGGGAGATAAATAAAAAGTTGATTGGCGATTGCCTTGAAAGTAGGCGGGAAAATTAAAAAAGCTGTCAGTGTTAATTTTCAATTGGCTGCAGCTGTTGTTGACGTTTAACAACTGCTTGTCACAGAGGTTAGTTAAATGCATTTCACCCTTTTAGGGCAACATCTACTGACGCTTGATCTTCGCGAATTGTCACGGTGGACAGGCCCCATTTCCGAGACGGGCAACAGCAGCGTGTAGGGTACACGTCCCGTCAACAGAAGATCGCTCAGTTCACTCTATTTATCACTATATAAGAAAAACTCTATGTTCAATTGATTTTATTATTTGTGAAGGAAAATTATAGGTCTGATATTCATACTTGGGTAAAAACCTCCACAAAAACCTGTGACCAGACTCTCGACGTGTGGCAGATATTGATATGATATTTTTTCAAAAATTTTCAGTTACAAAAATAGTTCATTCGTACATTACATTGCAATTTGCTCTTGGAAAATACAAAGTCACAATCAACCTTAAAATGTACTATGAAAATAGAGAATTTTAAATGTCTCTTTAAAGTTTCTTGTAAAATAAAAAATTGAAATCTATGTTAATAGTACACGTGTACAAGCATTCATTCTTTTTTTCTCTCTCTCTCTATGATAATGAAAACTTAAATATTAAAACTGTCCGCATAATAAAATAGTAGCCGTAAGGGGTAGTCGCACACTATCGGGGAAGGGAAGAACATTTACCCGATGTGCATAAAGCATTTCCACCCGCCAAAAAAAAAAAAAGATTAGCTTTAGGTTAGGTTAGATCTTTGTAATAAATAAAAGAAAAGTACGATACGTGTGACATTTTGACATTTGTTACATTCTGACGTGTCATATTTTGACATTTGTTCATTTTGAGATTTGTTCATTTTGACAGTTGTTACATTACATTTTGACACGTATCACATTTTAACAGTTGTCACGTTTTTACAGGTGACAAGTGTCCATTTTAACAGTGTTACTCAACGTTCCTATAAATATTTACCTAAACCCATGATTTCTGAAATTGAATTGGCAACGTTGTATTTTCAACTTTGAATTTATGAGATGGCTGTCATTTGACAAAAGCAAATTATTTATGTCCGTCAAATGAACCTTTCCTTTTTTATATAAAGCGGTAAATTTAAAATTGAATTCTTTCAGATTAAAACGCCAGAAATTAAATAAAGTCAAACCTTTTTACTACTATACTATACAGAAGAAAGGAGTGCAGTATTTAATTTGCAGAACGTAGTACAGATTCAAGAGGTAGAATGCTTATTTGTAGTTAAAATTTAAATTTTAATACATCTGATCGGCCTAATATAGTTTTTGTCTAGATAAACCTGTTCTTTTGACAGATAAGTCAGACTTTATTTATTTATAGCCGTATCGTATGTATTTTAATTGATTCTGAATTTTGTATTAATATATATTTCAAAATGGCTTCATTCTAAAAATATTATCAGTCCTCCTAAATCCTTGAAGGCAGAATTATTAGTAATAGCAAGGCAACATAAAAACAAATTCAAAAAATATATGATAGATGAGATGGCCAGAGAAAATGGAATTAAAATTCTCAGATTGCCTCCGAACCACTCAGAGTTAAATTCCATTGAACTGATCTGGTCACAATTATTAAAAGGTTATGTTTCTCAAAACAAAACATTTAAATTTCCTGATGTGCGAAATTTGTTTTTGAAGGCAGTTTCAGATGTAAATAGAGAACATTGGGGAAAATGCATTGATCATGTTAAAAATGTGGAAAATTCATTTAGGAAAGTGGATATATCAATGGATAATTTAATAGAACCGATAATAATAAACCTCAGAAAAGACAATTATAGTGATACCAGTAGTTTTAGTGAAGACAGTGACTTTTAAAGATAGTTCTTGAACTAACTTTTTTTTTAATCTTTGAGTTTAGGTAAGTAGTGAAGCGTTACTTTTAATGCCAAGAGATTAAAAAAAGTTTAATCCCAACATATAATCCTCCTTGTTATTTATTGGTTAAATTTAATTCGTTCAATGTTAAAGTGTCAGATGCATAAAGTTTATTTTTATTTTTTGTAAATAATATAACTTCAAAATTTAATCTACGAAGTGCGTATATATATTTTATATGCTGTGACCTTATTTATAATATAGAAACTTATTTTGCAAAGTACGCCTATGGAATGTGACGTTATATCCCCACTTTTACTGTACTCATCTATCCTTTATAGTATATATTACTATAGAAACAAGTTATTATATCTGCCGTTGCTAGGAAATAAAACTAAAAGCTTAACTTTTCTTGTAAATATCTCGGAAGATCGAATTTTCACAGACATGAGACCTACATTTTTTGCCGATTTAGATAGGAATTAGTCTACCCTGAAAGTTTCATTGAATTCTGACGAGTGGATTTCGAGATCCTCTGGACACAAACACACACACACAGACACATACACACAAACCTTGCTCGTTTAATAATATTTGATATGTATTACATTCTATCTCTAGAGCTAGAATCTGTATTCCGTGATTGTTTACAAAAATAAGGTTTGCCATGAATGTCAAATTAACTGTCAGTATTAGTTGACGTGGTCTTAATAATGGTTTGTAAAAACTTTTAATTTATTAAAAAGGAGAAGAAAATGAAACGATTCAGATGTAGACTTTGAGAATACTCCTCCAGAAATTGCCGATAATATAACTCAAAATTTGCTACCGCAAAAATCCAAGCTTGAATATAAAAATACTACCTACACAATGTTGAGAGATTGAGGTTTCATTTTACTATATTTAATTTCTACTTTCTGTGTCCGTGGAGAAAGTACAGTCTGTTACTCTGTTGGAATGAAAATTCGACACTCGTGGTTCCTCACGCCCGCGTTCGGAATCCTCCACTCGTGTCGAATTCTCATTCCAACCTTGTTACAGAATATACTATTCTGTAACAAATTCTCATTCCAACCTTGTTACAGAATATACTATTCTGTAACAAGGTTGGAATGAGAATAGTATATTCTGTAACAAGGTTGGAATGAGAATTCGACACGAGTGGAGGATTCCGAACGCGAGCGAATGCGAACGTGAGGAACCACGAGTGTCGGATTTTCATTCCAACAGAGTAACAGACTGTACTTTCTCCACGGCCACAGAAAGTAGAAATTAAATATAGTAAAATGAAACTTCTCAACATTGTGTAGGTAGTATTTTTATATCCTAGCTTGGATTTTTGCGGTAGCAAATTTTGAGTTATACTATCGGCATATTTTTTTTATTTCTGGAGAAGTATTTTCAAATTCTACATCTGAATCGTTTGATTTTCTTCTCCTTTTTAATAAATTAAAAGTTTTTACATACCAATAATAAGACCACGTCAACTAATACTGACAGTTAATTTGACATTCATGGCAAACCTTATTTTTGTAAACAATCACGGAATACAGATTCTAGTTCTAGAGATAGAATGTAATACATATAAAATACATAAGAGACAAAAGTTTCAGAATTTTCTTTCAATCTCAAGAGCGAGAATGTTTCTTTTCTGTTATTATAAGTGGTTTCAGAATAACTACATTCAGTAGTGGCCGTGGAGAATATACTATTCCCTCGCACTGGGAACTTATATTGCATCTTACATTTGCTTTCAGGCATTTGCACTTGTTACAGAAAGATATAGAAGATCGAAAAATTGTCATGCGAAATACGAGACGAACTTGATATACCTGATTGGAAGAAATTTATATCAAATCCTTATAATAAAAAGAACATCTTGGCATATTTAGCACAAAAACTAATGAAAGAAAATTATGTTATACCTGGATCAAATTGAAATTGTATTGGCAGGAATGTCAGAAGATAATCAAAGAACAATAAAATGGACAAAAATTGAGTCGAAAGTGATTGATGAGTTACAGTTTACTATGGGCATGAGGAAACTGATACTAGAATATTTGCAATTGGGTGTTTAACTAATTTTCAGATTCTATTTAAAACCTTATAAATAACAAGTACTATATAAATAATTAACAACACAATATGTTTTTTTAATTTTAGTTGCATACATAATTTTTACCAGCAATTTGTTAATTTTTATAATGTGCCTTTTGAATATTGCGCAATTGTTGAAATTACGTCACTGGTTGCGTAACTGAAGTTAGATATAAGCCGAATCGAAAATTCAACGAATTCACTCGACATCAAAGTTAAAGTTGTTAAATGTCACTGTCAATAATGTCATTTCTTTGATTTTTGTTGAAGCGTGGGTTTTTGATTTTGCATTTATTTTTGATTTATTAATATTTTTTAGTTAGTATATAGTATTTTCTTTGTTTCTAAGTTAGTGTATTTGTGTTTTCCCGACTTTAAAATCATTATTCTATATTCTTCTTCTTCTTCGTCTTCGTTTTTCGAAACTAGTGATGGTCTTGGTCTGTTATGTTTCTTCTTTTTTAATCGTTTACCGTAAAGCAAATCAATACCGTACCAGTGACGTATCTGTATTAAAAGTTGCATAAAATCTCAAATCTTTTCTTATTAGTTTTTATCTATTTTAAGCAAAAAAACAAAAAAAACATGCAATTATGTAGAAAGTAATTAAGTATGAGTAATTAGAAATAGAAAACAAATGAGGTTAGATTTGGAGTTAAACACCTAATTATTAATTTTTTTAAAGACATGTTTAAGGTATTTGTTATTTACTCATTGGACACAGATGTTTTTATTTTATCAACGTTTTTCTCGGTTACCTTAGATGTCGAAATTTGGATGGAAAGAGAAAAGAAATTTATCCCATGTTTCTCAATCATTAAAGCACTAGCAAACTTGAAGCATCTGGCTGTTAAAATATTAGCAGACAATTTGTTGTCAATATATTGTTTATCTGGATGTGGTTCTGTTAGCTTCCGTTTAAAAAAGACAAAAAAGAGCCATAAAAATAGTGTTGTCTCAAGAACCAGATGAGATCAATATTTTGGAACCAAAATATATCATTGAAGTTTATACTATTTTACTGGTAGGTAAATAAGGTTTTAATAATGACCCCTTTTGTTAGGGATTTGCCGCCGACGGAGGATTCTTTTATTTTTCATGTGAGAAGGGCATTTTTACAACGACAGCGCAATTTTCAAAACGACACAGTGGCGTAGCCAGGAATTTTTTTCGGAGGGGGCCCACCACTTTTCGTAGATATATATACTTACTATAAATACTATAAAATAATTTTTTTCAGCAGGGATGGGGTTAAACCGTCAAACGTTCAGGATTAGTTTTTCAGGAAAAAATAAGATTTTTTATTCTCATAATCATGTGTCCTAACTTGCTTCGTTTTTAGAACAAAATAGTTTTTTATGAATTGCTCAAAAACAAGTAGGCTAATTTTGATAAAACTTGGCATGCTTATTTGCGGTACCAAGGGGCTTCTTTTAATATCATTAGAATTAAATTATTCATTCCAGTGACGTCCCACAAGGTAATCTAATTGATATTAGGACAAATCATTGTACGCCACTGTTTTTTGTATGTTCGTTACTTTTCCTGGATTAAACAATTGAAAACACAAATTTTTGCCTCTTCAATTTTATTCGTATCTCGTAAAAATGTTCGGAAACAAACAAGGATCTGCTACCTTTAACTCTTTGAAGTCTATCCGGACATATACATCCCACACAAATTTCTAAACTGCTGCTGGTTCAAATTGGACCCATTTTGTACAGAATATTTCTAATTCTGTCCAATCATAAATGTCTAACT
Source organism: Crepidodera aurea (assembly GCA_949320105.2). Taxonomy (NCBI): domain Eukaryota; kingdom Metazoa; phylum Arthropoda; class Insecta; order Coleoptera; family Chrysomelidae; genus Crepidodera; species Crepidodera aurea. The sequence continues at coordinate 103,182,949 of OX439472.1, forward strand.
GGGACATATGTCCTATTCAAAATGGCGGTTTTTTGGTATTTTTCCCAATACTATCCCTACTAACCACAAAGAATATAAAAACATCTTAACCAATTTGATAAAAAAATCCAACTTCAAAGGGTTAAAGTATCGACTGTACTTTGAGGAAGACAGGAATCTACTTTTGTCATTTCACTGTCCAAATAGCCCATTCACTGTGGAGAATAACCGCGTTTATTGTTTGTAAATCATCTGAATAAACTTAATCGCTGGTTCAAAAAATAATTATGATTTATATAGTTAAACATTTTCTTATAAATTTATAGAAGTATCGGGGGGGGGGGCTTGGCTACGCCACTGAAACGACATATCTATTAAAGCCAGATCTGCCAGAAATGCTAAAGTTTGGTTACGAACGCAAAGACAATAATTGTATAGTTCCAAAATTAATGTCTAAAGAAGCAAAACCTACATTTTTAAAAATAAAAATTACTCCGTTTTACAAATGTAAATTATTTAACTGTGGTAACAAGTGCAAATGCCTGAAAGCAAATGTAATATGCAATATAAGTTTCCAGTGTGAGGGAAAATGCATTGTAAAATAAATATTTCAATTAAATAATAATAATATTGTGTTTTATACTTGTAAAAAAATTATTATTATTATTCCTATCATTTCTCAATCTCATAAATCGCACTATACCTATATCTTTGTTGCGCGTATGAAGAAGGCTATGGGGTTCTTTATTCGCACCCACAGTAATAAAGCCAAGAGATGCGGCGCGCCGATTCAATTTCACTCGGTTTAAAAAAGTACACAAACCAAACTAAACGTCGTATGAAAAAAAAGTTAAAGTAAAAAAGTTTCCTTGCTCTATTGGCAACAGTTTTCTCGCTTCTAGTAGTTAAAGATAAAAAAGTTTTCTCGACTCACCATTTTACTCTGTAAAATGACGATATTTTGTGTCACCTAGCGAACAAAAATGCCACTATGTCAGAGAAGTACTGAAAAATATCATATCCAAAATTCATAACGATCAGACCCCAATTAACAAAGTTAAGCACTAGTTTGCAATAAATATTATTTTAAGGAAAATTTTCAGTTTTTTCAAAAATGTCATGTTTTGACACATTTCGCAATTCCGGATCAAAGGGCGAACAAAAAATTCGAATCCGGCAGGTCATTTTACATAGGATTTCATGTTTTTTAGATGGATGTTCGCGAGTTGTATAGAGGTGGTCGAATTCAGCACCTCAGATTCCCAACTATAAGAGAAAATAATGTTATAAATTGAAGACGCATTCCGCCACATAAATTAACATATAAAGCAGACCTTGGTAGAGCCTGCCAAAGGGCTTTATCATTACCTATCTAACTGATATCACAAAATTTCGAAACACCCTAGTTTAGCATATTTTTTACTTCATAAGAAATAGGAGCATCATTTACGATTAGATAAGAGTGTTTTATCTAGGTCCAATAGGGGAATACCAGCACATAATTTGAAGAGACTTTTAAATTGAAAAAAGGACGTCTAGATTAATCCTACTGGCTTGTAGGTACGTAAAGTTAAAGAAAAATGTAAAATTTTAAAAATTGGGTTGAGAAAATAAATTGGTTTTTCTAATTATTTAAAAAAAATCTATTTTACCTTTATGTGTTGCTTTAAAAACTTTTCCAAAACTTCCTCTACCTAAAATATTAAACAATCTCTCATCTCCAATACCATTTCTTATAAATTTTTGTTTATTCGGAGTATTTATCAGAACATCACGTTTTTTTGCATCCTTTAATAACACTTCATCGACATTTGTAATTTTAATTTTTACTGGTGTTATTGCATTATTAATATTGCTTTGATGTGATTCCGAAAAATCAATTTTTTTAACGACTTGAGATTTTCTAAAAAGTTTTTTGGAGCACCCTATATATAAATTTTAACAGGTATCATAAAAATTCCTTACCTTTCATAATTTTTTCTAACTTCTTTATTCAACACATTTAAAAAATTTGGTGATATTGGAGATAGTAATCTAGGCGATAATAATTTCGATATATTTTTTATAGGAGTACCCATTTTTAACAACTTATCTTAAAAACTAATAAACCTTTACTAAATTTGTACAGAACGATAAATACGTTAATTTGGTTTCGTGCTTTTTGTGGGTTCTCAAAAAATACAAATAAATAGTAGATTAAGATTGTTTTAAAATAATGAAAAATGTCATTGATTCTTCAATTGAAACCAAAGATTATGAACATTATTTTTAAATGGAAAATTTTGAAATTTATAAAAACACGATATACAAACATTTTTCTTATATCTATTTCAATACAAAAAATAGTAATTTTTCGTTGCATTCATAAATAATTTTTAATCTTAACTGCTCTATATTTATTTCGTAAGTTTATAATTGTTATTTTTTATTCTGAAATTGTTATTGTTATTATATATGTTGTACGATTAGGATATCCTAAAATAAAGATGTCTTAGCAGATTTGGGAATACCGATTTAATTTATTTTTGAGTATCCCTTGTGAATATATAAATATGCCCTAATATTTCCAAGGGCGTGTCCAGCCCAGAGATTTGGGGCGGCAACGTCGTCGGCTGTTAGGGTTATATAAGTATACAAAAGTTTAATATTTTGGGTTTGTTGATATAAATGGACCTAGAATCAACAAAAAAAAATTCAAAAAAATTAAAACTTGGTACCCAGAATGAATTTTGTCTAAGAGACGATTGACTATGTCAAAATTACCGAAAAAAATGTTTGGACCATTGTTTGGGGAATAAGTGAGTTGTTTAGGATGTAAATGGACCTAGAATCTACAAAAAAGTTTTAAAAGAAATAAAATTTGGTTTACGCAGAATGAATTTTGTATAAGAAATGATTGGCAATGTCAAAATTACTGAAAAAAAAATGTTTGGGTCATTTTTGAGGGAAAAAGTGAGTTTTTTAGGGTATAAATGGACCTATAATCCACAAAAAAAATTAAAAAGAAAATAAAATTTGGTTTACGCAGAATAAATTTTGTATAAGAAACGATTGGCAATGTCAAAATTACTGAAAAAAAAAAGTTTGGGTCATTTTTGAGGGAAAAGTGAGTTTTTTAGGATATAAATGAACCTAGAATCTACCACAAAAATTCAAAAAAATTAAAATTTGGTTTACGCATAACGAATTTTGTCTAAGAAACGATTGGCAATGTCAAAATTACCGAAAAAAATGTTTGGGCCATTTTTGGGGGAGTTTTTTAGGATATCATTGAACCTAGAATCTACAAAAAAATTAAACCTTGGTTTACGCAGATATGAGAAATATCCTCTCATTGCCAGAGCGGGGGGCAATTATCCCCAACTCCCCCCCTGGAGCCGTCGTTGTAATATTTCTATAGTAGTTTCGTTTATGAATTAACGATTAAATATTACAGCTTATTTAAAACACAAAAAAGAATGTTTTCTCCAAAATTCTTATTAAAATTATTTTTGCGGGAGATAAAAGTAAAAAAGGAAAAAAAAAAGTTTTTAGCGTTTTTCTCGATAATTTTAAAATAAAATTTATGAGTACTACAATGTTTACGTCAGCTTGTTCGTCTTATAAACATACAGGGTACAAAAATACTGCATTATGGGTAGAGTGACAAAATGGGAAGCCAAACGCAATAAGCCAGTAAGGGCCCACAAAGAGAGAAAAAAAAAGGTTTTCAGATAAGAAGACACCAAAGCAAATTTGTATTTCGCATGTTTCTATGAGGTAGATGGTCCGCAGAGTATAATAATTTATTTTTCCGCTTTCTTTCAGGTGACTTTTATTTTATACACTGGGTTGCAAGTTTTTTTTTTAAATAAAACAAATCCTATGTAACACAATTTATTATTCATCAATTAAAAACTGTTGCACACTAGACTTATACTGAGGGGGTAATGTTTTATCTAATTCTGACCTGTCTAACCACTTGTAATCCAGTCCTTTTTGTGGAGGTTGACCTTTCAGGTATCTTGCATAATAAATAAAAATCTGAAGAAAAAAAATTAACTCATTATGCAGAAATTAATAATGTTTCTAAAAATTACCTTTGCTCCAGTTGCATTCTTTTCATTTTGGACATTGGCTGGATATTTGTATTTATAGAATCCACATGGGGCATTACCATAAATTTGGGCCTTAACGTCTTTTCCCGTAGTTTCTTTTAAAACCCGTTCTGCTGTCTGAAAGGGACTTATATCTAATTAATATTTTCATGGAATAAAAAAATAAATTTAAACAAACCTGTCTTAAAGTTTCGCCATCCTGCCTTAACCCCTGTGGCAACATATACAGTGTTTTGTCTCCTATTTTTTGATTTACTACAAATACCAGATTTTTATCTAATTTTCTATTCAAATATTTAAAATCAGTTTTGTTATCAGCTTCTAAAATTAATAAAAAAGTAAAATAAAATTAAAGTTTTTTCTTTAATAAACAATTGTTAATAACTGCTAACCTAATACAATAACAAAATAAATTATTTATGTTTAACCTGTTTCTCTATTTGCAGGCTTAAAATCTGCTGCTTCGGCACTCCATAGGTCTTTTAAATCTTGAGCAGTTTGTTTCAAATTAACTAAATCATCTATTTCGCCCCCTTCTTTTAAAATTTCCAAATGTTTGCTAGAATTAAATAACCTTTAACCACTAATACGATAAGCTTGTAAGTGTGTAAAGGCCAAACTGTGAAACGCAGAAACTTCAAAACTCGTTTCTTTGAACCTTTAAAAGGTTTTAACATTTAAATTATAGGTGTTCATTCATTTAACTACTAAAATTATACCACAAAACAAAGTAAATGGTCTTACATATCTGCTTCATTTCGTAATTCAAAATTAGATTTTACGCTTCGCTCAAATTCTGTCTCACTGAGGTACTGCTTAAATTCTTTTTCCATTTCAGGTAGTGCAGGAGTAACCACAGGTTTTCTTTCTAAACACACGGCTGTAAACAAGTCCCATTTTTTATTTGTGACATTTTGGGTCTGTGTTCTGATGGGAAATACATATTTTAACTGATTAGTACTTTGTCTTAATACCTGGAAACTGTTTTTTAACATTATTTTTTACTTTTGAGAATAGATCTTAAATACTAATAAAGAGAGGTTATGGTGTATGAGTAGGAAACTGACATAACTGTACCAGGGTTGCCAACCACCAACCAGTCTTTACCATTTCTTTTCTACGTCATAGGCTAAATATCCGGTTAGTAGCAAATTTCGATTTTAATATTTAGAATTCAGTACTTCACATGATTACTTACCTGCCAATTCATAGTATCCGTTACGTAAAAGTTGCCGAATTCTTCCTACAGGAAATTTTGTTCCGGGACGGGATGAAGGAGTTTTCGATTTATGTTCCCATCTTTAACAGGTTTACCCATTTTATGATCTCAAAATTTAGATTCCACAATGTCGACAAAAATTAAATTTCTTAAGAAAAATTTTAACATCACTTTTAAAATTCTTCTAAAACTTTATGTAAAAAGAACATACAACTGGGATCATTTTTATCCGACTTTCCGTCAAATAAAACCACAAAGTTTCTTATGAAACACGAATTTTGAATCGCCCTGTATAGGATGAAAGTATATGTGACGAAACTAAATAAAGTAAAAAAAAACTATTGAATTCTTATTGCGACATATCTCATGTTCTCTAAAATTTTTCCACAATAACAGATACACAATATATATTCTCTAGTATAGAGAAATAATATAGTTTATTAAAATATATTTCTACAGGTTTAGAGAGGACACAATATTCCAATATATTTACAGCGGAAATCGTTTAAAAAAATTTGTACAACTTTAAATAAATAAAAGGTACTCAGGAACTTCGATGTAGCTACCCCATAAACTGCTCTACCTTCGCCTGCCAAAATAAAAAACTAAAATCAACTAACAAAGGATCTAGGAGAAAATTCAAGTGACAAACTTTCATTGTATCTTCTTCTTATAAATGTTGCTTTAACCATTCTGGGAGAATCGCCCATATCTACTATTTTTATACCTTTTTTTTACAGATTACCACTTGAATTTCCATACTCTTTAGTCAAAGAATTATTTATTTAAAAAATTTTATTTGATAAATAAAAAAAACAAATTCACATTAATGAACAGAGAGTTTTAACAAGAAAGATCACAGCACAAGTACATAAAACGAGTTAAGTAAAAGAGTTGAATTGACATAACAAAAATTATTCAACTATTTTCCAACTCTATTTATATGTAAAGTTTAGGCTAAATAATAAAAGCAGCCTACAAAACCAAACAGAACGTACAAAACGTGCAGTGCACTTAGTTTTTGTTTAGATTTTAACATAAAACTATTTTGCAGCTAACAAAATATTAGAAGTACAGCCACAAGATTTAGTAGCTTTTCTGAGAATTCTTGTTTTATTATTTTAAGCAAGATTATTAAAAATCTTAATCCACTTAATGCCATTAAGATTTGTTAATTTTAATCTATTTCAGATACAAAAAATAAGTGACAAATTAGCAAACTTCTAATAGTTTTATGAAAATCTCTAATGTATTTAATTCCAAATTAAATATCTTTATTCTATGTTTATTTTCCTTATAATTAAACAATATCTTACGCTGGATTGTATTGCTGTAATTCTGATAGTCTATCTCTATTATTCCATAGGGCATATAAAACTGATACTCCCAATCCTACAGCACCTCCTAATCCGCATCTTCTAAGCCCAGCTGAAAAAAATCTGGTTTTAACTCAATTCAATTTAATAGATGATCTGCTAATGTTCATCAAAAAAAATACCTGTTGATTTATATAAACATCCTGTTGCTGTGGCAGCTGCAATTGTATTAAGATCATCATCAGTCCCTCTAGCCCAAGATATAATTACACCAAAAGCTGAATATATCACAGCTACTGATCCAAATGTGTTAGCAGTGGCACTACCCTTTTTCATAATGTGATTTAATAACCTAAAAATATGACCCTAAGTAAATGTAATCTTTTAATACACTTAGTTAAAGCCAAAAACAATCAATATTTAATAATTAAAAAGGAATTTATTATTATGCATATATGTTTAAAATGCTTACTGTGTTCGCCTAAGTTTTCCAGTTTGACCGGCAAGTGCTGTAGCTCTGAGTCCACTATAAAAACCTGATGCGCCCCCTAAAGCAGCTCCTATCATACAAGAACCGCCAATTTGCCCAAAAGCAAGTTCGAATCTACCTCTTTGTTTGCTAGCTCCATCCAAAAATATAAATTCGGGCTGAGTTTGAGGTATATATCCAGGATCATAATTTAGGTACGGCGATGAAAAGGGCTTGAACGTTGCTACAAATTTATATAACAATTAGGTTAGAGAATTGTTAAAAATGTTGTAGACATTACCTGTTGAATTTGGAGAAGAATATATATCGTTTGTGTCGTTTAAGGAAGACATCATGTAATTTTATAAATAATTTAAACGAATTAAACACTTTTCTGTTGTTAATTTGTGAAAACGAAAAATCTACATGAATGTCATTGACGAAAAGGGTAGTGATCTGTTCTATTGTTTTAAAAACACGTGATAATGTAAATAGCCAAAACGAGAAATAGCCAGTTCAGTGTATTGAAAAAAGATAGCTGACATCCTATACGATCGTGTTCAGAGTAAGGCAAAAACGTATCAGTAAGTTATGGTCCGTAATGTAAAATTGGGTGGCACGCACATAACGAAATAAGTTGTAAAATGTTAGTGGTTGCACAGATTATACCTCTAATCAGCTCATTTAGAATCTAGGTTTTAAACACATAGAGGTAATATAGAGTAGGGAGATAACCAAAAGACCATTATGTTTACAGAAAGAAACAACAAACTTTTCCTCACTTTCGTAAGAATTCTTCGTGCCGGTCCTGTAAGCAGTTCGTCTTATCAGTCGCCTTTTACTCTATATGATATACGGCAAATGAAACTTCTTTCACCAATTTGTTTCCGGCCTGAGTCCTTGATACAATTCAATTCAATTGTCAAAAGTCAGAATGTCAGGACTTCTGACTCAGAAGTTGTTGACAAATACAAATAGTTTGAGTTTTTATTAAAAGTTTCACTGTATGAATTAAAATTTCCTGTGATTCATAATTCATTCATAGAATTTCGTTACTGCATAAAAACTGTTTATTCGAAAGTTATTTTTGATAAGAAAAACATATTAAACTTTATCTCATAAATGTGATCTTATCTGATAAATATATTTAGGGCGGGTATACTAAACTAAAAAAATTATACAGAATGGATCAACTGTCCGCAGAAAAACGATTATCTTTTGCATACCTAATATGCATAGTTGCAGCAGCAATATCCAGTATTTCTACAGGAATTGTATGGAATCACTGGTATAAAACTTTGGATCAGTGTATTGATAGAAATTGCAGTTGCATCTTATATGGAACGCATACCATGAGTGTTTTTCTTGGTAAGATTTTAAACTGTTTTTTAATAATAAATCTGACCTTACTTAAGTGTTAAGCTAACATGGATTTTAATTTCAGGTGGTGGACAAGCACCGTGTATATGGGTTACATTCGGACCATTGATTAATATACTATTTTCAATAGCGTTATTATGTTTTCATGGTTATAGGGTCTTATTTACAACAAAATCTCCAAATGGTAGATCTACAAGAACAATGCTAGCTAAATTAGAGTAAGTAATGCCTATTAAACTCACAAAACGGTCATTCTTAGATTTTAATGAATTTTGTTAGCAAAATTCAATTTTCCTGCTCATAGGAAAATTAACAATAGAAAGGGTTAAAGAGTAAAATTAGTTTGAACATTACTGCATTTTATTTTATATTATAGTATTTAAATATGTCAACCTACTACATATAGAAAGCAACATATATTATTTGCGCATAAGATTCTATCAAAGTTTTACTGATAATCTGACTATGCGTTGGTAAGCTCAAAGCATGAATTTGGTATCCTCTCTATAACGTTCATATTGATATCCTGAAATAATTCTACATTTTCATTGATTCTGTGTCAATTACTGTTATGCATACATAACTGTTAGAAATAATTGTTAACATTTTCTGTGTTTGTCATTTTACAACATAACAGTTTATGATTTTCCCATTTTGAGAAATTTAAAAATTTTACAGTACTGGAGAATCGGTTCAAATCGAAGCAATATCCCAAGAAGTAACCAGTCACCTGCCTACGGCATTTTGGATAGTGGTTTCAGTGATATCTTCAATCTTCACTGTTTATTCACTAACTAACTTCGCCATTTATGTAGACGGTTACTATCAAACTTGTAACCAATACAGGTCAACTTTAGAGAAACTACTAGGTGTTCATGGTTCAGCATCACCAGTAATATACCATCGGTTAGGCTGTCAAGGAGTATTTGATTTTATGGATTATATGCAACCAGATACTGGTAGAGCTTACCGTGATGGTATTATAAATACAGGTTTGACTCTTATCCTTGGTATTTCTGGAGCGTTCGTCAATTGGATTTTATTATTAGCAGCTAGTTTCATTAATATTAAAGTAGCGCGCCATAATAATGAACAATAACGATGCAGTGGAGTAATTAGGACTGGGGATTAGGTATTTAAATTAATTAATGATATGAGGAGATTAGTTGATATCAAAAATATTTCCGATGAACAGTAATTTTCATTTGAAATACGTTTATGTTTGCCATAACAAATAGAAGCCCACTCGCATCGAGTTTGACATCGTTTTATTGGTAATAGGTTCAAATCGATGTATACAATTTGTCTGCAGGTTGCCCTGAAAAGTCCTGGTTATGTCACTGTTTTAATGAGATGTCATGGGTTCTTATTTAAAGGGGGAGTGTTTAAATTTTTTCTAAATTCGTTATATCTTTTTATCTTGAAAAATTAATACCGCCAACATTGTCAAAGTACCTTTCTGCTTGTCTCCTGTGTATCTTGTCCAGAGCAGAATTTAAACCAAAATCTCTCATAAAATGTGATGTCGCTGAAACTAGGCTCTAAGGCACTTTTTTGGGTGTAGAAAACTATATTTGGTAAGAACTACAGCACTAAAATGGAACTAGAAGAAAGATATTTTGAGATTTTTATAAAAATAGTGAAATAATTAATATTTATATATCTATAAATGTGTATTTACTAGAATATTTTAAAGGAAATGAGATTCATGACTTCTCCCATTTGTTTTGTGTCCGTCCATTAAATGTTGTGCCTTTGTCTTGACTGAAAGAATGCATTTATTAAAATATTCAAACTTGTAAGTACAAAAATATGTGAACAAATCTATTGAATTTTGTATTTTATTATTAGGATCAACCTTTTTGGCCGGTTTTCAAAAAATTTGTACGGTTAGAGGTTAAGTACATTTTTATCATTTACATTTTTGGTTTAGCTATTAGATACATATTTTAATTTTTTTTATATATTTTACTTAAAAAGTATTATTTAACATTTACTGGCAGTGGATATATTTACATCAAAATAAAAAGTGGTGTTGTGGTATTGTTTAAATTACCACATAATTCGCCCAAAAATATCAAAGAATTAATTCATCGTCACAGTTATGCAGAATTCTTATTATTAAAAGATAAAATATCATTCTGAAACTCCAAAACATGATTTAAAAAAATTGAACATAATATATACCTGCTGCCAATTTTTTTAAATAGCGCATAAGTCTATTGTGTCCGTCCAAAAAGTAATATAAAATATACTTTGTTTTTGCTGATACATCAGCTGAAAAAATGTTTTATACGTATTAAAAAAGACGCTTTCGCTTCATTTTTATAGAAGAAAATATGTAAGTTGATTTATAATTCTAATTTATTAATAAAAATATGACCGAAGAGTTTTTTTATTGTATTTTATTTAAATGGTTTAGGGGAGAGACCGGTGCTAGGTGGCAAAACTTTTGTGTATTTTTTTAACCATTTTTGTCAATTTTTCTATGAGAACCGTGTGGAGGGAAATACTCCATTTTCTTTACAAATGTCCAGGGCATCTACAGGCAGATGCGAGTCGTGGTTGTCTAGAAGCAATAGCACTGATCTTTCCTTAGAACATGTCAAGTGTATTTTTTTGAAATAAAACAACTTATAAAGTGCCATAAATATATATTTCATAAATAAATAAGGGAATGTAACAATGAATTTAATAATATAAACAATATCAATATTGTATATAAATAGGTAAACTTCACATAGTAACAAATAAATATCTATTTCTAACAATCTAATTGACCTGTTTCAAACAGCTGTTGGAATAGTGCTACAGATAAAATTTAATACTGTATCTTTATTTCTCTAAAAAAATCGAGAATAGGTGTCATATTATTAATTCGAGAACCAAACAGATCCGCATCTTTTTTTTATCAAAAGTATTTTGATCTTTGGCAAAAACACCAGTAAGTCTTCTAATACAAAATAAAAAAGACTGTTAATTAGTGTAATAAAATTATATTTTAAATAATGTGATTTTAATGGACGTGTATGTTCTATTAATTGAATAAATAAGTGTAATTAATATACTACAACAGGTTAAAAAATACCTCAACTTTTCTTTCTCTGTGAATAAACTTTATTATTTCCATTTCTTTAAAACTTATCACAGTTTTTTACGCACAATACGAATAATTTATTTTAGCAGACCTTTACAATTACATATTGTCCAATATTTTTATAAAAAAAAATAATTTGACGAATCAATCAATTTAATTACATGTATAAATTTCGATTCTTGTCGTACTTTTTTAAAAGAATTATTAAAATCTAGTAATTATAATTATTATTTGGTACATTTTAATATTTATAGAGGCAAGGCAATTACGTTTAATTTTAATGTAAAAATAAAGCCGTAAAATTTACTTTATTTTTTTCCAAAATGAATACAATACGTGTCAAAAAGGTCGCACACAAATGAAGGATTCTAATGAAAACAAATGGTTCCCTACATTTAAAAAGCTTCCTAAATATATAAACTTTTTATGAAATCAATTTTTTTATTTAAAGAATTTAAGGCTACTTTAGAGTTTGATTGATTAATTAACATTTTAGGACTCTGGCCATAAACTACAATCGACATAATACTTTTTTTTAGACGGATCTTTCCCGTGACTTTCTGAATTAGTCAATTTGATTACTGATTACATCAGCTTGGTGTCTGAGAGCTTGTTTAACAAAATACGCTTTTTTAAGGACAATAAAAATTGCTTTGGTAAATGTATTCCCTGTAAAGGGGAACCTTACCGTAATAAAACGTCGGTGGACTGAATAAAGCGAAAAAACTAGCGTTATTTATGGTGGGTTATGAAAGTTGTCGGAGATTCTGAAAATATTTTATGAGAGGAATGACTTATCAGAATTGGAATTTTGCCATGCGTTTAAGATAAACAGTCTCTATTCACCTCGATGTGTTGTTAAAAAAACAATAGCTGCAAATAAGCACACAGCCTAATTTATTATAACAGTTTGAAAATAGCTACTCTTTTCTGTTGTACTATTTGTAAAAACTAGAAAGATATAGTAACAAATCCACAATAAATACTTTCGGTCGTCGCAACTGAGCAATCAAGAGAAAGGATTTCCGATTCTTTTCATTCCAAAGCTTTTTTGTTCTTGTTCGGGGCTTCTGAGCACTTCAAAAGGCATTATAGAGCTTTCGATGACTTCCAGATCATCAGATGGAAAATCTTCGAAACTCATGTTGCTAAAACCTCCATCAGTACGAACTTTCGAAGATTTTTTTGATTTGCTACTACCTTTTTTATGAGCGGTACTTTTTGATGACTTCTTTGATTTTTCTGGTAAATTGGTACCGTCATCGGAAACGTTGTCGTCTATCAAATAATATTTTGGTTTTGGTTCTTTTTCTTTCTTTTTGTCTTTTTTGTTTTTGTGAGATATCTCCTGGGAACTAGTGTGGTTTTCATCTATGAAATCTAACTTTAAATTGCTTCTAGAAGCTCTAGGAGATGGAAAATTTCCGCTCTTGGTCATTAAGTTATTTGGCTTTACAAGCTCTGTAAATAGTGGTTCTTTTTTAGGTACCTCAAGACTGTCTCTTTTTAATTCGAAACTTTCGCGTTTCGATACTTCAAAACTATTGCGTTTAATCATTTCCAAACTATCACGTTTGGCAAGTTCGAAACTTCCGTGTTTAAGTCTCTCGAAACTATGACGCTTTGGAATTTCAAAACTGTTACGTGAAGGCAAATCGATAATATCGTGTTTACGCATTTCGACACTTTCCCGGGATGCTCTGAATTCTTTAGGGGGTTCCGGAAAGGAATCTTTAAAATTGGTTTCAAAATTAATTTCGTCAAAGTAAACAGGTTGATGACTAGTAATTTCTACAACGGAATTAGGTAAGGTAGGTTCAGTTATGACAAAATCTGGCGACAAAAACGGATTGGAATTGGGTGTAGTTACAGTCTGATTTTCTTTACATTCTGTAAAATGGTCCTCAAATGTTTTAGGAAGAATTAAATCTTCTATATTGTGCTCGGCATCGTTACCCTGTGGTTTCGTTTTGGCAAAAGGCGCCATCGCAAAAACATCTTTATTATCTTCAAAACTGCTAGAAGGTGCTATCCATATATCAGATTTATTGTTTCGTTCATTTTTGGGTACCCACTTATGATTATACTTAGTTTCTGGATCAGAATCCAATTCATCGTCCATTAGTAAAGGCTTTTCACCATACTGATGTCCTACAAAGAGCATATCTTCTGATTGTATGACGGCTCTTTTAGCTTGCTCTCGTTGCCTGGCTCTTATTATTCTACTTGTACAGTCTTCTTCGTGTGTTGCCATGCTTTCACATTCAGCGTGATATGCAGATGACCCACAAGTTTTAATACTCTCGCTTATCGTTTCACTGATTGCATCTTCTTTCGCAGGAGGTGCGTCATCTTCATCCACTCTCAAATCACTAGCAGATCCGATGGAGTCATCCGATTCTACATCACCTGCACCCTTTTCTCTTTTTTCTTGGTTACTCCTATTTTTCTTTCCAGTTTTATTTCGGTCAGATCTTAGATTTTTAATAGGCATTTCCACAGTTTTGTAAACTGAGTGAAGTTTTTCGGGAATGGTTATTTTCTTTTTCTTCTTCGATTTGATATTTTCTTCTTCAGAGCTGCTGTTGGATGAAGTAATATCGTAAGCTCCCTGCGTTAATTTTTCATATTTAGATCTATCTTCCAACGGTGCTTTAACAAAAGGAGGTGATATTGGCTGATCACTCTCTGGTTCCGTATTAATAAGCGCTTCCCCTTCAGACACCGCCGCCGCATGCTCCGGAGAAGAATCATATAACAAAGTTTCTTCGGGTAAAGTTTCGGTTAACGGCTTTTTAGATACTGCTTTGGCTGAAAATAATGTCATATATTAGATTTATAATAACAATTCTTCAGATTATTATTTAGAAAGAACTTACTCTTTAATTTTGACTAACAATTCCGACATAAAAATGGTTAGTCAATGCAACTACTCTGCAGACAATCACACAAAGCTTATTGTTGTTAGGTGTGTTTAAAGATATCCCACTACTTTTATTATTTGGTGCAACTAATATTCCACATTTGTATTTACACTAAGAATTGAAAGGTGATACGGATACAGGCTATCACTAAATATTTTCTTAAATAAAGAGTTATTTTTCATGTCTTGATAATTAATCACGCTAAAGATATGAAACTGGCTTGGTTTTCTAGGTGACAAAAATTGCGCTTGGTCTATTAATGCATAACGCCATCCAATTTATGATAATCCAATTATCTTTACATATTATTTTTTTAAATAATATAGCACGCCAATGCCGATCAAAACAACTTGTCGGCACACCTGGGAATTTTGTTTTTATATGTCTGCAATTGAAAATGGACAAACTATACCACAATATATTTCTAGAGGACCCCGTACAAAATATGCACCGAATCTGTGTAGAACTTGTACCTTTTCAATAACCACGTAATCCTCCAAATCCAGAAGATTGGCCCACCCGGTATAAGTTTTTCCTTTTAACAAAGTTTAAATCTTTCTCAATAGTCTAGTCGACAGGTAGTTGCAGGTGAAAAAAGGTCGGAAGTTAATGAAACTTTGGGATGTTATTCAGGGATGGTTAATTAACATTTTCTCAAGTTTTCGACCTCGAGGACCTTGTGCTAAAAGAGGAGGGGGGGAAAACTGCAAAATGTTCGACCTTCCTCCGGTTTTTCCTCAATTGCTTTTTTCCCTTACGTCCTACGGCAAAGGCATTTCTATACTTTGTTGTAGAACGTTAAATTTTCTACAATTTTGACTATTCAAACATGTTTGTATGTCAATTCTTTTCCGAGATATGGCGCTTCGGAGAAAAGGTTATTTTTCAAATTTCGCTCAAAAATGCAGAATTCCACCTTATTTCTTCTGTTATACCCTAATTATAACGAAATGTTGGAAATATGGTTCCTGGTTAAAATCACCAACATTTGACACAAAATGTTAATTAACAACATCCCAAAGTTTCATTAACTTCCGACCTTTTTCCACATTGCCGACATATCGATTGGACTACAAATGTGACATTTTTTTTATTATATGATGTTGGCCAATTTATATCTTGTTAGTTTGAAACCACAAAAAGGGTTTATATTCAACAAATCGAGACGTTGGCAGATGGTAGATACATCTATCTCCCCATCAATATTTTATTTGAAGTAATAAATTAAGTTTTAACACCCTATACAGAGCACGTTTAAAGTAGCTTCCCCCCTCTTAAACAGTTGAGTGGAAAAAACGTAAATACATTTGACAGCAGATAAATAAAAGGGCAAAGCAATTTCAGTTCAAGTGTTGTTTTTATTTTTCGAGAAATTATATAAAAAGTTCCTTTTATATTTATTTAATTTTATCATTAATCATTCATTTTCAGACATCCTTTAGTGACAGGATGTTGAGCTAGCCTGCTTCTTACTGATGAGGCACAATAATGCCGAAACCGGTCTAAGAATCAAAGTTTTTGGGTAAAAGCTCCGACTCGGACTCGGACACCAAACCACGTCTGGACTTTCGTAATTCAATACCTGGTGGGGCATATAGCCCAAGGAGTAGTTGTTGAAGTCCAGACGTCGGTGCAGTGTAGAACATTTTTAATGTCCTTGTTCTTGGGAGCTTGTGTGATTTCATTTCACATCCTTTGTGCATCACTAATCATGTCATGCTTAGTTGCCTTTTCCGTCATCGAATTAACCAACTGTTTTCGTTAATTTTTTTTTACTCCTCAATATACGTTTTCTTAATTTTTTTTATTAACTTTCTTTTTTTGGACGTCATTCATTTGCTGCTTTATTCATTGTCCAGTTTTACCTCATTTTTGTTTTTATTTCCGACCGTTTAATTAGTTTTCTATCTTTGCACAGCTAATCAATTTTTTAGTGTAATTTCCTTATTTCTTCTTTTCTTCTCTAGAAACAGTTATTTTTTATTTCAGTCCCTCAAATCATAATTTGTCGAGGATTATAGAGCACACTTTATTTTCTTCTCCTATTTGTATTTCTATGTGCCTGCCCTTTTGTTTAGGTGTGCAAAATTTCAATTATTTAGGCCTTTTTACGCAACTGTTTAACGTTGGGGAGGGTGTCTTTAGACGAACACTGTATACATATGTTAGTACCAGTATTTAAAAATAATAACTCCTTAAAAAAGGCTGTTTCAAAAAATGTAAGTGGTTATCCAAAAGTACAATAAAAAAATAATCAATATCCAAACTACTCTCAATCATCATTCGGGTGTTAGTAAAAACATAAAAAATCATTATTAAGTATAGATCCCACCACCATTATTCTGGAACAGCCATTTTTAGAGATATAGGGAATATATCGGGTTAAAAATAAAAATTTCTCCCTAAAAATTTTTACTTTTCTTCCCCGATAATCAGGTAAATAAGTAAGGAAGCTCGTAACATAAAGCAATGTTTATTGCTAATAAAATACAATAATAGCTGTACAAGAATATGTTAAACTTTTTAGTTAGTAGACGATCACAATAATACAATTTTGAAGTAATCTAAAAAAATAATACATATTATAATAAAACGAAAAAATAAGCATTAACTGAGAGCGAATAGAAACGAATAAACAACAACAAAAAAGAAAAAGATGCCCGATAGAAACACATATTTCTAAAAATGCTGTTCCAAAATCATAATGAGATACCTAAATAAACAATGACTTTGAAAAACGTAAAATACAAAAAATTTCAATATCGTCAACCATATTCGGTGTGCTTCAGAGTCCGACAAATATTTTAGCTCTCATAAAATGAACATCGATATAAAAAGATACTTTTATCAACAGTATTCTACAGTCTACTTATAGAAAGTAATTATGGCAAAATCGAATACTTGTTGATTAAATACAAGTAGGACCGATTTCTGCTTTACGTCTCTTAAGCTAGCAGAACAAAGTCAGCAGAATTAAAAATCAATACATGGACAATTAAAGGCTAATTAAATGCCCTAATTTTAAAATTTTTGCTCTGCGACTTTTCGCAATAATGATTGTTCTGCTAGCTTAAACTTAAGTGAGCAGAACATGACCGAAAAGTGGTTGAAACAATAAAAATTGCAATTTTCTTTGCACAGTAATTAAAGGCTCTAGGAATACACTAATCGCGAATTTCAGGCTCGATTTATTTCTTTGCGAAAATGGAAAAAGTCACGACGTGGTGGAAAAACGATTTTAACAATGTTATGTTATGTAGTATAGTCGTTGTAAGCTTATTAATGGCTGATAAAAAAAGGTAATTACATATTTATTGCTCTGCGAATTTTCGCAATATTTGTTTGTTCTGCTAGCTTAAACTTAAGTAAGCAGAACATGACCGAAAAAGTGGTTGAAACAATAAAAATTGCAATTTTCTTTGCACAGTCATTAACGGCTCATTAAAAGCTCATTAAATTCCCTAATTTGAAATTTTCTGCTCTGCAAATTTTCGCAATAAATACTGTTCTGCTACTAGCTTTATCATAAATGAGCAGAAAATGACCGAAAAAGTGGTTGAAACAATAAAAATAAAAATTTAAAATTAGGGCATTTAATTAGCTTTTAAAGAGCCGTTAAAATTATGCAAAGAAAATTGCAATTTTTATTGTTTCAACCACTTTTCGGTCATGTTCTGCTCACTTAAGTTTAAGCTAGCAGAACAATCATTATTGCGAAAAGTCGCAGAGCAAAAAATTTTAAACTAGGGCAATTAATTAGCCTTGAATTGTCCATGTATTGATTTTAAATTCTGCTGACTTTGTTCTGCTAGCTTAAGAAACGTTTCTGCTTCCGAATCTTCTCATAATCGTAAAGAAAAGCATATATTTAGGAAACTAAAATAAATTTATTCCTCTTTAATTTTTTTACCATTTTTCAACATTTTATGAGAGTGGTCTTCTAAAACACTTGTCGATTTCCGAATCACTTTGTGTTTTTGTAGCAAAATGGTGGCAATCTAAAAGCAATTATTCTTCTGGTGTTAACTTTTTCGACAATTTTAAAGATAACATCTAGATTCCATTTTTCCAAATTTGTGTGAAGAACGTTAGTAAAAAAATGCATATTTGAAAATACATAATAAATTTGTAAATATAAAT
This sequence comes from Crepidodera aurea, assembly GCA_949320105.2. Classification (NCBI taxonomy): domain Eukaryota; kingdom Metazoa; phylum Arthropoda; class Insecta; order Coleoptera; family Chrysomelidae; genus Crepidodera; species Crepidodera aurea. Next base: position 103,201,570 of record OX439472.1, read on the forward strand.
TAAATAAAAAATCCCCATTAAAATTGAGGAATAATAGAATCAGACTACTTATATGGTTTTGCTATAATATTTAGGCAATTCTAGTCTGGTGTGTACAATTTCTAATTTAAATCACAATGTTATTTAGGTACCTATTCTCACACGGCAATTTCTAGAGCAATTCTCCTCTAAATATATAGATATATATGACTAGGATCAATTTCAATTCAATTTATTTTGGAATGATTAGATATACAAAATATGCCAATTTTTTTCAACCAACATTGACCTCTCTACAAATTTACATGTCTTAAAGTCTAAAGTTATAAAATAAGGATATTAACAAAAGTGTTTTTTAATTAATTTATCGTTATTGATTAAATAGGTATTCCCATGTAATAGCTGTTATTTTGAAGATATTTTTCTAAAAGAGTATATAAAAGTTATCAATATCACTTTCTTTACGTTTTTTAAATTAATTCGATTTATATGCATGTGTAATCTTTGAGTCAAAAAACCGTTATTCTATATTAGATATATTTGCAACGATTTTCAAGTAAAAAATATGTTTTGCACTCTTGAAATGTTGACAAATGGATAATGACAACGTTTATGTACTTTTTTAAATAAATAAATTCCAAAAGATACCCTTAAAATAACAGCTGTCACATGCCACCTTATTTCAGGTTACAATTTTAGGAGTTTTTAATTTTAAATGAATTTACATTTACTACTCTATTAGTACGTTTTTCATGGTTTGGTCTTTGGATATGATAAGAGTTTATTTTTTTTTTCTATTAGATGAGGAATGTTGAAAAGATGCTACAGTGTCACAAAGAAAAAATAATTTAAAAAAAAATGCTGTTAGTAAAGTAACAGATCTTTAAAACAAATATAATATTATAAAATTGGTCATATTGTCTTTGTGACACATTGCATAATAATTTTGCTCTAAACATAACTGACTTCTATTTAGATATTATAAACAATAATACCAATAAATTTGTTTTCCCACTTCGTTATATGTTATTTGCTAAATCCCATTAAAAAAAAGCAAATTAGTATATATTTGAGCACGACCGATGTAACTTCATAATTCCAGTGATAAACAAGTTTTTATTTAAAATGCAGCAAAGATACAAGACCGGTTGAATCTGATTATAAACATAGAACAATGCGCAACCGGTTCTGCTAATTATCACTTGCACCAATTTGGGTAATCAATATCCGCCTTACCAATAATTTTAAAGATCTTGGGAATACAATTATCAGGCATCAACCGAATATAAATTCCAATTAAGATAATAATTATGAAGTTAATTAATCCCTTTTATAGTTAAGAAATTAGGTTTAGGACAAAAATCAAACTTCTTAATTAAAAATTGTCGACGTTTCGGCGTTTTATTAGGCCTTCCTCAGTGCTACAACGATATAAAAAAGAATTGTTAGACCACTCTAAAATTCTGCAATGATTCTATTTACCAAACTAGTGGGATAATTATTATTTTTTAATATATTCCTGATTTTAATTTCGTTTTTTTTGGAAGTCCGTACTGCTGAGCGTGTAAGCACGATATAAGAGATTTCTTATTGTGTTGATCTTTTGTACTGTGGGGTGTGAAGATAGAAAATTTAACACACGGTCTGAAGATGTAGGTTTGTTGTAACAATTAGTCTTAAGAGTGCCATTACTGTCTCTAATTACTAACATATCCAAAAAGGGTAATTTATTATTAATTTCAGTCTCGATGGTAAATTGCATTTTTTTGTGATAGTTTTTGTCCTAAACACGACCATCTGTTAATACCTTTTATGTTATTGAAAAGCAGATTCAACAGTTTACACGATCTTGATAAGTTAATATCTATTTCAGAAACATATAGGGAAAGGAAAAAACTGTGAACTCACACTAACTGCTCTTTGAGCTTGTCGCTTTGCTGCAAGTATTAAATAAATAAAGCACGAACAATAAAACTATTCAAATATTCTTACTACCCAAGTCGTTACACAACACAACAATCAAATTGTGGTAATGAAGGAGAGTTATGCTGCATCTAATTGGTTGAAAACGAAGCAAAAGTGGATTAAATATAAATTCAAAAATGTATATTTATGTATTTCCGAAGAAAAATTAATTTTTTTTGGCAATGAATCTTCTTATAAGTAAAGTTGGCTTCAACTATTCTCTAGAGATTGTCCTTAATTAACGTCTGTTAATTCAAAATTTAAGGTTTTTTTGTTTTTTTAATCATAAACTGAAAATTAAATATGTTCTGTTAAGAATTTATCAGTAGGCCCACTTTTTTTGTATATTTACATCAAATTTTTGTCCATTATTTGAATTTTTGATATTTCATGCTGGCGCTCTTATAATAGCCCAGTTGCCAGAGAAGGATATTGACCAAAAGCTCGCACAAAATGTGATATCGATGAAACTTGGCGTTTAAGTACTTGAAAGGGTGTAGAAAACGATAAAAAAATCTTTGCTGCTCTAAAGTGTATGCTAACATGCTATCACAATTTCGAAAATAAAATCGAAAATTTGGTTTTTCCATTATATCTAATAACTAATAGCACCACGTGAACGAGCGGAAATTTTTATTCAAAATTATATAAATTATTTAAAAAAAAATTGTATTACTATAAAAAATTATTAAAAATAAGAAAGCAAATTCGAAAACTCTACGCGCGCCGAGCCGTTGAAGACAAATATTCAAGCGAAGCGTTCGGAAAAACTAAAGTATCTTTGTCTAAAATGTACGCAAAGAAAAAAAAAGAAAGTATTTTAAATAGGAAACTCTAAGCTTTCTCAGGAAGACATTAGTTTTTAATTTTTTTTGTTTTCTCATAGAAAATTTGACCGGAAGTTATAATTTCTAAAAGCCTCACTGATTTTTATAAAACTGAAGATATCTATTAATAGAGGCATAACAAAAAAAAATCCTTGTAGATTTATCATTATTATACTTTTACTTTTGATTTAAATATAATTAAAATGATGAACATTATCTCTGTTTAATAAAACTTGTTTTAAAATTATCATTTTTTACAACATTCATTCGATGCAATTTTTATTTTCAAAATAGGGAATCGTCAATGATTTAGCTCTTCTTAAATTTTACTGCTGGTTTGTGAAACGACCTAGGTGGGTTTCGACTATATAAAGCCCTAGAATTAATTATTTTAGAATCGAATAAAATGAAATAATAAAGCTTTACATAAACAAATTTAATGAAAGTTACATTTCCAATGTAGTAAATAAACGTTTTTTTTTAAAATTATGCATTGCAACGTAAACGTGATTTCAATCAAAGTTAACACTTAACAAAATAAACCCCCGCTAAGCAATTTTTAATCTAATAATATAAAAAGCATATTTACAGCATTAACGATCATACATCCTTTCCACATTTCCATCACTTATTTATTTTCATAAACTTTTGACTCATCGTTAATCACCGTCAATCAATTTTTGCAATTGTAACAATACATCTTCTCTAGCGAGTAATAAAAAGGTACTATATATCACATATTCTAGCATAAAAAAATCGTTTGGAAATTATTGTTGAAAGTAGTTACATACGAATAGACATCTAGAGAGAGAGAGAGACAAGGATCTGAAAGTTTTTAAGCATTAAGATTGGTTACCTGAGGAATGTAATCCTTTGCTGGTCCTATCTCGATTACGGACAGGAAGACTAAACGGGGCGCTGCTAAAAGGATCTTCTGATACAGACATTGTAAGACTTTCTTTTGACTTCATACCTTGCAAACCTGAAAACATAGAGATACCAATCAAGAGGTGGAATCTATTTTAATTGCAAGAAACTGCAAAAAATAAATGTGTTGAGGAAGTTGATTCTGAACTTCGAAATAAATTTAATTTTTCCTCCACAAATAAAATTCATTTTTTACCATTTAAATATACCAAAAAATTAATCATTTGGTTTTCCATAAACACTTTGTCAACACTTTTTGAATTCCCTGACTTTTCCCTGTTTTCCAGGTTTACCAGGTCTGTGGAAACCCTGTTTTATTTTAATAAATTTTAACGCAAATTTTTTCCTGTATAGTTTTAGGAATAACTCAAGACCATCAGATGTATTTGTCATTTTTCCAAATTTACAACTTTTTTGAGTCACATATTAAGCAATATCTCTAAATTTAGAAAACCAGTGTACTTAACGTATTCTGGCTCCACCAACAACATTTGTTCGCTTAAAAAGGGAGCTTAATTATTTATTTCTATGGTTTATTAAAACTTCTAATACTTAATGTAGCATATAAAACTCAATTAAGAAAAATTAAGAAATTTATAGAAAAAAGTATAACTTTTAATAAAAAACAACTTACCTCTCTAAGGTACACAAAGTAAAAAACTGCTTGATAAACTTTATTGCCAGATAACCGGCTAAGCGTGTTACATTTTTATCTGAGATTATATTTACATTTTAATTTTTTGTAAACTAATTATCTGCTCTAAAATTTTTACGATGAACACACATTTTTTTTTCAAATAGTGTAATATTAATTATGGTTTTTTCTACGTCAGTAAATAAATTAATTAAATAAAGACAGAAAGAGATTAATCTTTAAAAGAGAGTGAAAACAGAATTTTTTAAGTAATCATACATTTTTAAAATATGTTTCACTGTAATAAAAACGAACGAATTTTATTGGTCAATTACAGAGTCGGATCAACAGCAACTAAATTCCTCGTATCCAATAGTTTTGAGTTTCTTCAGAAAAAAATTAGCTTTCAATTATTATTATTGAAATCTAGCGCAGGAAAAATGTAATGGTTATGGAAAATTGTAATTTTACTTACTACTACTACTTCCCCTTCTAATTTTATCGAATTCAGCACCAAAAATGTGGTCCTCGGTCAACTGACTAAAAGGCGGTTCTTCGAACGGGTTCCAATCTGCGACATCAGCGGAAAGAGATCTATTGTCTGGGCCTTTGGTACGACTTACGTCTGTTGTAGACGTCGATGTACCCATCGGAGCCAAAGTTCTTTTGGAGTCCTCCGATTCCACGGGAGAATTCACGCTGCGCGGTTTAATTGATGATTCAAATGGTGCCAGGAACTGGGAGGTTTCAGAAGCGTACGTTCTGTTGGGAAACAATATTATTATTTAAATTAGGGTTAGCCATATGTGAGTAGTAGGTAATGAGGTTAGGAAGAAAACAATGGTCCTTTATCTCTCACAAGTTACTTATAACTTGTGAGAGATAAAGGACCATTGTTTTCTTCCTAACCTCATTATTATTATTCTTCTTTATTTTTTCACTACCCCTTTTAATTGCACTTAAATAGTGCCTCCTTTTATGAAAAACATACTGAAAAGATCTAATGCCATATCCCCTTTAAGCTATATTAGAGAAGGCATAACCATGTCTTATGATGAACTAATAGTGTAATGTCGGGCTCCGACAATAGTTTTTTTATAATACCCTAGAGATGGGTATTACCGGATTTTTCGTTAAGGTTAAGATGTAACAACGCAGACCAAGGATTTTTATTTATAATTTGATTATCTGCTTACATCTAAACGAAAAAAAAAAGTAGCTATAAAAAAACGAATAACAAATTTCTAATTTGCATAATTCCTCATATGGATTAAAAAAAGTAACAGTATATGAAACTTAGGATAATAACCCTACACTATATCTTTTTATAAAAAATTCCATTGACAATAATTTGCAGGCTTAAAAAAGGCCATCCAAACCTGGATTCCTAGAATCTAAAAACCGTAGATAAAATTTAATTTAGGATCTGATAAGCTTTGATAAATAAATCAAAGTACAAATCGGAATAAATAGTGTTATTAAAAAACGAAAGTTTATAGCAGAAAATATGAGGTAATTTAAAACTTTGTACCTATTTTACTTGTCTACAGGATGATGCGTATTTTAATAAAAAGAAGAAAATTTATTTTTATTACTGTCCTAGGTTTAAATTTAAACAAAACCGCATCTTTTTTAGACAACAAAAAATTCACTTTTTTCGGTAAAAATGTTTGTCGATTCTGAATCGGCCAACGATTTTTTCTGCTTAGTTAACCACTCTACCAAATTTCAATATATTGAGAAATGTGTTTGTTTTTCAAAAAATTATTAAAGTAAATGTTATTGTACAAACTTTTAGTAACCTTTACGCATTGAAAAATCGAATTTGATTGTGCAACAAAAAGAAATAAGACCCTCATTTGTTATTTGCCCAGTTATTAAAACATTACTCACTTATTAAAAGCCGTAGTGTCGCTCATATTACGTCTATGTCCCCTAGGAATAGCAAGAGTGGGCGAAGAAGGTGGGGTATTGCTTCCAATGACATTGCTAGATTCAGTCAACCCCGATCTCATATGTAACGACACCCCCTGGTTGACGTTTCCAGACTCAAACAGAGGATTATCAGGCGATACCGGCGACGCCACATTCACCGGCAAACTAGTCGGGGCCTGGCTCGAAAAATTATCCATTTTGTTTCCATTATTAGCGTCCGCTGCGGTAGGGGAAGCTGAGGAATCATCTCGGAATGGATCGGGATAAACGGAAGACTGGAATAATGAATCCAAATGAGGTGGGTGGATTTCAGGTGTAGGAAAAAAGTTAGGAGAAAAATTAGAATTCGTAGAATTCACGTTAGACGGAAATGGAGGGGTGTAGGGAACGTTACCTTGGAAATTAGGTTGCATAGTTGAAGCCACAGGACTTTGGGATTTCTTTGCTAATGTTGGACTAGGACAAAGGGCTAGAGGGATGTTATTGAGGTTAAGCGGAGCAGATGAACTACCCTTTGGTCGTTGCCTAGGCATTACGCTGGTTCCTTCTATCACAGGTGCTACTGCCTTGCTTGATTGCACTTTTACTTGGGTTTTCTTCAACTCAGATTCAAATAGCGGAACAGGAATATCTTCTAAATTTGGTGTGGGCGTTTTCTGCATTGAAAATATTGTAAAAAATTATCTAAATCATATAAATTTAAATTGATACTTACCATTAAGTTTTTTACTGGATTCTCTTTACCTACTAATTGAAAAGCAATAGAGCTAACTTGGTAAATATCAGGCCTCTGGTCTGGATCGGGTTCTAACATATATCCTGAAAAAATTAATTAATTAATAAAATCATTATAATTATAACAGTTAATGATTTACTTATTAGTTGGTGCAACCCTTTGGAATAACGAGAATTATCTGGAATGCAGAAGTTTCCACTTTGAATTGCTAGAGTACTCTCTCCGAATGGTAATGTAAAGAAACATAATTTATATAGTAAACAGCCTAATGCCTAAAATAAAATTGGTTAAAAAAATAAAAACGTTCATTTGCAGAATTTAACGCTTACCCAAATATCAGCTTTCGTTGAAATCAGCTTTCCACAATACATATCTACCATTTCAGGTGCTCTATAGCTTAAAGTTGTGTAACGTTTTATTTCTTCTTCCACAGCTGCAACACCCTTTTCCATGGGATTTAATACTCTAGCAGTTGCCGAACCAAAATCACACAAAACGTAATTGCCAGTTTCATTTACTAAAATATTCTCTACCTGAAAAAATATTTGAAATTTAAATAAATATTGGAGTTTCTTTTAAACTTTATCCATACTATAAATATAAATCCCTCTGTAACTTATCCTGTTGTGGATCCAAGTTGCTTTACATTATTAGGGAAATACTATTTGGCAAGTTTCTTCCAGATACTTACTGTTAATGTAGAAAATATTGCATTTGCCCCTGTCTAAATGTATCTCATGGTGGGATACATTTGGACTATTGTATACTTTTAGAAAAATTAATTTTTCTTTAAATAAAATAAAAATATTAATTTTATAGTTTACAGACAACACTAATAGCGATCGATTAGTAAGTATAGCGAAAAGTTGTAAATATTTCTCTCAAAAACTTCTTATGTTGCCTTTTCTTTAACTGATGTCAACCGACCTGATTATGCAAAACTTAAAATCGATAACACAAATCTTGAAATTACCGAAGAAAAAAATCTAAATACTTGGGCATCATTATTGATAAAAATCTCAAATGGAATGATCATGTAACAAGTCTAAAAAATAGATTACAACGATTTATAAGAAAGTTCTACGAACTTAGAAAATACATGAACCGTGGTTTGCTACTAATGATTTACCGATCATTAGTGGAATCTATAATCAGGTATGGTATTTTGGTATGGGGGGGTTTATATAGTAATACACTTCAACCGTTAAATGTAATTCAAAATTACATATTAAAGATAATCTACAGACAAAACAGAAGGTACCCCACTTCATTTCTGTATAACTGTGACATTTTAAATGTCAGATTGTTATATTTTCACTCTTTATGCATCTTTTATTACAAAAACCCCAGCCTAAAACTAACTGCAATCCATGAACATAATACGCGTAAAGGAAATTATTATAGGACCCCTTTTGTTAATAGGGATGCTAGCCAAAGATTTGTAACAAGCGTGGCACCAAAAATCTACAACTCACTTCCCTTGCAAGTCAAAAGTATCAAAAACATCAAACATTTTTCGAGAGAATGTAAAAAGTTTATTGGAAGTAATTACGATCTATACATAACAATATTATAACTTATCTTCTGTCAAAATCATTACTGAAATTTCCGGTACATATAATCGAATAATTTTAAATATCTATAAAATAATTAAATTAGATTTGCCACCTTCGTCTTTCAGCTCAAAATATTATTCTTACATTTTATAGTTTTTAATGTGATTTGAATGTGGCTAGGATACTCTTATGTAAATCTTATTATATAATACCATATACAACTTTGTATTCTTGTTACGGTTTCTCAAATTAATGTTTAAATCTATGTATATTGTAAAAATGTGTTATGATAATATTACTTTATGTCTTTAGCACATACAGCTGCTTGCACCTAGGTGCTTCAATTCAATTTAAGTTGACTTATATTTTAATTTAACATGTAAATGAATGAATTTATATTGATACTGATAAATAAATAAATAAATAAATGTATGTATTGGGCATTCAATATTACTAAAAAAAGCATTGTTTACACTTACTTTTAAATCACGATGAATAATAGGTGTCTTGCAATGATGTAGTCGGGAAACTGCTTCACATGTATCACAGAATATCGTCAAAACTTCATTTTCAGTAAAAGTCGCCTTGCCTCGACTTTTCATCATTCCAAATACATTCTCCTGGCAAAAAGGCATGAGCAGTAACACTTCATATACACCACCACCCGTCGCAGTCAAGCTTGAGTCTACATAACCTATAATGTTCTTGTGACCACTCAGACTACTCTAAAATAATAAAAAACAAAGATAGACATCAACATATTTGAATTTAGATATTTAGAATAGAATATTTATTCATCTTTGAGAATCATATTTTTATCAGACTAGTTACAATAAAAATTAGTTATACTTTAAAAAATGTGGATGAGACTTGGGCAAACCAAGCACCTACAGTAAGTAAAATGTGGCAAGATACGAATTTATATAATTTTAGGCTCGCTTTTCTTTATGGTTTATATACTTGCATAAAAATAAAAGAAAATATTTAATAATCAGACATATCGGTAGTAAATTTTATTTACAAAACCGTTTTTAGAGGATATTTATAAAAAACCCTAAAAAATGTAATGATACATGGATAAAATTAACTCGATAATAATATGCTAGTAACATAAATGAATTGAGTATCCAAAATAAATATTACTTTATTAAATTTTTATTGTCATCAACAGATTCTTTATACAATATTTAATACATCAATTAATAATTAAATAGTAAAAATTATCTAGAATACATTAATAATTATTTCTTAGAAATAAATTGAAAAGCTGATAATTTATTAACATATGTGTAAGACTTACCGCAATCTGAATCTCTCTTTTTGCAACATTAAGATCTTGTTCATTATTAACATACATTCTCTTAAGAGCATATTTACTTCCATTGCTTGACTTAACTGAATAAACTATAGCAAAACCACCTATAAAAAGAAATTTAATACATTACTGACTGTCAATAAGTTGATAAGTGCGTCCTCCCCCTTTTACAAATCATTTTAAAGTTTATGAATCTTACCTTCGGCTAAGACATCCTCTACAGTCACCGTTTGTCTTCCAACCGTAAAAACTTTTCCTATATAATTATTGCTCTCTCGAGATGTATTGTCGATTTTTGTTTCAATTTTTGAGAACAACTTTTTCATTTTAGCTTTTGAGTACCCTATTCACATTAGATTTTATTATAAACTTCACTACGTGCTTATTTTAACATCGCCTGTAATAATTTTATGTGAAACTTGTATTTTTTTACATTTGAACTCCACTAATAAAACATTTTTTGTATAATTACAGCAATAAAAAAAATTGGTTGAGGACTAGATAAACGACAAATGATAGAAATTTGACAAAATACAAGAAAATAATGAATAGAAGAAGAACACGTAGTTTCTTAATGGTCTTTTTAGATATGTTACAAGCAGTCATTATTAACTACATTTCTGAATTAGGTAAAGCCGCCCAATCGAAAATAACTTTTAAACAGTGGAAAGCACTTTGATACTTTAAGAATATTAAGTTAAAACTCATTTATAATTTATTATAGTTATGTTATATCCATTATTCTAATTAAATTTACCGGTAAGTTCCTAGATCAATGAAGACATAAATAAAATGGACGTTTACCTTAATCATCTAGGCCAATTTATCAAGTATATAAAGAGGAGGAAGAAGAAAACAGCAGCTGGTGGTAAACAGGCTTATAATGTTTTGTTTGAAATGTTTTTATTTTCGAATTAAATAAGAAACTTTGATAAAGAAAATATATTACGGCGTTAAACTGTAATTAAAGTAAGTATTTAAATAATCTTCTGCATTATAGAAAAACGGTTTTGTTTTTGCAGGACCACTGCCATTTCACTCCACAGGGTGCCTACATAACTGCCTTTCAAGAATTAAGTAGATCATTCCAATAATATATAGATTTTAATGCTATTGTAGCTTTTGTCTTGCTCATTATTGTTCAAAGTTTAAAAAGCTATATCCACTTCCAAGTTAAAATGGAGACTGTTGATATTCAAGCAATGGAATCGAAATTAAGCGATGTTACTGTTACTGCTATTCCAATGAACAACAAAAACTCTAATAATAATAATAATAACAATAATATAATACCCGCTTCTCAGCCTTCAGCAAAACAAGATCCAGGACAATCTAAATATGCACAACTTCTGGGAGTGATTGAAGAAATGGGAAGAGAAGTTCGACCCACATATGCTGGAAGTAGAAGTTCGGCAGAGCGATTAAAAAGAAATATTGTTTCTGCAAGAATATTAGTCAGGGAATGTTTGATTGAGACTGAAAGAAGTGCTAGGCAATAGTTTTAGTGGATCAAAAGGCTCATACATTATTCTTAAAATTAATAAGTACCGTCCATAAAATATAGAAGAATTTACAGGTTATCAGTAATGTTTGATCTTTCAAAGAATATCTTCCCTTTACTTAACAGTTCCAAACAATGGGTCTGTTCATTCATTTTTTGCTTAATCTTAATAATTTACATTTTCGAGAAAAAACAACTTAATGCTGCTAACTTTTGACTATTTTTAAAATTAGTATTTCTAAGAGTTGAATCACATTCAACCAGATTACTGTAGTCATAAGTTTCAACAATATTTGTTAAGCACACTAGGTAAAACTTGGTTGAAAAAAAAAGTTATTTTAAGTTTTGTAGATATTGATCTTTCAGAACTGAATTTGATAACAAATCGTTAGTAATAGTAGGTTTTTGTTTACAAGAATTTCGTAAATCAGTTTTGCCAGTGATGTAATAATGTGATATTTCCAAATATAATGATTTTATCAGGTATACAGACAGTACAAATAATTACAAGTTAAGGAACAGAGATAGATATATATATTATATCAAATGACTTATATACTATTAATAGCTACCGTATTTCATTTGTACCATATTTTATAATCATATATTTAATTGCCTGTTAAAAACACTTTCATATTGTAACTTGTCATATATGAGTATTAAAATTGTTTTCAGACAAGTTAGACCCTATTATACAATGATAAATTAACAACTTTTTAGTTACACTGATATTTCATTACTTTTATTTAATTTGTTACTGCCAGGAATAAAATTAAAATATTTAATAGTCGTTTATTATATTTCATTTTTTTAAAAATATAAGTTATTTCAGATTCTATTTATATTAAAGAAAACCGAAACGTAATAAATGACTGTTAAATATTTTAATTTTATTCCTGATCTGACCCAATAAATAAAAGGTAATTTTATAAATAACGGTCATTAAACAAATGATATTTTTAACTTTTTTAGATATGTTCATTCCTTATTGTATATTGGGGTTCATGTATACTTCTGGTGATTATATTCCATTTACTATGAAATTCTTGAAATAAAAGTGTGTTCTTTTATTGTTTTATCATTTCTAACACTGTATTACTGTATATGAATGAAAAAAATTGATAAAATATTCAAATGTGCAACTGAATGTGGTGGCGTTTTCACTATACTAAGCAATTTTCTTTATACCTTTTTCTACAAGCATGATCTTATCTATTTAAAATTATTAAGAAATTAGGAATGGTTAAACTGAAAAACCACGAACAATTATTTTCGTTTTCTTTTAAGGTTATTTGCTACAGTAATACACTGAAAAAAGTCTGGCCTGGAAGGACGGATTTTTGCTTGGTGTTAATTGATGGAGATATGTACCAACTATGTAATCTTACCAATTTTATTATTGTTTTTAACTTCTTAAAAATTTTTTAGGCAGGGATTAAAAAACAAAAATAATATAAACCTTTACTAGTCAGTCTTTAAATAATAAATTATTTTTTCAGAACTAAGATTCTGTCTTCATTCTTTTTGTGCTGATTATAATTGTACACGTTTGTATTGTTCTATCCAAACAATCTTAATCATATAACCAATAATGTACCTAACTACTAGTTGCCCTTTCTTCAGCTGGAGAGTCATTAGTTGTATGAACCGTTACTGGTGGTAAATAATAAGACTTGACAAGGCTGTGCAACCTGGCTACTTCTACATCTTCCCGTTCTAAACCACGTAACATCTGAGAGAATTTAACGATACCATCCCTTCCATCAGGATAACCAAAATTTTTGATTATCTCCATTTGTATTTGCATTACTATTGGGAATAAGAATTGCATCATTTTTAACATTTCATTCCCTACATTATCTCTTGCTTCTTCCAATTTTTGAGCATTTTCTGTAGTTTGTAATTCTTCCAAAGTTTTATTTAAAATTTCGCGTGCTACATCTACGGTTAGAATTGGTATTGTTTCAGACTTTGACATTTTAATTTTCAAAGGTTAATTTTCTTTAATTAAAAGCTGAAATGAATAAAAATAAAGAAACTATTTCAGTAGATTTAGGTTAGGAAAAACGTAGCAATATCAACAAAGGAATCGAAATCGGTTGGATCGATTTTTAATTGTCGCATTAGCATTCTGGAATTTGGCATTGCACAGAAGAAGAAGATAATTATGAGGTTATGTTTCTAATATTTTGTTGTCATCTTGAACTGGCGGTAGTAAAATGATTGCTTGTGATATTTGTAATAAGTCCTTTAAGACACTATATTACGTATACAGGCACAGGAGACAGATTCATAAACTAGAATCTCGATCGCCGAAACCCGCGACAATGATTTATTGTGATATTTGTGATAAGTCGTTTAAGACACTATATTACGTAAACAGGCACAAGAGACAGATTCATAAACTAGAACCTCGATCGCCTAAACCCGCGACAATGATTGATTGTGATATTTGTAATAAGTCGTTTAAGACACTATATTACGTAAACAGGCACAAAAGGCAGGTGCATAAACTAGAGTCTCAACCGCTTAAACGTGGGCGTCCTGGTATTACTTTTACCAAAATCTTTGCGTGTCCTGTATGCAACTGGAATACAACCCACAAAAGTTATTTGAGAATACATTGCATTAACAGACATCCCGATAAATATCGTAAAAAACAAGTTCAATTAAAATGTCCTGGTAAATATCAGTTTAAATATCATATCACAGGTTAATTTTATTCTTAAAGATTTTAAAAATATTTTATAACTATTTTAGTTGATGGTTGCACTGATACTTTTAATTCAAGAAGACTGGATTTAGCTAAACATATTTTAAACAACCATAGTAGTAATTTTGATAAACAATATATAATGAGTGAGATGGTATTTTCAAATATGTCAGGTACTGAATCTATTAATTAATTAACATTTATGTGGACTCATTTACTCGACACTTGTTTCGCTAACAAAGTTAGCTTTTTTGGGATATCAAAGATTTGTAAATATAAGTTCAAAATAAACAGTAGTTGATCCTGCTGGCAGTCCTCATAGTCTAAACAAACAAACTAACAGAAATTGTATTTTTTTAGAATTTAAAGTTTGGAAACTAAATGAAGAACAAGTTACAATGACACAATATACACTTATTGGGGAATCTAAAAGAAATTCTGAGAAAACGACATATACTTATGTTTGTCATAGAAGTGGACCAGCTAAAATGAAAGGGAAAGGAATTCGACCTTCTAAGGGTTCCTGTAAAATAGGAAAAATTTGTCCTGCTGTTATGTCTGTTTCATACAACAAGATAACTGAAATAACGAATGTTGTATATTTTAAAGTGCATATTGGACATGGTCAAGACATAGGACATTCAACTTTAACTAAAAAAGAGCAAAGAAAGATTGCTAACCAATTATCAAAAAATATACCATTAGATGTTATCCTACAAAATATTCGTGAAAGCAAAGAAGCAAAACAAATTCAAAACATAACACAAAAGGTTAAAGAAATAAATGATATGATTGACCAAATAAATGAAAAGTTATTGAATGAAAGAATTAATAGAAATATTTCTTATGTAGACTACATACATAGTAGTTTGATAAAAATTTTGAATGAACAAAAAATTTCTACTACGATGGAAAATGTTCCCGTGAACACAAAACTCAAACATGAAACTATATTCCATTCAAACAAAATTGAATATATTTTTGTTTAGTTCAGTATTATTTGGCACCAAAGTATATTGCAAACCCTAATGCCGTCAAACGAAATTTTTATTTAAATCTTTGTTTCTCATGTTGTTTTGAAGTTTATTAATAATTATATTTTTGACATCTAGTGAAAAATTATTAAAATGGCTTTTTTTGTATTTATTACCTTTACTTGAATGAGTTTCGAAAAAAAAATGAATCTTCCCAACTAAGATACTACAGGAGTTTTTTGGAAATATTTGATTAAAAAGAAACAAGGGCTGGACTCAAAGTTTCGATAAACCAAATATTGTTCAATTGTAATATCGAATTGCTAATTATCGATATGTGTAGCTATCCCTACTTTATTTATGACAGTAGTGTTTCCGTTTCCGTGTCATTGATTGTCGGCATGTAGAGATGGGCGATACTGTGTAAAGTATTGTTTCGAAAGTATCAAGATTAAAAAATATCGATATTTTTTCGATACGGCATATTTAAAAAAAATTTTGTTTTGGATTTTTTATTTTTAATCCAACTTGGATGGCGCCTTTCTAAATGTCTTTTTAAATTAGTGGTTGTACCTGCACTTTTCATTAAAGAAATGTAAATTTTACAAGTTCCTCCATATTTAATGAAATAGGACCACAAATCTCTTCGAGGAGGCATGAGAACAATGGAAATTCTGACTTTCTGGTCGGTTATTCCCCTGCTGACATAACCATAATCAATATCCGAAAATAAAAAATACAGAGTAAGTAATTTTAGTATATAATCATCAATACGACCTTTCATCGATATCTATAAAAAAAGTATCGATATCATATACCGAGGATTAAAATATCGTATCGTATCTCCCATCTCTAGGCGAGCTGTGACGCTGTTCTTGTTCAATTTTTACGTTTTTCTGTTCTGTGTCTGTGGTCCTGTTTTTAAGGAGGGCGGACGTCAGTGTTATTAGTGAATTAAATAATTACGTGTAAATCATCTTCACGAATTCAGAAACGCTTTAATTGCATATATAATTTAGTGCATTTTTGTAAGTAACAAGGTAAGTGAATTAAAGTACTTTTTAGTTCTATATATCAATAAGTGTCGGCGTCAGCTTGGCATCATCGGCATCCATTTTGTTTCTGATCAATTAACATTATTTCTTGCTGTATCTAGTTGTTCGAATTATGGCGAATAGAAGATTGGGTGGAATGGGCGGTGGCCCCCGAGGCAATCGCTCTTATAATCAACAATTTCAAGGAAGCGGTGTTAACCCTTGGCAAGGGTCAAATAGTTCTATGAATCAGGGGTTGCTTTCCCAAATTTCCAACCCCCAGCAACTCGCTCTTGCTCTTACGAGCTTACTACAACCTCAACAACAGAGTCCACCATCATTGCTTTCTTTGAACACGGCTCCTGCTTTTTCTAATCAGGACAGAGATTTTAATCGGTTTGGTAACCGAGGCCGTGATTTTAGGCGACACGAGCCTTACAGTAAGGTATGAATTTATTACTACTTTCAATCTAACGGACAAGAAATTTTGATGCCCTCTGTTTGCTCACTTACATGTACCTAGAATTTCTGAAGTAGGTTCAAATTTCTGTACATTTGAATTTGTATGTACCTACTTAGAATTCCTAAATAAAAATACTTCTGCCATTAAAGTTTTCAAAATATTAGTAGTTGCTTCAAGTGTTAAATAAATTTCTATACTTCTATTACTACAATATTCACACCAAAAAAATATGGCTTTCCTTATGTCCAATGTTAATTTTTATAAACAATTGAAGCAACTGTATAATCTTCTTTTGTATTCTTTTGAATGTAATCATTTTCTAAGAATATTCTCCTACATTATACTTGGAACTGGTTTCTGTATATAAAAAGTAAATGTAGATAAGATAATTTTCTTTTTAGGTTTTTCAGCAGGTTTGTATTGTCTATTTTTAAATGAGACTCCCAAAAGATACTTTCGAGATATTTCTTATTTTTCTCTTCAAAATTAATTAACGGAAGTAATTGTTATATTGGAATATCAGTGGAAATCTGGGAGGAAAAAATAACATGTATTTTCTTTTTTCTAAATGTGATTAACTTTATATATTGTCAGAGTATTTATATGGGAATTCATTAATTATTCCAATACCAAATTAAATTCCATTCTAATTGGTTTTAACTATCCTTATTACTAAATAAATGTGTTGAAGGCAGTAAAATAATGTTTAATGAGCAATACATTCTGAGGGGTATGTAAATTCTTTAATTCTGTATTTTATTCAATAAGTTAATTTATTTCTCATCTTGTTTCTTTATCAATTGATTCAAATATCAATCCAATAATAAAAAAAGTATCTTTACATCTATCCTTGGAAAATGATTCATAATACCTATACTCGTTTCATGAAATTATTATTTTAATAAGCAAAACCTTTTTATATCTGTATTTTAATACTTGAATACCTTTCTGCTTTTATTTGTTGTATGTATTCCAAATACAAATATTTTTGTAATGTTCTTTGTTTTAAAAGAATTCCACATTCTTTGTTCATTAAGTATTTTGTAACTGTTTATTCAAAGGTAAGTTTTAGTAAGTAAATTTTAGTTTTACCCTTTGATGGGTTTATTGTTATTGTATCCAGGTATTAATTTTATCAGTTTGAAATGACCAGAGGTATAATTAAATTGGATTTCTATGCAAAAATAGTACAAAGATCTCATACTACATACTCAAGATATGTTAATATTCTACTAGACGTCTGACCTAATATTTTAAAAATTCATTCTCAATTCAGAAAGTGTTTTCTTCCATTTAATTTTTCGGATTCACAATTAATTGTGTTTTTATTTTATAAAAATAAATACCATATTCCTGGTGCAAACAATGGGTATAATAAATAATCAATTTCATTTGGTATGTCTTGTTTACATTAAAATCTGAAAATATTTCCAATATTACGAATCCCACGTATTTAATTTTCAAACAAACACTTCTTATCGCGACACCATTGTTTTGGAAGATTGAATTGCCAAATGGACTATTAATTTGAACATTCAAATGCATAAAATCAATGTCTGGATAAATCGATGGTCCTAACTAAGACTTTAACAAATAAAGGGGCTTATGACACAAATTGTCAATATTTATGTTTCAGCAGCTTTAATCCCTACATATCTTACTATAAATTTTGTTAAAAAGAAAATAAAAATATGACTATTTTCAGAGAACATCTAGTTTTAAATTCGTTTTTCAGCATTTTTAGGGGTTTTTCCATAAAATCTTGTTTTCTGGGATTTGAACAACCTTCGATTCTGATCAATAAAGATGCTATTATTTATCTCTAATTATATTTCGAAGAATTCCTGATCCAAATCTACAAATATTTTATACATCTTTTGATAATCTGTCAAGAACGAGATATGACGATACTGTGGAATTCCTTATAGGATGTCAAAGGATTTTTTGAAGACTTCCAACTGATGACTGTTATATTATTCAGAATCATGTGTTACTAATGTTCGAATGCGTTTTTCTCGAATTCATAAGCCCCTTTTTTATAGTTGCTTCACACTTTTTATTCTATTCATGGGATATATCAAAAATTAAACTTGTTTTTATTAGTCTCCTGGGACCATCTAATCATAATAATTATTTAGGTCACTGTGTATATAATCTTAAATAAATAGTATTAAGGGGTCTAAAAAAATATTTATGTATGATACACATTTATATAAGCTTCTCGTCTTATCAAATTTAAATTAATGTTCCTATTTTGCCCCAGTCGGAGTCTTAGAGTAGACACTTTACTTGAAAGGTACTTTTACATTTCCCTCCTCCGAACCATCTTAATACAAATTGAGTGAAGTCAATAATAAACAAATTATTTTGTTTGTGAAATTAGTGAAAGAATTTCGTTTTATTTGTACTCTTCTACATATTTTCAATTTTTTCACATTTACCTGATTAATTTTATGATAATGGTGTAAAAATCTCGTTTCAGATATCTGAGGTGAAAAAATTGAAACAAATTACACAAAATTATTAACGCTGAAATAAGCCCGCGAATTTTTTCGTTTGGTGTTTACTCCCTTTCTACATCAAAGTTTACCTTTCAAGTAACGTGTCCACTCTAAAAAATATTGGATGTGTATTCTAAATATGATGTTTCCAAATGGAAACTATTTTGTGCATGTGATTATTGTTTTCAGTTCAATTATAATTATTTAGTAATATCTATATCACTTACGTGTAGAGTTTTATAGGAATTTATGTAATGAGTGCTACTATAAAAACCGTCTAATATATATTTGAATTTATTTAATTCATCATGTGCAAACAGGATATTTCGCTGCTTAATAATCAGTTGTAATTTTAAATTCATAGTCAACTTGGAAAGCAATATAATATGGTAATAATTGCAAGCTTACCTGTTTTTATTATATGTTGAATTTTAAATGTAGATGTACCTTCTATCTTTTTACAAAAAAAATAAAATATGTGGCATCATGGTGTCCTTTTGAACTTACATAAATTATTTTTATCTACTTTCTCACAACTTTACACTTTACTGTTGTTGGTAAGGATTTTTTTTAAACCAAAACTAAGATTGTAAAAAATGTTTAAGACTATTTTTCTCATAGCTAAGTAATTAATAACATTTTACACTGATCTACTATCCTGTTATAGGATTAGATTCTGTGATAATATATTGGTATAAGTTACTTAGCTTTTGCAATCATAACAGTTTTTTTCTTAAATTGAAGGACATTTAGGTTTCAATATTAACATGAACGTTATGTAGTTAACCTGTTAACTTATAACAATTTCTAAGTTCTATTAACGTCTTAGTGACAACGTTAAAGTTTGTAGTTGTCAGTCTTGTGCATTATTTTAAACGTAAAGTTATTATAGTTTTTTTTCTAATTGAAAGCATATCAGTGAATTTATATCAAAACATTTGAATTTAACAGAATCGCAATCTAGGAGGCTTTAACAGAAATAAACGAGGCAATCAGAATCCAAGGAAGAAGGACGATAAAGTTAAAGACGAGAAGAAAGATGACAATGACTCCGGTGATGAAGGCAATGACGAAGAAACTAAGAGAGATTGGAAAGATGAGAAAAATAACACTGAAGATAAGAAAGAAGAAACCGAGGAAGAACAAAAGCTGAGAAAAGAAAAGGAAGAAAAAGAGGGGCCATATTTTGATGTCCCTGTCAAACTTTTGAACTGCTTTGTCTGCAACAAGGAAATGTGGGATGGAGAATCTATGCGCAAGCATATTAAAGGTATTTCTTAATATAATTATATTAAAAACCTAAATTTATAACAATTTTTATTCTAGGTCGTGCTCACAGACAAATGCTGGATAGCTTGGAAGAAAGTATCCATATTACTGTTAACATTCTAAGAGAGAATATGCGTCTCCAAGAGGAGAAAAAACTCATTGAAATTAACCGCGTCCAACGTGTTACTAAGAGATTCAACAAGCCTGAGCCGGAGAGTCACTGTAACATGTGTGACCTCAAATTTTTGGGAAAAATCATTGCCCATCGCAAGTAAGTTGAGAAACTTTTATTTTAAATGTACTTACATATATTTATTTAATGATTATTTTTTCAGAACTGAAGGTCACCAGCGTCTAAAACGTTACTTGCATCCCAATTGCCGTCTATGTGACAAGGAATTCCCATCCCGAATGGAATGGATCGAACATCGTCTCACTCCTGAACATCTTAGGAAGCTCGTCAAGTCTCTGAATAACAAAGTTGGTGGTCCAGGTAAATAGTTATTTGTACTAATCCTCTTGAGAATCTGTTAATTATTCGTCATTGATGATTATAACTATTTTACTTGATTTGTAACCAATAATTAAATCTTTTAGATGGAAGTGAAATAATTGTCGAACCAGAAGAAACAAATGAGTTGGAATTGGAGCCATTACTTGATGAAGCTCTGGAGATGGAAGCCGAAAATCCCATCTTGGAGCTTACTGACAACCTGAGTGGTTTGCAAAACCTCATGCCTGCTTACAAACCAGGCAGGCCTGTAGCCACTCAAAGTTTGATGGCATTCACTGGTTTTAAGTGCGAGATCTGTAATAGAAGCTTTGTGGACGAGGAATTGTCTCAGGTAAAGACTTTAAAAAAAAAAACCTACCTTTGGAAGGTTCATAATTACGAATACAAATATTGATATTTTATTGGTTTCTTTAGAAACATTTGAAGACAAAAAGGCATCATTATAAATTCGTTGAAGCTATTAAGCATAAATATAAAGAACAACAGAAGAGAGAGAAGGAAGAAAAAGAGGCTGAAGAAAAGAAGAAGAAGGAAGAGGCCGAGAAAAATGGCGCTCAAGATGGTAAGTTGTTTTTTTTTATTCTACGAAACGTTCAGTTATATCAATTACGCTAGTTTACAATGTTTTTTACCCAGAGATTAAAATTATATGTTTAGATCTGGTAATTATTATTATAGTGAAATCGCGATCGACATGGAGTAATAAATCAAAATTTTATGGGAGTTTTACAGCACAGGCGGCTCAAACAAAATTTGTGATTTTAAATAGCCGGTAGTTAAAAGGTGTGTTAAAATTAAGAATTTTGTCTGTGCCGCGCGGTTTTTATTGAACATAACAATATTCTATCCTTATTTTAAGACTCTGATGAGCGCATTTTTTGGTTGGCTAAGGCCAATTTTTTGCTTTTTTGTGTTTGGTAAATTCAATATTTTCATTTTGTAAAGTACCTACATATCGAAATAATACTCAATAATACATATTCAAAAAATATTTTTAAATGATGATTTTATGTACCCCGTAAATAATATATAGGCACCCACATCTGAACTTTCCTGATCTGACAGATATATTACTCCGGCTCGATGGCGATTTCAGTATAAAAATATAACTGCAGAATTGTCAATTCATTTTCTAATTTTAAAATATAACAACATTTTGAAAACATTCCGAGCGATGAACAACCAATTTTCATAGCATAACACATTTTTATTTTATTTTTCAAATTCTAGTTTTTCGTTTTTGTTTTTTAATTAAAATGGTTTATGAAAATAAACTTGTTATTTCTGTTATACGTAATAATATTTTCGTGACAAAAAGGTTAGAAACAAATTATTGTACCTAAAATGGATAAAAAAATTGTAAACCAGTGTTATTGTTGACTCTGATGTCACAGTTTTTACACATTTCATTAAATTAACAACTCAAATCGTTAACATTTTACAACGGATTTTTTTTCCACAAAATGTTAAAATTAATGACTTATCATATTTGTAAATATCTGCACTAGTTTTCTTCAAAACTTTTCACTTTATGCGACAAAATTATTGTGTTATTTTCTGTATACCTTCAAAATTGCTTTTTAGGATCCTGATTTTGATACCCCTTATGATAGGTATTAATGAATGAAAGAAATAAAACGCTTTTTTGGTAGTAACCCTACATAAATTATTTTTAGTATCCCTCGCGATTTAAAAAAGAATGGGTGAATAAATGTCATTTATTATCGGCTATATCACTCACGTTCCTAACACAAATGCAAAATAGGACTAGTAGTTCTGACGTTACTTGGCAATATTTTAATTCCTACGCATATTTAGAGTTGTTACTTTTATGAAATTATGTAACAAGCTGTGACACTCAAAATATATGTTTAAATTAAATTAACAGGCGAAATGTATGATCCAGATGAACCAACCCAAGAAGAATCTCTTTTGGAAGCCGATACTTCTATGGAAGTTTCTCAGGACGATGGTGGAGATCCTTCTGTAATCTCCACCAACGTTGACATGTTGGAAGGCGAAGAAGAAGAGGAAGTGGAGGATTCCTCTAAAGAAGCTCCCAAAGAGGCACCCAAACCAGTTGTTTCTACTCCTGCGAAACAAACCAGGGCTGCTGTGGCCGCCGCGACTCCTGGTGGGAATGTAAAGAACGGTGCGAGCCCTAAAAGCAAGAAGGCACGTAAATAAACAAATTATTTAAAAGAACCGCTTCTTTCTGTGTACAACTATCTTAATCACACTTTTCTTTGTGCTGGGTAGGGAATAGGTTTACATAATTATGACAATTTCTTTTATTATTATTATTATTAATTAATCTTGTGACTTGAAACATATATTAGAATGTAGGATATTTTTATTCAAATCGAGTTTGTCCATATTTGGAAAGAGTGCAATTTGAATTCAGTTCCTAAACCAGTTATTTGGAAGTTAAAATCCAATATTCCAGTTAACACTTTGCTAAATACTAAAACTTTTCGCTACATTGATAAAAGCTGTTGAAGAGGTAACAGAAAATCACTATTCCTTCTTTACTTCAAACATGATTCTAATATGTGTGCTTCACAAACGATCATAACTGAGGGTGATAAAACAGTGGTGCCAATATTTAATAAGTGGCTGATCGCAGTCGTGGTGGTAACCAGGAAATTTGGTTGGGGATGTTTCATTGCTTAGGGCACGACAACATACCTTTACAAATCCAAATTCGGTTTATTCGCAATAATTTTGTCTAGTTTGTCATGTTAATATTTATGCTAGACTAGATTCTTTCGATCACAAAATTGAATTTATTCTTTTCCAAAAATTTTACGACACTGCGTCTCAATTGTCACTTCTCTAAATTTTTCCCCCAGATTTACTTATGCGGGATCATCGTTCCGTCAAGGTTCGGCTACAGGGTGATGTAGCTATGGAATCGAATACTTAATTTAATTTCTCAATAAATTTGTAATTTTATTTGAGGAACAAAATTAGGTTCATGCCTCGACAAAGTTAATAGGACAAATTTATGTCTTATTAAATCTGTTTATTGTTGCTTTAATAAGGAAATTTAAAGTTTAAATTATACGGGATCAACGTAATATAAATAGTTTGTATCATTGCAGGAGAATTGAAAGACGAAGCAGCCTAATCGCACCCCTTGAAATCTAGAAATCAAATTTCCCAAAGAATGATGGATTTTTTTATTAAAGAGTTAATGTTTTACATTCATATATATATATATATATATTGATGGCTGTTAAGCTGTCGCCTCCATGTAATACATGAGGCGACCTGACATCCATGTTAACGATTAATTTAAATTTCAATATAAGGGCATATTTACAATTAGGGGGAAGTTTAAAATACGTTTCTCATAAGAGGGGTATTTTTTTAGCACAAAAAAGTATATATATATATATATATATAATCATATATATTATCAGTACAGAAAATATAAAACCGCCTCCTTTTTACCATATATATAGAGGCGCCGACTCGTCTTAGTTGCCTCCAACAATGTTGCCACTTTTCAGTGATGAAAAAAAAAATTTCCGCTCTTTCACGTGGTGCTATTAGTTTTTCGAATTTTTTTTTTGAGATGTAATGGAAAAACCAAATTTTCGATTTTGTGCGAGGTCAAACTCTCTGACAACTGGGCTATAAGTGAATATTAAGCTAGAACCACGTTATCAAAATTATTGGGGTGAATCATATCTTTTAACCCAATGTTAGCATTATTGCTTAGTGCGCGGTATGTAATTAGCAAACGCGAAAGTTCTCTCATTTTATTACTTGCCGCATACACCATACGGTCTCGTTTGTGCTTTTTTAAATATGATTCTCCTATATGAGCAATCAGTAAATCCTTTTTAGCAAGTTTGTGTGATTTAGCAGTAAAACTAATTTTACGTAAAAAAATTCCGTATTTTTCCCAAAGCATGGACCTTGAAAGATTTAAAAATTTAGTAAATTCTCAATGGGCTACAGAAATTGGAAGCCTGGCCTTAAAAGATTTACAAGAAAAATCAGCTACCAAATCCATGTAGCTTCCAATAACGCCCAGTTGTCAGTGTAGAAAACGATAAAAAAATATTTGCAGCTTTCTAATTCATTTTCAGTTAAATATTTTGGAGCATTTGCCCAACTATGTGAATATAGTGACAATTCAGAAATTTAGGAAGAAATTAATAACCTAAAAAAATACGTCATTGATAAATTTTCAAAATATTTTTATGAAATTTTAAAAAGACAAATTTTTATTTAATTTCATTGCTAGTCATGATATTTTATGAAATATGAAATTAAAAATGATCAATCAAATATATTTATTTTTGCTATTATGCTTAATCACAACTTCCATCCAAGTAGGCATTCAACCTAATGAAAAACGACAAGTAGATAATAAAGATAAACCACAAGAAAAAGTATGGGCACAAAACAATGAAAGTAATTAAGAATAATACAGGTACTGTTAAAAAAGAATTAAAAATGACTGATACCGGTTCTACAAAGACTAATAGCACAATAAAACCATCTCATGATAAAACAGAAAATATAATAGTAGAAGATTCTGCTGTGATTAGAGGAGTTTTTTTAATATTTATTCATTTAGTAAGTAAGGTCTACAATTTTCCCTACTCAAACAATTTTATCTATAAAATGCCAACCGAATGATAGAAACGGGTTCTGAAAAATCTAGTAAATACATAAACCATTTATTTATTCTATGCAATTATATGCAATATACGAGCAAAGGCCAGTCCCTGTTTTAAGTGTATTTAAATCCCGAAAAAGTAAGATATTTGTGTGACTACGGGAAGAAAAAGGAAAGAACTATTGTACGTACAATTGTCTTTACTAAATAAAGACATAAAATTTTTTTGTCTATCAAAAAGGATTGTTAACTTACTAAAAAACAAATCGGTGTGTGAAAAAATAACTGGAATATAACATTATTACTAGATTATTTTTATAATTTTAACAATCTGTATATCAATAAATTTACCAAAGCATGGACCTCGAAAGATTTAAAAATTTAGTAAATTCTCAATGGGCTACAGAAATTGGAAGCCTGGCCTTAAGAGATTTACAAGAAAAATCAGCTACCAAACCCATGTAGCTTCCAATAACGGAAGATATTATTAAATTAGTTAAATTGGTTGAAGATAAAGCAGAACGAGCATATGAAAAAATAACTTTATCAAAAGATCTTGAGGCTTATAGGATTTTGTCTGAAACTGTTCTAGTTTCTACTATTTTACATAACCGAAAACGGGTTGGGGACGTTCAATTTCTAGAATTTAAATCCTGCAAAGAACAACTTCAAAATGTTAATACTATATTACAAACGGAATTACCGAGTTCATTAACGGAAAATGAAAAAATGTTGATAAAAAATTATAAAAGAATTGTATCTATTGGAAAAGGAAGCAAACCTGTAACCATACTAATTCCCAAAAAATGCAGAAGTTTTACTCCATGTTATGTAAATTAAGAAATGAAACTTGGTTTCGCGCTAGGTAATAATTATCTATTAACATATCCAATTTCAAGACTCTTTAGTACTCAGTTATGGCAAGCGACGTTGTCGCTTTTTCGGAGGTGGTGACATACGATCCGAAAGCAGGAGGTATTAGGTTTGTTCCAACATAACACAAAACCAGTTTTCGTACGGCCGGGATTCTGCGCAGACTAGAATCGGTGTCACCAAATCTAGACTGCGCAGAATCCCGACCGTACGAAAACTGGTTTTGTGTTATGTTGGAACAAACCTAATATCGCATTGTGGCTATCGAGTTTAGGGCGACACTAGCGCCAGTGATCTATACTCGAACTAAAAGACCGTTTTGCTGGTATTCGGGGTCAAAATTGCCTCCAGACAAATTTTTACCGATAAGACCTATGACCAAATGTTTAGAAAATGTAAAAAGTATGGCGAAACGTTGTCACCTCCGTAAATGGAAGTCACAGCGTAATTTCGGGGGTGAATGAGACTACCGCATATCTATGTTGGAGGTGACACTGACACTTTATATATATATATATATATATATATATATATATATATATATATATATATACCATGTAAATCGACCTCATTATGGAGCAGATTATAAAGAAATAATAACATTTTAGAGATTTTGTTTTATCATGAAAAACCTAAATAGTAATTACCAATATCAAACTCCCTAATCGTCTCAAATTGTGTGAATGGACTACAAAGGGACAATAGTTCAAAAATATGATATGGCCACTTATTAAATGTTAATAGCAGTTTGTTGCCTCCACTTAGATAATTTGTGAAGTAAAATGCTTTTGTTCGCGAATATCTACTGGCTTAGGAATACAGATATTAAGTATTTTACAGATTGTAAATTTAAATTAATCAGTTACTTTTTGTAAAAAAAAAAAATTATTAAGTGAATCGATTTTTAACAAAAAACATTGTATTTTAAACGTTACAGATTTAGCTTAAATCACTGATTATGATTTTATGATTTAATATAAAATTAATGTGATTGTTTAATAGTTGCCAACAATTCCACGTAATTTGGAACAGAAAGAACAACTAGCTGCTGTCTCAGCGTATCGTATACCAAAAGTTCCAGCTATGAAACTTAAATTATAAGTTCTAAGTTGTATTGTTGTTGAGTGTTAAAAAAAACTTGTGCTTGCACTTTTTCATCTTAGTCTTAGTGGAATATAGTTACGTTTACTTTTAATGTATTGTGTCTTAATAAATAGAAATAGAAACAATGTCTTGTTTTTTTAACTTACCAAAACAAATCGAAATTTTATAATGACAGAAAATGAAAAACACCTCATATTTTGTTTTTAGAAATTCGTATATATGATTGACTGATTCTAGCCCTAATAATTGGCTGGTTTTGTAGTTGGATAAGGTTTTATAGATGTTAAAAATCAATTTAATAACTTGAAAAAATGTTGATTCACGCACACACAGTTGAGCTTCAGAACCTCATATAAAAGGACCACTTGTCAGACTTAGGTGACTTTTACTAGATACTGATAAAGTCAAACCAGGTTTTTTTGTATGACGTTTCTGGTGTGTGCATTACAATTTAGGGTTAATTTGTTGTTTCTTATTTTAAACATGGTTAATATAACTGAAAATCAAATTAGATCCATTGGTAAAGTATTAAATGACTCAAACAGACCATTAAAAGAACGTTTTCGAGCTTTATTTACATTGCGAAACATCGGTGGCGATGTGTCGATAGAATGTATCCGATCCTGCTTTTCGGACTCCTCTGTGCTATTAAAACATGAATTAGCCTATTGTCTAGGACAAATGCAAGATAAGAGAGCCAATCCAATATTAATTAACGTTTTAGAAGATAACAAACAAGAACCCATGGTTAGACACGAAGCGGGTAATTAAATTCTTAATTTTATAGCCCGGAGGCCTACCAAAAAAGTGCCATTAGATGTTTCATCTACTGGAGTCTTCACACGCTTCAACACTTTTGTAACGAAAATAGAAAATTTGTTTATATATGTAGTTAATAATAATTTTCAATAGCACTGTTCATTTATAAAGAAAATAATGGAATTACAGATAAATTTATGACCTATGTGCCTATATACAAATGTAAACGGCTAAAATCATAACCCTCCCTTGAATTAGTAAAGAGAAATTGGACATGATTTCAGAAAATCGTCGCCAAGTTTATTCAGAAAAATCCTGCAATTGGGACAATTTTCATTCAATTTCTGGACTCCAAAAATAAAATTCACTAAAATCTTGAAGACTTCATTTGCCATAGCGATGTTTTTGGTTATGTATAAAAGATACTTTATAATTTTAATTTGTCTTACTTTTGTAGGTGAAGCCTTAGGAGCTATTGGCAGTCCTGAAAGCATAAAAATTCTTGAAAAATACAAGGATGACCCAGTAATAGAAGTAGCTGAAACCTGTCTACTTGCACTAGAAAGAATAAAATGGATACAGAGTAAAATTCACAAAGAAAACCTTTCAGAAAATCCATACAACTCTGTTGACCCTGCACCTCCCAGTAATGACCTAAATGTCGAAGTCTTAAAAAAAGTTTTATTGGATGATAATGCATCTCTTTTTGAAAGGTACAGAGCAATGTTCTCATTAAGAAACTTACGAACCAAAGACTCAATTGATGCCTTGGGTATGGCATTAAAACGCGGCAGTGCATTGTTCAAACATGAAATAGCATTTGTATTGGGGCAGCTACAAGATGAAAGGGCAACCTTGTACCTTAAGGAATCTTTGGAAGATGAACATGAAAACGAAATGGTCAGACACGAATGTGCAGAAGCTTTAGGTGCCATTGCAACGGACGAATGTACAGAAATTTTAAATAAATATTTAAATGACCCCAAGAGAGTGGTTAAGGAAAGTTGCGAGGTAGCCTTGGATATGTGCGAATATGAAAATAGCCCCGAATTCCAATACGCAAATGCTTTAAATAATTCGGTTTGAATAGTATATATTACAATTTGTATATTCTAAAAAAATATATAAATATTTTATAAAATTATTTATTTATTGTTAAAATGTATTTTTGATACACACAACAATCTATCATAAAACGAACAAGAAGCAACAATATGTTCACCTAATCCTTCAAATTTTTCACATTCTTTATCCTCTAGGTAAGACCAATCGGCACCATAAGCGATATTTTTATGTTCGTAGTAACTTGCAATTATTTCAGTTCCATCAGTACCGGTATCCACAATGTGCACTCCTCCTAACATACAAGCTGCTAATAATTTAGTGTGTTGATAGGGGTCCCATTTCAATCTCCAAAGTGTTCCAGGCATTTTTATTGAATTCAATTCTGATTTCATCTTCCTGATGTCCCAAAGTCTTATTTGTTCATCATAACTAAAATGTAAAGACAACGTTGCATTGAGGGTGAAAGCTTTTATTTTTCTTCTACAATAACCTTGTAAAAACGAGGGGTAATTATCTGATCAATTTCATATTTATTAAGTGGATAATAATGTTACAAAATTAAGCACAATTTACTTTTAAAATTTTCTTCTTTTTTATTTACAAAAATATATTAAGTAAGAGAAATTTAATTATTTATATTTTTTCATCTGATCACCAGCAGGAAAGGTTTTGAATTTATTATTTTTAATGAAAATATATGTTTCGAATATATAATATACCAAATATTGTATGTTGTCGCATTATTACTTTGGATTTATCAGTAGGACATTAGGAGATAATTTTATATAACATCTTTTTAAATAAAAAATTAACTTACCTCCCACTTGCAATAATGTATTCTTTAGATGAGTTAGAATGAAAGGAAGTGACCCCTGCTTCATGATTTTTATTTTTTGAAACTGGTTGACTTCCTACTCTTCTGTCAAATTTCAAAAATATACTATCATCACCACCTACAGCATATATTCATTAAAAAGGGGTAGATGCTTTATTACAGGTACTAAACAAATGATGTTTGAATAAAAAAAACACCGGCTAACTACACTTTAAATACTGCTTACCACTAAAAAAAATATTGGTATCCCAGTAATAAAATCCAGCAATCCAAGCTTCAAAATCATGACCATGCCAGCTTTCATTCAATGTAAGATCAGTATTATTTAATTCAAGTAAATGTAGGTTCCCCTTTGAATCACTACAAATAATTTCTAGTTTATCAGAAACAGATAGACCTGTTGACCAGTCTAAAGACAACACTAGAGTTTCTGATATATCAGAATCTACATTACATGATGTTATCAATTCTAGTTTTAATGTTTCTTCGTTAAGTTTATAGATTTCTATATTTCTGTCTGCGTTGGCAACTGCAAGTGTTGATGAACCATTAACTTTTTTATGGCACCATTTCTGATCTAATACTGCAGATTTATTAAGTGTTTGCAGTAACTTTAGACCACTTTCTACGTTTATGGAGAATAGTAATAATTTTCCTAACCGCTTACTGCAATTGTCTGTAATTAGAAGTACAGAATTAAAAATTCATTTTTGAAAGGAAATATTTCATATATATTTAAAAACATTTTTTGTTTTATTGGCCAAAAACATTTGCTTATGCACTTTAATACTTGTATAATAATGTCTAAAGATAATTTCTCATTTATTTTATTCTTTCATACGAAAAATCATCAAAAAAAGTAATAGTTTTTGGGGTTCTCCATAGGGATAACCTAACATTTAATTTTATTTGAAATTATAATAGTTAGTTTCTTGTAACAGAATGACTAAAACTGACCTGTTTACCTGTGGTATCATTTTCTATTAGTTGATAATTAGCGCAAACAAATATATTTTGATGTGGCTTGTGAGGACACCATTCGACAGAATCTGCACTGTACTCAGTTTCAAATGAAAACAAAGTTTGTATATTATTTAGCTCCATTTAAATCTAAAAAGTAAATTGATATATGTAGTATTTCTCTTCTTTGTAGTATGCAACATAAAGTAAGCTATGTATTATGCCAAGGAATATATAGTGACCATTTAAATACATTTTTCTTTCTCGAGGATTTGAAATTTTGTTTGTGGATTTTTTTTTAAACAACTTTATTTGCTACTATGGATAGATAACAACAGAAGTTACAATATAATATATTTTTATTAAATTGATCCTTACTGTATTTGTCTCTTTATGCTACTCAAAACTCCATTCATATTTCGAATGTGGGATAATATCGATTTTGAATGAGTCTTCTCTTTATTTGGACCATTATTATACATCACAAAACCTTGAATGGGACTAGTTTTCATTCAAGTTCTAGCCCACACGGAAATGCCAAAGTCAAAATATTGTTTTGAAAAGAAGAACGAATGATAGACGTCGTAGTACAACAAAACAATTTGACCAAATATATAAACAATATCGTCAAAAATTAACGATGTCTGACTGGGATACAGTAACTGTTTTAAAGAAAAGAGCTCCTAAAGCATCTACCATGAAAAGCGAACAGGCAATAAATGCCGCAAGGCGACAAGGCGTTCCTGTTGATACACAATTAAAATGTAAGAATGGTTTCTGGATTTTTCGGTAAATTAAAACCGTGTTTTTATTTAGGGGGTGCAGCTAGCAATAAACAACATGTAGCTACAAAGAACACTGCCAAATTAGACCGAGAAACTGAAGAACTTAAACACGAGACTATTTCATTGGACGTTGGAAAACTGATTCAACAGGGCAGACAGTCAAAGGGTCTCAGTCAAAAAGATCTCGCCACGAAAATTAATGAAAAGCCTCAAGTTATCACAGATTATGAAGCGGGCAGGGGCATTCCAAATAACACAATAATCGGTAAAATTGAGAGAGTTATTGGTATTAAACTGAGAGGAAAGGACCTTGGAAAACCATTAGTGCCCCCAGGAACCAAGAAGTAAGTTGTTTTGTCCTGGGGGTTAATTTAAGGATCTGATAAACTTATTTTAAAATGTGGTTTTCTTACTGATGAACACTTAGAACTCCTGCATTTACTGTAAGAACCCTTGCAATCTTACACCCACCTGTAGGGTTAATTATTAAATGTTAAATCATTTTTTAGAAATAAAAATCTTTGTGTACTGATTTATAATTAATTTTAGTTGTTTAATAAAAAATGGATGATTGATGTTATTTTTATTATTAGGTAAAAACTGTTTTAAGTTTTGTTTAATAAAGACTATTAAATTATTGTTATTTTTGCTAAAAACAGGTTTTGACTTGCGTTTTAATTTTGCTTTGTTAGGAATGTACTAAAATGATTGTATAAGTTTTACAAGTTAGCACAACCGTTTGTTTAAAATTATAATATTGGAGAATTTCATTGGTTGTTCACGTTTTTTAGTTATTATTGGCAATTGTGCTAACTTGTAAAAAGATATAGTACAGCCACTGTTCTAAATTGGCCAAAATTAAAAAATAAATATTGGAGAATTTAGGGCTAATTAGTAATTAGTGGTAAATTTTTAAATGTGCTACCGCCTCGAGGGCGGGGGATCATCTAACATGCACCATTTTTTTGTTTATCTACTTGCTCTAATTTAAATTTTTTGCTCCCGCTCTCGCGTTTGCTTTCCCTTCTTTAGAGACCCATATGTTACTATAAAAAGGGTTAAATAAATACGAAGTTTGGGCTCGTGTCAGGGAACGGCTCTGGGCTATAGCGCTATTGAAAAAAATAATAATTTAAGGAACTTTGAAGGGGGATCCCCCGGGACCCCGCCTTCTGGATCCGCCACTGTACCGTATATAAATGGAACTTAGAAGTGAGTTTTGACAACTTTACAAAGCAACGAATTCCTAACCTGCATTGAGTGTTGCATAATGCACAATTCGCAATGTTGGTTGCAAATTTTTTGACCGATTTTTGTTTAAATCATATATGCTACGCGTAGCATATATGATCTAAGGATTTTTGTCAAGATGGCACTCTCTTCTTTGTAAACCTTTACAGAAAAAATACAGAGTGAACAAACGAGTTAGGAATTTAAATTATTCGATTCAACATCCTAAGGTTTTTGCTTCCTATAAATCAAATTCCAAACACGGATATAGCTATTGATTCGAAAGCCTTTTATGTGGACCATTATTATTCATCACACAACCTTGAATTGGACTAGTTTTCATTCAAGTTCTAGTCCAAACGGTAATGTCAAAGTCAAAATATTTTTTTTAAAAGAAGATAGAATGAAAGAGTGACGTGTTAATATCACAATCATTTCGACCAAATTTATTAATAGTATCATCAAAAATTAACGATGTCGGACTGGGATACAGTAACTATTTTAAAGAAAAGAGCTCCTAAAGCATCTACCATGAAAAGCGAACAGGCAGTAAACACTGCAAGGCGACAAGGCGTTCCTGTTGATACACAATTAAAATGTAAGAATGGTTTCTGGAATTTTCCATAAACTAAACCATGTTTTTATTTAGGGGGTGCATCTAGCAATAAACAACATGTAGCTACAAAGAACACTGCAAAATTAGACCGAGAAACTGAAGAACTTAAACACGAGACTATTTCATTGGATGTTGGAAAATTGATTCAACAGGGTAGACAGTCAAAGGGTCTGAGCCAAATAGATCTCGCTACGAAAATTAATGAAAAGCCTCATGTTATTACAGATTATGAAGCTGGCAGGGGCATTCCAAATAACACAATAATCGGTAAAATTGAGAGAGTAATTGGTATTAAACTGAGAGGAAAGGACCTTGGAAAACCATTATTGCCCCCAGGAAAAAAGAAGTAAGTTTGTGTCCTGGGGGTTAATTTAAGCATCTGATAAACTTATTTTAAAATGTTGTTTTCTTACTGATGAACACTTAAAATCTCACACCTACCTGTAGTGTTAATTATTAAATGTTAAAATCATTTTTTAGAAATAAAAATCTTTGGGTACTGCTGTATAATTAATTTTAGTTGTTTAATAAAAAATGGTGGTTTGATGTTATTTTTATTAATAGGTAAAAACTGTTGTAAGTTTATCAACTGTTTAATAAAGGCTATTAAATTATTGTTATTTTTGCTAAAAACAGGTCTCGATTTGCGTTGTTAGTAATGCATTAAGATGATTGTATAAGCCTCACAAGTTAGCACAGCCATTTGTTCAAAATTAAAATATTCGAGAATTTAATTGGTTTTTCTAGTTTTTTAGCAATTATTGATGATTGTGCCAGGGGCGGATCTAGGATTTTTCTGAGGGGGGACGACACAGTTCGAAAAAATATTTTGATATAGAAACATACTCTACATATATTGCAGAAAATGTAAAATAACATAATATAGTTAGAAAATTAACCAAAACATGTTACTAGTAGTCGCGATATTGTAGAAATTACAGCTAATTAGTGGTAGATGTCATGAAAATCAAAAATTTGTTGATCTGTATGTTATTTCAAAGAAAATTATCTTTACAGTGTGATTATTCACCATCCACCATCAGGTGCCCCAATTTTTGCTAAGCTTCACTAGGCTAAAATAGAAAACCCGTTTTTTGCGAATAAAGTTTGTTTAAATAAAAATAAACACTTGGTTAAGTTTACTCTTTCTCAAGCTCAGTTTTTACTTCTGTAATAGAGAAAACACTAGTTATGAAAAAAGTAAGTTAACTTTAGAAATTAGAATATATCTAGCGGGACATATTTTAAAAACTAAAATAAATTGAAATCTTTATTTAAAAATTACATTTGATTATTAATAAATTGTAAAAAAAGTATTAATCCTTCCTTAGCTGGAAACTTTCATCTTTAGTTCCATCCTTTGTAATAATCTTAATAAGAACATTATCACCCGTATAGATATCTCTTTCTGCAGCTGAAATGAATACATCCTTCAATATGGCAATAGCCCTCTCTTGAGTAAGATCTTCGAGTGAAGGCTTCTGCATATTTTTTTGTCCAATTTGATTATCCAAAAGGGGCTGGAGTAATGCACCAGCAGATCCACCTGCTCTATAAGTGGCTTTTTCACAATGGCCAATTGGATCATAACTATAAACACACCCTTTTCCTTCATTGTCCAATCCAACAAGAATATTGGATATGTAATAAGGGAAAAATCTCTTATAGTACAACATAGTGGAGACCATTTGTGCACATGCTGTTGTAGACATAGGCTTGTTATGTTCCTGTTGGTACATCTGCATACGAGACTTTAGAATTCTTGTTAAAGTTAAAGTATCGCACCAACATCCTGCACAACCTAACACAGTTGTATCAGATAGCGGAAATAGTTTATTCTGTTCTCTAGTGTAAATTGAAAAACCGGAACTGAGACGTGTATCAGCTCCAACAACTACAAAATCATTTCCAGCTACCGCAACAACACTCCTACAACAAAAACATTAATGTTAAAATATCAACATTTTATGTATACTGCAGGAAATTCGAATTGCTCAGTCATTGAAAATGAGGTTATTATATATAAGAGAACTTACCCTCCATTATCAGCATATGGGTTAATTTGGCGTTGTGTTGGAACCGTGGAATAATCAGGATAATAAGCATTCATGTCTGTTTGCATCATCATCGTTATTTCCTATTAAAGTTTTTCTCAATAACCAACACAATTTATACAATAATGACAAGCTGAAAATGTAGAATATGAAGTTAGGAACAAGTTTCTTCCTTTCAGAACAGCGTAATCGTTCCGTAAGTATAGTAGCTACTACCCTAGGGTTATAGCTGGGAGATTCAAATGAGCTAGCTCAAAAAAAGAAGAATTTTGAGGTTAACTGATTTACTTTTGATTAAATGTTATAAAGGTAGGTATTTATTATAATCTAAAAATATTTTACTAATGAGGTTTGTTGGTGGAATAATTAATGTTCCTTTGGTATGCCATGTGGTATCAGTCATTTTTCTTTTATCTTATATTGATGTAAAATATTAAAAAAATAATATCATTCCCTTTTTTTTCTCAGTGATAGAACATGGGGAAAGTAAATATACTTAAACATAACTTGCCTGGAAAGTCTACCAAAGTAAGTTTATATATGATATATATTTTTTTAGAAAACAAGTTAAAAGTTTACTTTCTGTTTTTAGGTAATAACTACTGGAAAGATTAACAAGGCAAAGCAAAACATTAAGAAACAACAAAAAATAAACGCATCATTAACAAATAAAAAAGGAGGAAATAGATTAGAACTAAATGAAAACATAGCTAATTTGAAAAAAGAGATTTCAACTTCTAATACCAAAAATGCATTTTCATTCAAATCAGTCAAATCACAAAAATCTGGTAAAAAAACATTAAAGAAAAAAGAAAAACTGAATTTAAGGCGAGCGCTATTAATGAAGAAAATAGATACAATGAAACAGTTAAAAAAAGAAGAAAAAGTCAGAGAAAAGAGAAAAAACACATCAGTTATAGGAGATACAAATCCTTTACGTGATGCTTTGCCATCTCTTGAATCCTTATTAAATACTAAAAAAGAGGTAAATTACAATGAATCACAACAAAGCAAAAAGAAAAGGGGCATTGAGAAGGCAAGACAACGCAAAAAGAAGCTCATAAATGATATAGATCTTTATAAGAGAGCTATAAATGATAAAATTTTTAAGAAGAATCCTTTTGAGATAATTTCCAATCATATTCAAGCGGTAGTTCAAAGGGAACTCCATAAAGTTAGTTAATATGTATATTTAAATTATTCATATAATTATAAAATGAAATTATGTTTCTATGTCTACAGTTGTTTGTTTTTCTACAACACAATTGAGTTTATCTTTTGGAAATATATAATAATTATAATAATAATATTAAGATTCTATCAAAGATTATTCACAAATAGGGATAATGGGAAAGTTGGCGAATTTAACTCGGATTTACATTTTGTAAACTGGCTTAAGGATGTGTATGAAATCCTATGCTGCAGACCAAAAGTTTAAATCGTCTGATTTCCAAATGTAATGGGATTTAAAATATAATTTTCAGACAAATTAAAGGTAAAGGTCTAACTTAGGTAGCCTTACTATTTTAAACATGGAGCTATCGTCAATATTAATTTTCAAAAGTGTAGAAAATAATAAGCATAGTTCAACAACAAACTTTCTTGATTCCTTTTTGATATAAATAACTTATTTCGATATCAATGCCGCAGTAACAAATTATTTTAATTTTAAGAATTAAAAGAAAGATATATGGAAGAATATTTTTCATTGAAAGGCTCTGTATAAATAAAATATGCAAAAAAAATATATCATGATACTAAATATTGTTCTCCTCTGGTACTATATATTCTATGAATTTCTCAAACGGTTTCTGTAACGAGCAGAGATTTCAAAGAAAGGTTTCTGTAACGATTTTGTTTAATTTAAGCATTTATCACGAGATACCAGCACCTCCATGTCAGCATCTTATTTGACATAATTTTGCTTGAAATTCCGTACAAGACCCCGTCCTTAAAATAAAAAAAGAAAATGTCTATATCACTTTATTAGTAGAACAAAAAGAAAATAATTGTAAATCAAAAGAAAAAACTTTAAGTACCTTAACAATATAACAACTTAATCGTAATTTCATAATGTATTTTAAATAAAATATGATCAACAGAATTTTGCATTTATTTTGGTTAAACATAAAACTAAATATCTTGGAGAAAATCACATATATGAGTATGATCAAAAAATAATATTTTCAATAGTAGAAACAGTATAACAGTATATAAACATTATTTACAATAAATAAAATCGTATATAAGTTGCTAAGGTGCAGTCAATAATTCTTCTTGTATACTTTGGGATCTTATTAATTTTACTCCGGATGAACCTTTAGATTGTTGTGATGACTGTTCTCTTTGGTTGTGATATTCTTCTGAATATTCTTTAATTCGGTGACCTAAGAAAACTGCTCTCTCGCGTTTTTTGATCATGTAATCTGATGGCAATAACCACCGATTTTCGTGGCACTCTTCGGGTGATGGTCGTTTGCTGTAATATAAAAGTTGTATATATATTTTTATTTTCCACTTAATTTCTTTAATTTTGGAATTACAAATATCAATAAAGTTTCAATGCAATACTTTAATATTTTTCACCACGCTCTAGAACGTAAATATTTAAAAGTATACGTTGTTGGAAAGAGAAATGAAAGCCCTCAGTGGTAGAGCACTGGACTCATAATCCAAGGGTTGTGGGTTCGAATCCCACCGTCGGCAGAAATCATTTTCTGATTTTTAATTAATTAAAAATTTAGAAATTGATTTTCATATACCAGGTGTGATTCCCCACTCGACCATTCACTGTTGGGTTCTAATTAACAGTGCTGTTCCTAAAGTGGCGCTGGGAAACAGTAACAAAGCCTACACAGAACACGAGCCTAATGACCAGAGTAGTCGATGCCGTTGACACGGAAGTAAAAAAAAAAAAAAAATCACAAGAGCATCGAAAACGATTGGCAATGTCAAAATTACCAAAAAAAAATGTTTGGGCCATTTTTGAGGTAAAAAGTGAGTTTTTTGGATATAAATGGACCTAGAATCTACAAAAAAATTCAAAAAAATTAAAATTTGGTTTACGCAGAATTAAAATTTTGTATAAGAAACAATTGGCAATATCAAAATTATCGAAAAAAAATGTTTGGGCCATTTTTGAGATAAAAAGTAAGTTTTTAGGATATAAATGGACCTAGAATATACAAAAAAGTTAAAATTTGGTTTATGCAGAATGAATTTTCAATAAGAAACAATTGGCAATATCGAAATTATCGAAAAAAAATGTTAGGGCCATTTTTGAATGAATTTTGTATAAGAAACAATTGGCAATATCAAAATTATCGAAAAGAAATGTTAGGGCCATTTTTGAGGTAAAAAGTGAGTTTTTTAGGATATAAATGGACCTAGAATCTACAAAAAAAATCCAAAAAAATTAAAATTTCGTTTACGCAGAATGAATTTTGTATAAGAAACAATTGCCAATATCAAAATTATCGAAAAAAAATGTTAGGGCCATTTTTGAGGTAAAAAGGTAATTTTTTTAGGATATAAAGACCTAGAATCTACAAAAAAATTAAAATTTGGTTTAAGCAGAATGAATTTTGTATAAGAAACGATTGGCCATGTCAAAATTACCGAAAAAAATGTTTGGGCCATTTTTGAGGGAAAAGAGAGTTTTTTAGAATATATAAATGGAACGAGAATCTACAAAAAAAAAATTAAATTTGCCCCTACTGCCCATCAACGCACTGTATAATATTGAGAACGCAATTCTTGGCATTCATAATATACTCACTTTGGATGACGTTTGAAGAGTAGCATTAGGAATCTCGTTGCTTCCTGTGTAACTTCTTGGAAGAGATTTTCAAACCTATAGCGAACAAAGAGAATATTTTGACGGCTTTCATTTTCATCATCTCCTCGGAATGGCACAGTTCCAGACAGCATGACGTATGTTAAAACTCCAACGGTCCAAATGTCGGATTGTGGGAATGCAGGTTCTTGGGCCAGTACTTCCGGTGCTGAAAAACGATAAACGTGTCATTAGAGTGGTTTAAATTATCATTTTTGTTTTCACAAACATTAGGAAAATTAATAGAGGTTCCGTTTAACAATAGCTGAAAAGAAATAACTACTAATTGCAGTTAATGAGTGTGGATATGAAGATCTTGAAATGGTTTTCTAAAAACCGAATGTTCATATATTGAGGGAGTTTTAAGAAGCGCGGTGTCAAAGTTAAAATTTGTGATTTTGGACATTTGATACGCTTGTTTTTAAAACTCTATAAATCAAAAACTGTTAGACATAGAAGTCTAAAATTTGGAGTACAAATAAAAAATAGCTGTAGAAATGGTTTTCTACAAACCGGATGCTTTTATATTGAGCAAGTTTTAAAAAGCGAGGTGACAAAGTTGAAATTTGTCATTTTGGATATTTGATATGCTTGTTTTTAAAACTCTATAAATCAAAAACTGTTAGACATAGAACTCTAAAATTTGGAGAACATATAAAAAATAGATGTAAAAATAAAATCCTAAAAACCGGATGTTCTTATATTGAGCGAGTTTTAAGAAGCGAGGTGTCAAATTTAAATTTTGTGATTTTGGACATTTGACATGGTTGTTTTTAAAACTCTATAAATCAAAAACTGTTAGACATAGAACTCTGAAATTTGGAGAACATATAAAAAAATAGATGTAGAAATGGTTTTCTAAAAATCGGATGTTCTTATATTGAGCGAGTTTTAAGAAGCGAGGTGTCAAAGTTAAAATTTGTGATTTTTGATATTCGATATGCTTATTTTTAAAACTCTATAAATCAAAAACTGTTAGACATAGAAGTCTAAAATTTGGAGTACAAATAAAAAATAGCTGTAGAAATGGTTTTCTACAAACCGGATGCTTTTATATTGAGCAAGTTTTAAAAAGCGAGGTGACAAAGTTGAAATTTGTCATTTTGGATATTTGATATGCTTGTTTTTAAAACTCTATAAATCAAAAACTGTTAGACATAGAACTCTAAAATTTGGAGAACATATAAAAAATAGATGTAAAAATAAAATCCTAAAAACCGGATGTTCTTATATTGAGCGAGTTTTAAGAAGCGAGGTGTCAAATTTAAATTTTGTGATTTTGGATATTCGATATGCTTATTTTTAAAACTCTATAAATCAAAAACTGTTAGACATAGAACTCTAAAATTTGGAGAACATATAAAAAATAGATGTAAAAATGGTTTCCTAAAAACCGGATGTTCTTATATTGAGTGAGTTTTAAGAAGCGAGGTGTCAAAGTTAAAATTTGTGATTTTGGACATTTGACATGGTTGTTTTTAAAACTCTATAAATCAAAAACTGTTAGACATAGAACTCTGAAATTTGGAGAACATATAAAATAATAGATGTAGAAATGGTTTTCTAAAAACCGGATGTTCTTATATTGAGCGAGTTTTAAGAAGCGCGGTGTCAAAGTTAAAATTTGTGATTTTGGACATTTGATACGCTTGTTTTTAAAACTCTATAAATCAAAAACTGTTAGACATAGAAGTCTAAAATTTGGAGTACAAATAAAAAATAGCTGTAGAAATGGTTTTCTACAAACCGGATGCTTTTATATTGAGCAAGTTTTAAAAAGCGAGGTGACAAAGTTGAAATTTGTCATTTTGGACATTTGATATGCTTGTTTTTAAAACTCTATAAATCAAAAACTGTTAGACATAGAACTCTAAAATTTGGAGAACATATAAAAAATAGATGTAGAAATAGTTTTCTAAAAACCGGATGTTCTTATATTGAGCGAGTTTTAAGAAGCGAGTTAAAATTTGTGATTTTGGACATTTGACATGCTTGTTTTGGCCTACTTACAAACATAGTCTGGGTGTCCAACAACTGGAACATCCGTTCCTAATTTAGTAACTCTATGGGCCGATCCCAAATCAACTAGTTTCACTTGAACTGATCTTACTCCACACATAACGATGTTGTCTGGTTGAAGATCCAAATGACACAAGCCTCTCCAATGCAAATATTGTAACCCATCCAATACCTAGAAGAAAAAATTTTATATGTACTTAGTTTTATAATAAAGTTGTACAATGTACCTGTGAGACAATAGTAGCAACAGTTTGTTCAGTGTATTCGTGTCGACTTGCCAAATACGTGAGAATATCGGCACCTTGAAGTTTTTCTAATATTAGTACTGCAGTTCCGTTTGTACGATATGCAGATAAAAGACTAGCAATTCTTTCGTGTCTTAGAGATCTAAGAGCCGCAAATTCGCCATCGACATCTTCTTTGGTTTTATCGTTATAGTCTAATATTTTAGCAACTACTACAGTGTCGTTGGATTTGTCAACTCCTTTAAGTACTACAGAGAACCTTCCCCTAAAATAGATCAAAATTAAATAAATTTAAAGCATGAATTAAAAATTATTGACAGCGATTCATGAACTTCTTTCTATTTACGCTCTCATTTCATTAGTCACTTTCTACAATTTCAGAACTTGGGCGAAATACGATACTACTTAGTCCAGTAACTGAAGGGACAAAGCTGTAGATAAGTCTGTTCAGATTTCCTTTGTAGCTTAATTTCTAGGTCTTGACGGTTGCTTCCAAGGGCGAAAAATTTCACCACGATTCCGACTTGGGAGAGGGCTGAAAATGGCCCCTAAAAATGGTTTCCCGCTCATATCTGCCACAATATACAAATTAGCCAATTTTTGTTTAGATAAAAAATGAAGATCGTATCATTATCTACAAAAATGGTCCCTATCATTTTTTTCAGGAACTCGATAGTTTTCGAGATAACCGGACCAAAAAGTCCCCTCAGCTGCTCTACCTCTATATGTCTATGCATTAACTTGTAAACTGGCGGACGAATTGTTTCAAAACTCTGGCAAAAATTGATATTTTTCGATGATTCAAAGTTCATTGCAATGGGAAAACCCATAGGTATCGATCCATGTGCCTTGAAGCCCGTTCTTTCCTGTCGAGAACATTGAAAAAAGTGGTCAAAGTTTATGTTTTCCCAATATTTTGGACCATTTTAGTAATTCATTCATAAATTTTTTTTAAATAGTTTTTTATCCCATTTTTTTTTAATGGGATCTTGAGATGTCTCGAATGATCTCATAAATTTTTTTTCAGTATCTTTCTGGCGTTTTAATAAAAAATTGATTTGTTTTTTGCATTTTTCAGACGTTTTCGGAATTCTAGAAATCTTCGAAACAAGCACGAATTAAAAACTCATATTCCGTTATATTGTTATTCAATGCACACCATTTTAAAGCTTACAGTGTCTACTTTACGAATGTATTTTTTTATTTCGAATAAAGTTCCTCCACTTTCCAGAAATCGGGAAAATTGATCACACCGATGAAAACCGGACTTTTTTTTTTAAATACTTCTTGTTCCCCAGCTGTTCATTTTTTGAGGATTAATACCCAGACCGAAGTGAAGCTCATATTCTGACCTTTCAGTTTATATCAATTGATCCCTATATTCGATCACGGTTATTAAATGTTCGTTAGAATTATGTCCCCCATTTTTACGCTCTCCGCCTGAGATCCGTGATATTCCACATAACCTAACCACGTGTACCCACGCGCCCACATTAGTCGTCTGCTTTTGTTGGTATACAATCTCTGTTTTTTTGTGGAGTCGTTGACTTGCCCGTATTATTGAAATATTGATAGTATTTTATCAAAGGTAATACCACGAGTTCTCCAAATTTTATCGATTAAATTTTTGGTTTTCACGAAAACGGCTTTATTTGGAAAAACCACGAACACA
This sequence comes from Crepidodera aurea, assembly GCA_949320105.2. Taxonomy (NCBI): domain Eukaryota; kingdom Metazoa; phylum Arthropoda; class Insecta; order Coleoptera; family Chrysomelidae; genus Crepidodera; species Crepidodera aurea. The sequence goes on from OX439472.1 coordinate 103,245,101, forward strand.
AACTGATTTTATCTCAAATCAGTTTGTTTGAGTGGTTTTGCCTGAAATAAAGGCGTTTTAGTATGGAAACGTGCAGAAGATGTACTGCTACCGGTCCAGACCACAAGGGATCCGGCCCCCCGGAACTCTTGAATATGATATTTTGTCAGTGCAAGACAGGCTGCGAAAAGAATTGTACATGTTTGAAAGTAGGTCTGAAATGCTCGTCTATCTGTGGTTCATGTCAGTGGACACATTGTTTTAATTATAAAAAAAATGGAGGTATATTCCCGGAAGAATTAGAGATGGAACGAGAAGCAGAAGGGGTTGAAGGGGAGGAGGATGAAACAGCTGTCGAGAGAGCAACAGAGGGGTTGGAAGGGGGGAACCAGAAATACAGCTGGAAGAACAGTGGGAATGGACGCGTGGCGGAGGGGAAGGAATAGAGCAAGAGCAAGACGATGAAGAATATGGATCTGATGACATGGAATGGTTTAACGTAAGATAAATTATAAACATTGCTATGTATTTTGTATTTTCAACATATTTTTCATAATAAACGGTGTTTAATTTTCAAGAAACAAATTAAACATAAACTCAAATCGACAACATCGCATCAAACAATCCGACAACAGCGCTGAGACACAGAAGTCTTAACGGATGTTTTTTAGGACATGCAAATTGTCACGTCCACCATAAATCTCATAACTTCGCAACCAAATTAATCCTTGTCTTCTCCAGCGTGAGAGAAAGAGACAGACATAAAAAACTCACCCATTTAATAAAATCGATTCGCCCACGCGATAACAATTAACTTCTAGAATACTCGGACGGGTGGGGAAAAAAGTCGAAAAGGTCCAGACTTCGCGAACTTCTAAATTAGTGCATCATCATCACTCATAGACAAAACACCTAAAACGCGCATTATAAATATTTTCTGAATGATGTGATTATTTTAATTCTTTACTAATATGTTTTAGTGATTGTTAACACATACGTTTACTAATAATTTGTGCGTTGTTCGTTCATTACTTACTAAAGTAATTTTATTGTTAATTTGTGAGTTATTTATTTAACATTTGTAATAAACCGTTAAATACAAGGTGTTTGTTGTTTTTGTTAATGGAGTTGGGAAGACAAAAAAAATACTACAGTCCATTTTAAGAAGCTACGATACGGTTTAAAAAGGCAATGATCATACATCGGTTGTCCTGGTAAACTGGTACACCATAGGGATAGTTCCAGAACCCTCAACAAAAGGAATTTTTCAAAAACTTTCTTATTTTTTCTGAAATCCTGGACCTATATTGTTCCGATAGAAAATTTTGCAAAAAACGCAGAAAATATAAAGGACCTTCTCGGGTGAATATTCATCACACTCTAAAACTAGTAACTCACTATTAGGCAAAGCGCCGGGATTTGAGACTGCCACATGAAGAAATAAATTTTTGTAATTTTCTGATAAATTTGCAACTCAAATTACACAGAACATTGGCTAATACAATTGAGAGACCCCAAGCGCTACTTTACAGAAAAAAATCACGTGAAATCCGCCAATAATTGTCGAAAAATCGATTGGTGTCCAGATTTTCATTCATAGGCCACATAATTTAGAGAGCAGAGATATGCCGCTGGCGCCATCTACAATTGGTCTTCAAAGTCCAAAAAATGAAAATCAATGTATTCCCAACTCCCTCGAGCGGAAATTCAGTGAGAAACTAACATATCTATTCAGTGCAAAAATTTGGGATTTTTCGAAAGCCGTTTTTGCAAAAAATATTCGTGTTGCGAAAAAAAATGGTAGGGACCATTTTTGTAGAGAATGATGCGATATTCATTTTTTATCTAAACAAAAATTGTCTAATTTGTATATTTTGGCAGATATTAGCAGGTAACCATTTTCAGCCATCTGGACCGACTTATCTACAGTTTTGCATATTTTCAGGTCTTCAGTTACTGGACTATTTTAAAACATGAATGGAAGAATATACAACTTTTTACCAAATATGTATAAGGTTTATTTAACAACCATAAATTCAACTGCGCTGATAAAAAATATTCTTAAAAGGTATCTATTGAATTGTGATAGGAGAGATATACATGAACTAATTGAAAATAAAACAATTTCAAGTTAAACGTAATCTACTATTTCTATCATTATCTAAATTAGATCGATATTTCATGTGTTCATATTATTTTTTTTTTGTATTAAAAGGTCTTATTGGTTAACTTACTATTATTAAAATATGTTATATATCATATGTTATTTAAAAGGTTTCTATTGTCTATTTTTTGATATTTTTCTCTTTTTAATATGTATTATATTTTTTGAAAGATATATAATTAAACTTAGTCATAAGCTCGTGCACGACCTCATATGGTTTTAACGAGCACAAGTTTGTTTATTTGTTCTTTTTAAAAAAATTTATATTGTTTTAATGATGTAAAAAAAAATTTATACTGTTTGATGATGTATTATTTGTATTTGTATTTTTGAATAAATAAACTATTATTATTATTATTATTATTATGACCTGACTTTTCAATACGCGCTTTATTTTCTAAAATATTCTCAAAAACTATTTATTAAATAGATGAAGACTTAAATACGTGCTCTATTCTTTCAATGATGTGTAATAACTTTCTTGGTCTTTTAAGTTAACTAACCTCGAAATTTCCGATATAAAATTGTAACGTTCTTGAACATTAGCATCTTCCCATTCTACTGGTGATGATTCCAGTTGATAATCCAGACGAAGTCGACTTTCTTCTTCGGCTTCTCTGCCGCTGTCAGTTATTTGTTGCAGATGTTGCATTGCTTTACTTAATTGTATTTTCGGTGAACCTAAACAACGATAAAAATAACAAGTTTGTCTTTAATTTAATGAAAGGAGAGGATGTCCATTCATGTTGTAACCATTAACCATCAAGTTGCCTTTACACGGAAAAGAAACATTAACCTCAAAACCATCGAATTGGACGGGAAAGTTATTGAATGGGAGCCAGATGTCAAATATCTGGGACTAATACTAGATAATAAACTCATCTGGAATAAGCACGAAAAAGAAGTAACCAGCAAAGCCAAGAAAGCTCTAATGGTGTGCAGAAATTTTGCTGGAAAAAACTGGGGATGTAACCCAAAGATCCTGCAGTGGATGTACACGTCACTAGTGAGATCGGCCATCACTTATGGAGCAGTAGTCTGGGGCAGCAGAACTAAGCTGGCCAGTACAAAGGCAAATCTAGCGAAAATCCAAAGAAGTTTAGCTTTGTGAAAGAATTCAACACAAAGCTAAGTAACAAAAGCGAATGGGACAAAGATACCATCCCAAAACTCAAGAGAAGTGCCATTAAGTGGTACACAGATGGTTCTAGAACAACAGCAGGAACAGGAATAGGAGTATATGGGCCTGGAACCAAATATTCCGAAAGTTTAGGCAAATCTCCGAGTATTTTCCAAGCTGAAATATACGCCATCGGAAAATGTGGCCAGTTCAACATAGAAAGAAATTTTCGCAGACAAGAGATCATCATCACGTCAGACAGCCATTAATGCCTTGAACTCCCACGTAATCAACTGCAAGATGGTTTGGGAGTGCCTAGAGAATCTAAACGAACTAGGCAAGAACAACACTGTTACCCACCTATGGGTTTCAGGTCACACTGGAGTGGATGGTAATGAAATAGCAGACGTACTCGCAAAAAAAGGGGCTGAAACACCATTTCTGGGACCTTAACCCTTCTGAGGAATAAGCACCAGTACAATACTTGATGAACTTGGAAAATAAGTAAATAGCAAAAGATCCCAATACTGGACAGGACTACAAGGAATGAGGCTGGCCAAGACACTACTGGGAAACTATAACCAGAAGAGATCTGACGACTGCATCAGTAAAAGTAAAAATAAGCTCAGAATACTAACGGGTATCCTAACAAGGCACTGCCGGCTGAGAGGCCATCTAAAGAAACTCGGATTAGTAGACAAAGAAGAATGCAGATTCTGCGAGGAAGAGGACGAAACCTCTATCCATATTCTCTCAGAATGCATTACCCTGCAAAATCCAAGGGTACGATACCTCGGAGAATATCAAATAGAAGAGGAAGATCTACCTAACCTGAAGCCTACCCACATCCTGAACTTTTTGAGAGCAATAGGACTGGAGGAACTGCTCTAATCGTTGAGACATCCTTAACGATTGGGCAGCAGTAGGGGGCACAATAGATCTTATAGGTCGCAGTGTATCGACACCCCTATCACAGATAGATAGAACCATGAACCACCAACCTTCACTTACCTGCAGGTTTGGTAGTACTAGGGGCTGATGGTACACCAGGATCGCTCCATCCAATCGAATTCTTAGCCGCTAGTCTAAATATATAGCTCTTGTTAGATTCCAAACCGCTCATAAGATAAAATTCATGATCAATATTATCAGCCTTCTTAATCCAGTCCAATTCATCGGCAACCTTATATTCTAGGCTATAGCAAATCACCGAAGCGTTTCCATCAAACCTAGGTTGCTTCCAGGTAAGCAAAATTTCCGTATCTGATACTTGTTGACCTTCGGGACTATCTGGTTCATCTGGTACAAGACCCAAAACTATTCTCGTTCTTGCGATAGTTTGACCGATTTTGTTACGAGCTACGACCTTGTAGAGACCTTGATCGAAGTTAAGTGCTGGAGTTAATTTGAAATGGGATCTGCCGTCGCCATCTGTGAATATTTTGATTCGGTGAGATTCTGCGACAATGGAGTCATTCCTAGAAAAGATATTCAGTTTTAGAACGCAAATAAATAGCGCTAATGATCTTTCTAGGCATAGAAAGTGCTTTTGATTTAGCTTTATATAAGTTATAAAGTTTAAGATATGTAAATTCCAAAAAAAAGGTTGGATAATTGCTAAGTATGGTCAGGAAAGAATTGATTTCTGATTATACCTCGCGTGGAAGATGTGGGGAGAAAAATAAAACACCTATAGTATTGTCAAATCCTAAGAATGACATTTTGGGGTACATTAGGCTCAAAGCTTCTGTTGAAGTGCGCTTTGAACCATATTCTGATCCAAAATTGAAAAAAAAATATCTTTTGTGACTTACTTGAACCATTGCACGATTGGTTGAGGTTCTCCTACAGCTAGACATGTTAATTCCAAATCTTTTCCCTCTTGCATTGCTGTTAAACTGGGTTTCTCTCTAAAGAATGGCAAACGCCCGTCTTGTTTGGATTCAAGGAAAGCTTCAGCTTCTACATAGGCGTCCAATCGAGATCCTAAAGTTATAATAATTTAGTTAATAATAATATTGTTTATTCTGAATTGATGCATTTCTAAAGTGTCACACCTCTCTTTAACCTTTGAAATCGATTTGGCATAAGTTCGGATAGGTTTCTATCTTACTAAGAAGTTAAAATTATTTATTATTTATGACATTATTTTCCTACCAATTTCATGTTTGATTCTTCTTGTTGTAGGTTCTCTTTCTGCAGATCCGTATCTATATATGCGAGCTTTTCTTTCATCATCGATTTCTTCATCCATTATATCTGTAAATCGACGTCTTTCACGAATAATTGGAGTCTAAAACAAAAGATAATTAACATTTTCGACTCAAGAGTCAAAAAATCTAGAAGTTTATTGATTTTTTTTTGTACTTACCGCCCAATCGTATCCGTTTTCATTTGAAAGGATGTATCCCGATCCTGGTCCACGATTACCAGCCACTTTCATATACTCACGTAGACGTACCGGGAAATCAACGTCTCTTAGTTGTAGAAGATACGTGTCTGGTCCATTTTGATAACTAAAATAAAGAAAACAATGTTACAATGGTTGTCGTCGAAAAAATATTGACCATTAATTGTTACTTACTGGCTTTCTGATTTAATAACACCAATTTCATAGTTAAGAGGAGATCTTGTTGGTAATTGATCTTCCCAAGCAGCTCGTGTTCTTGGTGTTTTATCCAATGGAGCAGGAGTTGATCTGGGTGTGTCATAATCTCCAGGAGGATACACCATTTTTGAAGGATGGGTAAATGCTCCTTCCAAAGGTCTACGTCTGAACCATCTTCTACATGAGGCATTGTCATACCATTCTCTATAAAATGCGTGCTTTTATTAATAAAATTAAACTGCTTACATGTTTAATTTTCAGACAATTAAACATGTAAACTCATACTCATTCAACCGGCAACGCCGCACCGGGATACATTTGCAAAACAGCGCTCAAACACGAGTCATCGACAAATAGTTTTTTTTTTAGTTTTTTTTCCCATTACGCTACGATTGACACGTAGGCCAATATTTACCGCGCAGAATCTATAACGAACTTTCTAAGATTATGCTACTAAAGTCACGTCCGCCCTGAAATTCATAATGACGTAATTTGAGTTAATCCTTGTCTTCTCAAGCGGGAGAGAGAGACAGCATAAAAAACTTACAATCTTTCTAGAAGTAATCGTGCGACCCGGGAAGGGATAAATTTGAAACCGACAAACTTCGCCGATCTTAAAACAGTGTGTTTCGAGCCCTCATTATGAGCGCATACTCCGGGGTTACAGAAAACCTCGTAAATAAATTCATTTTTCATAATGCCTCTTAGTACGGCAAGTTAGTGTGTCTCTAGCTGCGAATCAGGCTAGGACCCTCCAGTGTCTATTCATCACTCACGCAGAACACACGCAAAAATAATATTTTCTGAATGATGTGATCATTTTTTTAATTCGTTTCATTAATATGTGTTAGTGCTTGTTAAACACATGTTAATTATAATACTTTGTGTTGACGTATTTTTGGAATTAAACGGCTTTATAGTTTTATTATTTATTTTTGTGGACTGTATTAATTGTAATGTAACAAAATTTGTATCAACGATACAATTGAACTTTTTATAAAGACGTGAAACGACATTCATTAATAAACTCAGAACACTCACACGCTTCTTCGCTTGCATAAAACTACATATTCATGCGCACACCCTGGCGGCTGCACATAGAGTCTGCTTTACTGGCAGAAACTCGCCAGTGGCGTGCTAGAATACTCAACATGGCGCCCCCCTTGGAAGGCCATGCCTTTCAAAAGTTAAAAGTTCAATACAAAACATAAAATATTAACAATTTTCCTTAACTAACAAAATTTCAGTCAATAGGTAACAAACACACTTTAGTAATAGCGCGTTTAGTTGAACCGTTCTCGGTATTCACTGAAACAACCCGCACAACACCATCAGCTCCGGGATGAACTGCTGTCACACGAGCCAACTTCCATTTCATGGGAGGTATATTACTGTCCTTTAAAATCACCAAAACACCTGGTTTTATTTTATTGTCCTGAACGTTAAACCATTTTTGCCTTGGCTGCAAGATGTTCAGGTATTCCTGGGACCACCGGTTCCAAAAATGCTTAAGCATTAATTGCAAATGCTTATATCTGGAGGTCGAGATCTTCGTATTATCAGGAGCTACAGGCTCCGGTAAAACTTGTAAGGGAGCTCCAACCAAGAAATGTCCTGGAGTGAGAGCTTCTAAATCGGTAGGATCGTCCGTGAGGGGTAAAAGAGGACGGGAATTTAGGATACATTCGATTTGTACCAAGAGAGTATAGAATTCTTCGTAAGTTAAATAAATTTCTGTCAGAATTCTTTTTAAATGAACCTTTACAGAACGAACAGCTCTTTCCCACAATCCACCCATGTGGGGAGAAAACGCTGGTATAAAATGCCAGGTGATTTTTTGAAGAGTTACAAAATTTCTAATAACATCATCTTCACAAAATTTAACATAACTTTGTAGTTCTTTGTCCGCTTTTACAAAACAAGACCCGTTATCTGAATAAATGTGTCTACAAAGACCTCTCCTAGAAATAAATCGCTTTAGTGCATTAAGAAAGCCTTCTGCGGTTAGATCAGTAACTAATTCAATATGCGTAGCTTTAGACGCGAAACAAATAAAAACACAAAAGTAAGATTTAATATATTTTTTGTTCCTTATCTTACTATCTTTAATTAGATAAGGACCAGCATAGTCGATGCCTACTGAGTGAAAAGGTTTAGAAGGAGTCACCCTAGATGCAGGTAAGTCAGCCATTTTTTGTACCATATTTTCAGGTTGAGCTTTAAAACATTTAATACATTGTCTGATAATCTTTTTAACAACCTGTCTACCTCTTATAGGCCAAAACACATTTCTTAAATTGCTTAGTACCGTTTGAGTACCAGCATGTAACATTATTTGATGCTCATGTTTTATAATTATATTAGTCAAATTGCAACTCGAGTCAATTATTATAGGATGTTTCCTATTGTACTCTAGAGGTGACCTTTTGAGTCTGCCACCAACTCTTAGTACACCTTTGGGATCCAAAAACGGAGATAAAGCTATTATTTTACTATTACAAGGTAAGTTTTTTGACCTTTTCAAATTTTCAATTTCAGACATGAAAGACCGATATTGGGCTAATTTAATAAGTGCAACCTTACTGTCATCAATTTCAGTTAAAGTAAGAGCTCCATATTTTCTTAAATTAATGGAATTTTTACAATTATATGCAAATCTAAAAAGGTAAGCGACTACCCGTAACACTTTAGGATAATTGGAATATCTTTCTAAAATACTGAAATCATTATATTTACTTACAACTGAACATGAAACTACCTTTTTCGTTTCAGGTACTGAAATATTTTCAGTTGGGGATAAAGGCCATTTTTCTTCATCTTTCAAGAATGAAGGACCTTGCCACCAAAGTGAAGAGCTTAACAATTTATTAGAATCCACGCCTCTAGAAACTAGATCGGCTGGATTTTCTTGCGTGGGTACGTGTTTCCATTCACAATTAACAGTTAATTCCTGTATTTGCGTAATCCGATTAGCTACAAAAGTTTTTAGACGATTAGGCTCATATTTTATCCAAGCGAGTACGATAGTCGAATCACACCAAAATATTGTTTTATTAAAAGAAATATATAATGACTCGATTACTTTTTTATAAAGCTTGGAAGCTAAGAGAGCGGCGCAAAGCTCTAACCTAGGGATTGAAATCGTTTTTAGCGGTGCAACTCTAGATTTAGAACATACTAATGTAACGAGAGTATCAAATTTATTTCTCGAAACTATATAAATACAAGCGCCGTACGCCAAGTTTGACGCGTCGCTAAAACAATGCAATTCCAAACATTCATATTGTGAGATTATTAATTTTCTTGGAATTTTAAACTCATTAATTATAGTCATATTTTCAAAAAACAGTAAAAATGATTCTGACACATCTTTTGGCAAAATATCGTCCCAATCTAAACGACAACTCCATAGACGTTGTAATAAAATCTTAGCAGATATAATAATTGGACTAATAAGTCCTAAAGGATCAAATATTTGTGATATAAAAGACAACACGATTCGTTTCGTTAATATAGGCGCAATTTCATTCTTATTTGATGAAAATTTAAGGATATCTTCATCCGCGTACCAGAGTATTACTAAGGTTTTAGCACTAGTATAGTTTTTTACTATAAAATCCGAATGAGAAATTGTAAATAAATCTTTTAGTAATTCCGGTTTGTTAGACATCCACTGTCTTAACGGAAACTTTCCTGATTCTAAAATATTTGTTATTTCCGATATTAGTACGGCGGCTTGTTCTACACTATCGGCGCCAGATATCAAATCGTCCATGTAAAAATCCCGTTCCACAATTTCACTTGCTTCAGGGTATATTAATTTATTATCTATTGCAAGCTGATACAAACAACGTTGCGCTAAAAATGAACTAGGTTTTAAACCGTATACTACCGTTTTTAACTCAAGATGAGTTAATTCTTTTTCGGCGTTTTCGCGCCATAATATCCTTTGATATTTACAATCGTCAGGATGTACCATAACCTGGCGATACATTTTCTCTATGTCTGCCGTGAAGGCTATATTATGCCTTCTGAAGCGCAGTAAAATGTTAAAAATATCTTCCTGTATTTTAGGACCACCCAATAGAGTATCATTAAGGGATACTCCCGTAGACGTTTTACAAGAGCCGTCGAAAACGACTCTAAGTTTTGTAGTAAGTGAATCAGCCTTTACAACTCCATGATGCGGTAAGTAACAACTCTTATCATTAATATTCAAATTAGATATAGACATATGACCTAAATTCACAAATTCATTTATAAATTTAGAATATTCAAATTTTAAATTAACATTTTTATCTAATTTTCTTTCTAACGTATCAAATCTTTTTGACGCTATATCAAGACTTTCTCCTAAGGAAACTAAATTTTCATTAAAAGGTAATTTAACCCCAAATCTACCATCAGGCAGTCTATAATAATTTTTAATAAAGTGACTTTCACAATCATTTTCTTCTTTAGAATAAATTTTATTTTCTGGAATTATTTCCTCAATCTCCCAAAACCTTTCTAGCTGATTTTGTACGTCAGTTTTCAAAATAGCTGTATGACACAGTAATGATTTAGGTTGTACTTTACAAGGTCCGGATATTATCCAACCTAAATGTGATTCCTGCAGAATCGGCATATCTTCACCTAATTTTATTTTATTAGATAATAAAAGATCATAAAAGATATTACATCCTAATAGGATGTCAATTTTTGATGATATGTTAAAATGATCATCCGCTAATATTAAATTGTTAGGTATATTTAACTCATTGGAAGGAAAAGAATACTGAGGAATATTGTCAGTAATATTTTTTAATATAAAAAATGGCAATTTAGCGTTAAATTCTGAGTTTACACTTTTAATTGAGGCATGTATTGATTTAGTTATTTTGGCGGCATTTATTGCATTAGTGCCGACAATAGACATATCTTCCCTTTGAAAGGTTAATTTTAACCGATTAGCTAATTCGGCTGTTATAAAGCAAGATTGGCTTCCGCTGTCCAATAGAGCACGACAACGTATCGGATTATTTTTATTGTCCATAATGTATATATTTGCCGTGGACAAAAATACAAACGAATTTGTAAAATTCATTGCTGTACTCATTGATATTGAATTAGAAGGACCAGCGTTAGCGCCTGTATTATTTATGTTTTCATTAGTATTTTCTAACCCTATCGACTCATTATTGCTTCTTAATTTATCTGATTCCTTCAGATGCAATAAAACGTTATGTTTTTTGTTGCAGATTTTACATGGAAAAGTTCTACAAACTGGAGACATATGCCCTTTTCTGAGGCAATTTGTGCATGCCCTGAGTTTTTTGATATGATCTATCCTCGCTTGAATCCCCAATTGTAAGAATTTCGTGCAATAATAAACGAGATGGTCATTGGCATTACAAAAAATGCAAAATTTTGATGGTTTCTCCGATGTGGAGTGGCTTATTATTTTATTTATTTTATTTTTATTTTGATTATTAATAGCTGCTTTATCATCGATTCCTTTTAAAATGCTACACCTTACTTTTAAAAATTCAATAAATGAATCAATCGTTGGAGATTTTATTTTATTTGTAGTTGTTTCCCACTCCCTTTTGGAGGTTTTATCCAATTTGTCTAGTAATAGATATAATAATAAAGTGTCCCATTTATCGACTGGTTCACCTAAATTTCTTAACGCCCTTATATTTTTTTGTAAAGTATCTAAAAAGTGACGTAAACCAGTAAAATATTCTTTATTCAACACAGGAATATCTAGAATACATTGAATGTGGTTTTTAATTAAGTTTTTTGAATCTTCAAACCTTTCCTTCAAAATACCCCAAGCAATTTCATAATTGCTATCCGTACTTTCTAAATCTTCGATTAATTTTGCGGCCTCGCCTGATATTGCAGATTGCAAATAAAAATATTTTTCAGAAGTTGCCAACGTATTATCGTCATGTATTAAAGATTTAAAACGATCAAAAAATGAAGACCAGCAATTTGAATCCCCAGAAAACGTTGGTAACGAAATTTTTGGTAATCTTACATTTCTAGACGGGTTATGAGCACTGAAATTAGTACGAGCAGTTCGAACAGAATGATTAGACATATTGTCATCATCTATTCTACTTAACGCCACCTCTGGCGTCAACGACTTTGCCTGCGCTAATAAAAGGAAATAAGAATCCTCAAATTGTTTACGGTTTACACGATTTTCATTTAAAGTATCCTCGTCCTCATCTGAAATTTCCTCAATTTCATTTTGAACGCAAATAAATTCATCATAAACTCCTTCAAATTTATTTAAACGGTCTGTTAAAGTGATAAATTTTGAAGGATCTAACTCTACTTCATTTAAAAACTCCTCAAAGCGAGAGAGAGATTCTTGAACAAGATTTCTCTTTCTTATTAATTTTTTCAATTTATTCGGTGCCATAACTATTGAATTTTAATAATTTTTAAACAATAAAAATGTTTTACCTACGCCTATGCTTTCTAACCGCGAAGGCGGACGCAGAATAAACAGAAACTCTAAGCACTAAAGCGAGGTAGACAGAACACGTGGCTTTCTGATTCTGACCTTGGACAATCGGAACAGGCATAAAAACTCAAAAGTTATGTTTTATAGTTTTATAAAAACTATTCAAATAAAAAGAGATATTATATTAATAGCTCTAAATAATTCAAAAAAGAGATTTTATTTCTAAAAAGCTGATATTATTTATTTAGAATAGTGAACAGTGTAATTTTTAAAATGAGACAGAACTGTATCGCTATTAAAATCAGCAAAAGCAAGTAATTGCAAAGATATAAAAACCGACTCTCTATCGCAAATCAAAATGTTTAAGGAGACGGTTAAAAGAATTTATAAAAATGGAACGGACTCACAGTAAATTTGTTGTTTTCTTCCATCAAAAAGCCGGTAAAATTCTTTTCACTGGTACAGCACATCCATAATACGGTTCGAAGTGACCAAATGTTGACGTATTTTTGGAATTAAACGGCTTTATAGTTTTATTATTTATTTTTGTGGACTGTATTAATTGTAATGTAACAAAATTTGTATCAACGATACAATTGAACTTTTTATAAAGACGTGAAACGACATTCATTAATAAACTCAGAACACTCACACGCTTCTTCGCTTGCATAAAACTACATATTCATGCGCACACCCTGGCGGCTGCACATAGAGTCTGCTTTACTGGCAGAAACTCGCCAGTGGCGTGCTAGAATACTCAACACTTTGTTCTTAATTACTTATTAAAGTAATCCATTGTTAAGCTGTTATGATGTTTATATTTATTTAACATTTTAATAAATAGTTAAATAAAAGTGTTCATTGTTTTTGTCGAATGGAGTTGAGAAGATAAACATACTACAGTACACACATAACCAATATAAAAACTACAGTCCATTTAGAACTACGATGCAGTTTAAAAAGGCGATAACACATTGTTGGTCGTCCTGGGAAACTGGCACAACATAGGGTTTATTCCAGAACCCTCAACATGGTCCTTCGAGCCGGATTCAAATCAGAAAAACTTCGTTACTTCTCCAGGACCTCATCATGGTCCATTTCTTCAACTCTCCAGGAATAGTTCCAGAGATTTTCCTTCCATGATCCTGAGCGATCCAGTTCGTCTTCTTCAACTTCATCAGTAGGCCTATAGTGGCTTAAAAACTTCAAGCAACCTTCAAACCTTCAAGCAACTCTTCACAGCAAGAAATTGTAAAGGTATTTTTTGTAAAACTCAACATTACAAAAATACGATACATAGTCGTTTCTCAAGAACATATACCTGAATTAATGCTTTTTTTAAATGTCTTATTTTAAATTAGAAACAATGCAGCAGAGGATTATATATTTGGGTCAGCAGAAATTTTTGCCCGACAGTATATCTAATCCAGAAAGATTTTTGGACCAACAAGATATTTGAGACAGCAGGAATTTTGGATCAACAGGAGTTGCTTGCAAACATTTTGGGTCAACAGGAATATGTTTTTGGGACCCGATTGTTCAACAACATACTTGAGTTCGCAGGAGATTTGGACCAACAGAAAGTTTGGAAATTAAAGTTTTTTTACAGTTCCACCGTTTCAAAAATTATAGCAGAAGATCTTTAAAGTATTTAAAAGAAATGTGAAGAAAATATATAGAAAGGTTTTAGTATATTGTTTTGTTTTGAACGCGATGACAAAGTTCAGTTTAGATGGCTATTGTCCAAAAGCTGATCTGGTTCTGAATATCTCAATAATAAATTTTCTAGTATTTTTTTAATTTTTTTTTGTATATCATTAAAACGTTTATATATTTTTAAAGTTTGTAGTTAAAAATTAAAGGGATTAGGTCGGTTATGTGTTGCTCCGTCATACTTATGAATTCTGGTACAAATATACACGTTTTAATATTTATTATAAAAGAAAACTTACGATAGGATTCTCTCGATTTTATACAATTCATACTCTGTGATGTGGTAAAGTTTTTTATGTGCTGACAAATTGTCAGAACCATTATATATTTTAATATTATATCTAAAAGTATCTTCAATTTCTTCTCGTTCTTTGTTATTTTCGAAAATATATTTCTGTAAAGCGTCCATTGCGAACGCGGTTTCAATTCGAACTGAACTATTTAATCAATGATAGACAAATATCTTCGCATAAAAATAACTTGGCACACGCAACACGAGGAGAGGAAAAATAATTGTTAGCTTTGTCAAGGGATTTCTATACTTATTTTTGTAACTATTGTTTATCCAATGCATCTTCAGAGACAGGAAAATATAATAATAAACTATGTGCCAAGAGATACCTGCTTGATTTTTCCTTATATTCCTTCGAGATTGCTTTGCCTTTATTTTGAACAAATTTAAAAATTTTTATTTAAAAAAATTACCACATAAAAACGTACCTATAGAGCCTCCAATAATCACTGAGGTAAGTAGTTCTAATTTGGAACTCATCAGAATATCTCTTGTCAGCTTTCTCCAACCAAGGATGCCTTAAAGCAGTCCTAATGTCCATTCTACCTTCAACGTCATAAACCAATAATCTACTTATAAAATCTCTGGCCTCTACGCTAATCTTCGACCACCATTCGTCATTGAAACTCCACTGACCAGATTTGATGTTCGTCAATGTTTCCCTGTCGTTTTCACCTCTGAAAGGTGATCTTCCTGATAAGAGGATGAAAGTGATGATACCGACACTCCACATATCTTGACCAAAACCGATTCCGTCTCCATTTATGACTTCGGGACTTACGTATTCCGGCATACCGTACTTCAGAGGGTAAAAGCTACCATGCTGGATTCGTCTTGAGAGACTGAAATCTGTGATCTTGAGGTCGTCTCCACCTGGGTGGGATAGTAAGAGGTCTCCCAACTGAAATTAGAAAAGTACGTTGTAGAAAAGTTAAATCTTCTTCCTATCGGAGGTTTCCTATCATCACAGCAATCGTGACCTTGTTGACTGCAGCTCTGAACAGTTGAACATTGCTACAGTTAAACCAATCCCTCAGGTTCTTTAGCCAATGCTCCGCTTTCCACTAATCTTTCCCTGGACTATCAGTTGAAAGTTAAGTATGATAAGAAAAATTGGATTAGGAACAAACAAATAATTTTTAAGGGCATAAGGATAAGAAAAGAAGAAGAAGCAGGTTAATTTTTCTCTTTTCTACATATAAAAATGACCAACTCTACTATACGTAATAAAGTAGAATTAAATATACATACGTTTAAGCCCATATGTGCATATCCCCTATCGTGCATGTAATCCAGACCCTGAAGCATCTGTCTCATAAATCCAGCGATGTCACTTTCGGTGTAATAGTCCATTCTCAACAAGTAATCTCTTACTAGTTCACCACCAGAGGCGAGTTCGAGGATCAATGCCAAAGAATCATCAGTTTCATATGCATCGTGTAGTGAAATGAGTTTCTTGTGACGGAGTTCGTTCAACATATCGAGTTCGTGGTACATCCATGGTCTTAAGTCGCCTGTACCATGCATTACCTTAGCGGCATAGTTACGACCTGAAATAAAAACAAAAATCTTGTTCATCTACCTACACAATAATATTTGACCAGACTGTTCACAATTTGTTTCATTTTCTAGCTCTACATTTCTTGGTTTGCTAATGATATAATAAGTTGAAACACTATCGTCGACCACTCAATCAAAACACAATTTTAACACACTCTACGCGCGTTTCGCCAACTATGTTGGCATCATCAGGAGTTGATGATGATGATGATGAGTTGATGATAGTTGATAAACCAATGGTTCCAATTTCCCAATTTAAATGATATAATAGGTAATGAAGTTAAGCAATAACAATACTCAGGCTTTTTTTAAATACTTATAATTTCAACGCCTTAATTTGCTCTTGGCTGACTGATCCAAAATTATTGAATTGTTTTTTGATAGTATTTGAAACTTCCAGGATAAAATCTTCACCTCGCTGAAATAGGGGTTAACCAGACATTTACTATTTTTGAACATACGACATAAAAGTTCTACTTTCTGAAAGCTGTACATTTTTTATAATCTCAATTTTTAGAGATGAACGTTTTAGCAAAATATGGAAACGTTCCTAGCAATAGCGTTAAGATTCTGTAGTGGAGCTTGAAAGAATAATGGGAAAGCAGCACAGCACCCAGTTACCATAGTATGCCATACATCTCCAGCAAACCACAAGGATTTGACATCTCTTGCAAGACCTGGTCAACCCTCGATCGCATTAGAACCAACTGCGGAAGATGCGCCGACTACCTACATAGATGGCTTGCGATTGTGGTGTTCTCTGTATCTGTAAAGCTAGAATGGTGAGTCATCCCATAGCACGTAGGCTAAATGTGGTCCATTGTGCATCGTTTTGAGGTTGAGCCTTCCTTCTAGCTCGTCAGCCAGCCTACTTGTTTAAAGTAGGTGATGACGTCGCCCTCATGTTGGCTTGTGTTAACTTCTGCTCGCCGAAAAGAAAATGTCTTATTTGTGTCGGGCATTCGCAAAGAATGTGTTCGACAGTCTCGTCTTCCTGTTCACATCCTCTACATAGAGGAGTGTCAGATAACCCCATCCTGTGGAGGTGTTTTCGTAGATGACAGTGGCCAGTCAGGATACTAGTGGCTGTGCGCAGGTTCTGTCTGTTCATAGTCATGTATTTTTTAGCTGTTTCGCTGTTCGGATACTGTAGAAGTTCCATGGCTAGCTTGCAGCCTATTTCGTCGTCCCATCTACCCTTAAACTTTTCAAGGGAGTGCTTCTTTAGTAGGTCCGCCACAGCTGATGTCGATAAGCCTATGAAAGTGCCAGGTCCCAGGAGTTTTTGGGAGAATGCTAGCGAATTAGCTATGCGGTTGCCTTTTGATTTTCCATGGCCTTTGATCCAAGCTACAGTGACCACGTTGTTGTTGCATGCCTCGATCTGGGCCTGGTGACATTCTAGTACTAGACCTGATGTAATGCGTGGTCTATTCAGAGCTAGTAGTGCCTGTCTGCTATCCGCAAGGATGTAAATATTATTACCAGTAATGTTTCTTCTGGTAGTTTCTTTTGCGGGGATGGAAATAGCAGTGAGGTCTGTTTGAGCTACACTGGATTGTGGTGATAAGAGACAGACTGTCAAACACATAATGCAGGATAAGGGCATTCGCAGGAGACCTACAGGATTTCCTTTATATGTGATAGTATATAATATGCCTTTGTTCTTCTCTTTGTACTGTGATGTGAAGCCATACGCTAAACAAATAAATAATTTGGGGATATTCCAAGGAACCTTTTCCGAAGCTGATATCTTTCTCCAAATTGTCGGAAAAGTTGTTCGGTAGTACTATCTTCAACATACCCTTCGTAAATTAACTTACAGCTCTCTTTATTTAAGAAAGAAAAACATCTAAACTATTATTTCATCTGGTAAGAGTTTAAGGGGATATAATCAGAGTCAAAAGAGCATACATATCTTATAAACAGTGCCGTAGAACCATTGGCTGCACCTGGGGAATGTCACCTAAGGTTACGGCCTGGATCTACACTGCAATCATAAGACCTATGATAACGTACGGTGCGATTGCCTGGGGAGTCAAAACTAGCCAGCGGACTGTCGTACGCAAATTGGATCAAATCCAAAGAATAGCATGCCTCAACATAACGGGGGGCATGAGAACCACACCAACTAGAGCAATGGAGGTGATCCTTGGTCTCACCCCCCTTGATATATTTATTAAGGAGGCTGTGGTGATGACCATGACACGGCTACGCTCTACAGGTATACAACCTGACGTAGGATCTGGTCAGTCGAGGTGTAACTTGTGGCACGAGGTCCTTGGAGAGGTCCCACTGCTACAAGCCAACACAGATTCGATTGCACCAAGATATGCCTTTCACAGGCCCTACAGGGTAATAACAAAAAACGTACAAGAGGCTACATTATCAGCAGGTGCCTTGTGCATCTACACCGATGGGTCTAAAACAAATGAGGGGTCAGGCTGTGGAATTTATTCCAGATCCCTGAATCTCAATATAAAATGGGCTCAAACAGAGCTCACTGCTATCTCAATCGCCGCAAAAGAGACTACCAGTAGAAACATTACTGCAGACAGGCACTACTAGCTCTGGATAGACCACGGATTACATCAGGTCTAGTACTAGAATGTCACCAGGCCCTGATCGAAGCTTGCAACAACAACGTGGTCACGTTAGCTTGGATCAAAGGTCATGGAAAATCAAAAGGCAACCGAGCAGCTGACTCTCTAGCTAAGAAAACAGCCTCCCAAAAACTTTTGGGACCTGGCACTTTCATAAGCTTATCGGCATCAGCTGTGGCTGACCTACTGAAGAAACACTCCCTTGACAAGTTTAAGGGTAGATGGGACGACGAAACAGGTTGCAAGCTAGCCAAGGAACTATTACAGTATCCGAACAGCGAAACAGCCAAAAAATACATGACTATGAACAGACAGAACCTGCGCACAGCCACAGGTATCCTGACTGGCCACTGTCATCTACGAAAACACCTCTACAGGATGGGGTTATCTGACACTCCACTGTGTAGAGGATGTGAACAGGAAGACGAGACTGTCGAACACATTCTTTGCGAATGCCCGACACTCTCACAAATGAGACATTTTCTTTTCGGCGAGCGGTGGCTAACACATGCCAACATGAGGGAGCTACCTTCAGGCGACCTACTTTAAACAAGTAGGCTGGCTGACGAGCTAGAAGGAAGGCTCAACCTCAGAAGGACGCACAATGGGCCAAATGTGGCCTACGTGCAGATACGTACAGATACAGATACAGAAGGTGATATAATCTGTCGAGATCGCTATTTCGTTTAAATGTTTAGCGGGATAATTAATATTTTTATTATTTTATTTGCGTTTGATGATTCATTGCATTTAACAATGTTTTTTTTCGGTGTTACTTTTAAGGTACTTACCGTTGAGCCTTTCTACTGCATGTGAGGTAATTCCTTGTGTGCCACGTCCCAATTCATCGCCGATATCGTAGAAATCTGTGTATGTACGCTTCTTGGGTCTAATCGGAGCCAAATTGTAGTAGTTTCTTAGCTTGAATTCGTGTTCATTCTCCTCAACGTATAGCATAGCGCTGGCAGATGTCGAACCAGCAACATTACGAGCGCTTACAGAGTATAAGCCTTCGTCTTTCAGAATGATGTCATGAATTGTTAATACTGTTGTGTCAGGTTCGATGAATGCAATCTAAAATAGAGAATAAAAAATGGTTATACGAGTAACGTGGAACCTGAATGATAGTTTTAGTATTTACCTTTATTCTACTGGAAGGTGCCAAAGGTTTCCAGTTTTTATACCATTTGATTTCGGGATAAGGAACGCCGACGATTCTGGCTTCGAATTTGGCTTTACCTCTTAACATAGCATAGTCGATTTCTGGTCTCCTGATGAAATAAGGAATTTCTGCTATTTCCAGACGAACTCTTTGTCTAGCTTCTCCGTGCTCATTTCTAGCTACTGCTTCATACCAACCTGCATCTCTGTCTAGCATCCTAAAAAATAACAGTTCATAGTTGATGGTTGTTCTGTTTTTGCTGGGAGGTTTATAGGGGAAAATACATGTCTAAAGATAAGGGTTAATAAAATATAATTGTTGCCATGCCTATGCGTTAAATTTGTTGAAGCACAATAGCAAACTTTTTTAAAATGAGCAGAAGAAGCCAAAATGGTAGTGATAAATAAATATACAAAAAATTTTAAAAGCCCAAGAAGCAAAACTATTAGCTGTTCGAGCAAAGCTTAAAAAATAATAAGAAAACGTACTTATTGATAAACAACGTCGCTTGCCCATTTCTGGTGTAGCTCATGTCAAATCTACCGCCTGATTCTATGAGTTCGTCATTAAAGTAATAAGTCATCTTTGGTTTCGGATAGCCATAAACGAACCAAAATAGATTAGTGTTCTGATCTTTAACTCCATATTGGGTATCATGTTCTTGACGTAAGAATCTCGGAGCTTGAGCCATGCCATCGTGAGGTGGTCTTTCGATATCGAAATCTTTGGGGAAGTAGGGAGATGTCTCGGGGCGGAAATCGATCTCAGGAGGAAGATAGGGCCGGAATTTGGGTAACTCGGGCTCTAATTTTTCCCTAAAACAAGATTTAGAACATGGCAACAAAATTGAATGGATAAAACAAGTTTTTTATCGTACATAATTGATATTTCATTATGAATACTGCATTGCTCGTTGGATTCAGTGGGAGCACAATTGACTATGTTGTAAAAACGTTTTATTACGCCATAACATTTTTCTATTTCAAAATGTATCCAAGATTTTTAAAAAAGCAATTACCGTTGATGTTATACTTCCTTTATTATATCCCGAAAATTGTTTTTTCAATTAGTTCATAAATTTTTTGAAAGGGCTTGAGCTTTTCAGAAAATTTTGAATACTTTTCACCATTAACATACTCACCTGTGAGTTAAGGCATAAGGCGATGGATCACTTATTCCATATTTGTTTTCAACTCTAACTCTAAACTTATAATCCCTAAACGGTTCCAAATTCCTTACTCCACATGTACAGCTTCTGATACCAGATCTGACTGTGAACCAATCTCCGTGTGGTAACTCGCACATTTCCAGTTGATAAGTAACCGGTACTCTTGGTCCAGAAGGAATCGAGGGTTTCCAGGACAAAGTACAATGCCTATCTGTCATTTGAGAAATAATTGGTGGATCTGATATTGGCATTGGGGCGCCGCTTTTCTTGTATTTATCGAAGTCGGTGTATTGGTCGGTTATGGGACGTTTGGTTTTTGGTTCAAGACCTACAAAAGACAGGTTCAAAAATCAAGTTACAATTTATATGCACGAAAAAGAATTAACCACCAGCAAAGCCAAAAACAAGGGATGTAACCCAAAGATCCTGCATTGGATGTACAAGTCAATAGTGAGACCGGCCATCACTTATGGAGCAGTGGTCTGGGGCAGCAGAACTAAGCTGACCAGTACAAAGGCAAATCTAGCGAAAATCCAAAGATTAGACTGCGTACGCATAACAGATGCAATGAGAAAGTGCCCAACGGAGGTAATCCTAAGCCTTACATCCCTCCATATAGTAGTGGAGAGTATAGCGATAAGGATAACCTACAGAATGACCAGAGAAAGATAAACCAAACGCAAGTTTTGACTCCTTCCTGGAAATCACCAAACCTGGGACATGCCTCAAGATGAGATGACAAAGAATTCAACACAAAGCTAAGTAACAAAAGCGAATGGGACAAAGATACCATCCCAAAACTCAAGAGAAGTGCCATTAAATGGGACACAGATGGTTCTAGAACAACAGAAGGAACAGGAATAGGGCCTGGAACCAACATAGAAAGAAATTTTCGCAGGCAAGAGATCATCATCATGTCAGACAGCCAAGCAGCTATTAATGCATTGAACTACCACGTAATCAAATCCTAGATGGTTTGGGAGTGCCTAGAGAATCTAAGCGAACTAGGCAAGAACAACACTGTTACCCTCCTATGGGTTCCGGGACACACTGGAGTGGAGGGTAATGAAATAGTAGACGTACTCGCAAAAAAAGGGGCTGAAACACCATTTCTCGGACCTGAACCCTTCTGCGGAATGTTCACCAGTACAATACTTGATGAACTGAAAAGAAGTAAATAACGAAAGATCCCAATACTGGATAGGACTACAAGGAATGAGGCAGGCCAAGACACTACTGGGAAACTATAACCAGAAGAGATCTGACGACTGCGTCAGTGAAAGTAAAAATAAGCTCAGAATAGTAACGGGTATCCTAACAGACAAAGAAGAATGCAGATTCTGCGAGGAAGAGGAGGAAACCTCTATCCACATTCTCTCAGAATGCATTACCCTGCAAAATCCAAGGGTACGATACTTCGGAGAATATCAAATAAAAGATGAAGATCTACCTAACCTGAAGCCTACTGACATCCTGAACTTTTTGAAAGCAGTAGGACTGGAGGAATTGCTCTAATCGTTGAGACATCCTTAATGCAGCAGCAGCAGTAGGGGGCAGAATAGATCTTATAGGTCGCAGTGAATCGACACCCCCATTACAGATAGACAATCGTCGAGGAAAGTATTACAGATCTTTCAAAATACCTTTCGAAGGCCTAAATAACTAAAATAGAAAAAGTTTTAACTGACCTTCATCGAATTTCAGAGTAGCATGACAAATATCACTTCCATGCTCATTAGATATTTTGCAGGAATATTTTCCAAGATCATCCTCGTCTACACCAGCGATAGTAAGCCTGAGTAACCCTGCTGTGTCTTTATCCATTTTAATCCTTGTTGACGGGAATATTTTTTTATCGTTGTGGAACCATTCAACGTTTGGTTCCGGAATTCCTGACGCGCAAGCCGTAAACTTGGCAGTCATGGCTTTAAATAATTCTGTATCTCCGATGCGTTTAAGGAATACTGGGGGTTCTATTTTCTTGGCTTGTTTGCTAAAAAATAAACTACATGTTAAACAGTTCTATTCTTCCAGTAAAACTTACATTTCTTTAACAACTTCCAGAGATGCTGTGCAATCGTCTTGACCTTCTTGGTTAATAGCGGTTGCTCTGTAAATACCAGCATCGTTTTCTTGACAATCCAGAATATATAAACAACACAGATCTCCGTCTCTCTTTATAGTATATTTATCTGAATTCTTAATAGGTTCACCATCCTTTGTCCAAATAACTTCTGGTTGTGGTACACCAGTTACTCTGCATGGAAGTTTAGCATCTCTGTTTGGTAACTATAAAAACGTTATAACATAAATCAACTGTAATTGGGAATTTTAAACAATTAAACTTACTTGTTGTAAATCGGTAAATCTTTGAGTAAAAGATGGAGCCATAAAAACTTTTCTAACAGTAGCTTTACCTTGATTGGAATCATCACCTAAAGGATTAATAATTTTCACACCATAAACTCCCGCGTCAGATGGTAAGGCTTTGTCAATTTTTAGACCAACCTGCAACATAGTTTTAGTTATCATTTTGAACAAAGGAATCGAGGAACTGGAACAAATTGATGAGGTGGAACCTGTACTAACTGAATTAATAAAGAATATATGAGATCAACAGAAGAAAGAAATGATATAACCAAGGTAGCGAAAGAAACCACATTATTGAAGTTTGGAAAGTTGGAAGGATAAATAAAGAATGCTTCCTCCTAAATGTTGTGGTACCCATTTAAAATCCAACGAAACTAAATCCTAAAGATTGTAAAGTAAATGACACAAAATTAATAGTTTCTATTGAAGTTAAATATTTATGATAAAAACTGTCCACAACAGCAATGTAGATGTGCAATAGGCTAGTTGGCAAGGTGAAGATGAAGATTTGCTTAATCAGATATTCAGTCATTTTATAGACTGTAGACTGTCTTGTAGCAAAGAAAAACGTAATGGTAAGGAAAAATAAGAATCTACATTCATAATACTGTGTGAAATTTAAATACTATAGAATAAATATTTTTACCCTTCGGCCATCGCATGTCATTAAAATTCTTTCTGATGGCTCAATCGGTTCACCATCTTTAGTCCATTCAGTGCTCGGTATAGGATTGCCAGTGAAAGCAGCTTCAATAACCAGAGGTTGACCTTCATCGGTAATTGTATCTTTAATGGAATGTAGAAATTGAGGTCGTTCTTCGGGTTCTCCAGGTTTGGAAGCTTCCTTAACTGTCAGCGGTGCTGACGTTTCGGCTTCTCCAGCTTCATTGGAAGCAACTGCTTTGTAAGTGAGAGCATCACGCATTACGTCAGCGCTATCTAAGTAAAGAGCACTTGAACCGTCTGGTTGGTCTATTATTTTTATGTGTTTGTTGTCTGAAATAACCTCAGCGCCGTTTCTAGACCTTAAAATGGTGCTGTTAAAAAATGTTAAATCTACAATTAGTGACTTACCAAGTAATTTTGGGAGTTGGAAATCCATCAGCCTTTACTTCTAACTTGACAGGAAAACCTTCGACGACTGTTTGTGGGCTAAGTTTTTTGGTGAATTCAGGTTTGATGGGTCTCTTTTCTACATCAACTTTAGCTTCGCCGATTGCTTCGCCTAGTTTGTTAGTTACTAAAACTTGATAATTACCAGCGTTTTCGGGTTTCATAACATCGACAACAAGAGCTATACGACCATCGGGATAATTCTCAAAATGAATGTTGGACGAAGCTCGAATAGGTACGCCATCTTTGAGCCATTTTACTTCTGGAGGTGGATAAGCTTCTACTTTGGCTTCTAGACGTAGACCTTCACCAAGAGGCACTTTAGTGTCTTTAAAGCATTTGAGGAATTTGGGTCTCTTGGGTTTTTCTGTAAAAAATATATTTTAACTATAAAATTATTGATGAAATATGGTCTGAAAGACTTACGTGTTACTGCTACAGCACACATGGAAGAGCTTTCTCCGTTTCTATTTTTAACAACTAATTTGTATGCACCACTGTCAGATGGTTTGCATTTGTCGATAGTTAATTTTACGGTACCATCAGGCAAGATTGTAGTTTTTATATTTTCATCATCGGGTGATATTGGCTCTCCGTCTTTGTACCAAGTAACCTAAGAGAGTGCAAGAATTTAAATTTTTACTTTATAATACCTTAACTAGATCAGGAAGTCAAAGATATTCAAAAATCAGCTTGGGAGAAATACAAAACAAAAGGAAATAATTATCCAAACGAGATCAGAGACCTTATAGTAGAAAAAAGAAAAATTAACTAACGACAGCACTACATATTATTCACTCTGGAAAGCAACCAAACGATTCCTATTCCTATTCCTATTCCTATTCCTATTACACATAACCCACAAATTAGAAAAGAAGACGGGAGTTGGGCACGAAATAATATACAAAAAGCAACCAGATTCGCAGAACACTTAGAAATGACTTTCCAGACCAACGATGGTGAAGAGACTCAAGACTGGAATGAACCAGAACAGGAAGATTCAGTCGTTAGACCTACTTCTCCAAAAGAAGTTTATGTGGAAATCGAAACAAATATAAATCCTAAAAAGCCCCTGGATTTGATCTCATTACCATTACCAACCTTATCAATGCATAATTTAGGATGAGATACGTACCTCAGCTATGGAAAGTAGCAGAGGTTATAATGATACCTAAGCCAGGTAAACCTCCCCAAGAAGTAACGTCCTACCGACCCATCTCTCCCGTTATTTCGAAACTTTACGAAAAATTGCTTCTCAAGAGATTAAAGAAAAGGACCTGATTCCCTCTCATCAATTTGGGTTTAGAGAAAAATACTCAACAATCGACCAGGTGCATAGAATTACAAACATAATTGAAAAGTCTTTAGAGGAAAAGAAAGTCTGTCTTCCTACACGTGGCTTTTGATAAAGTTGGGCATGAGGGCCTTAACCACAAGTTAAATTTGTTACTACCACGTCAGTATTCAGAACTCTTAAAATCCTATTTATCAAACAGATATTAAGGCAGGAGTACCCCAAGGTAGTGTACTAGGTCCAGTACTCTACTTACTGTATACCAGTGATATTCCTAACCTTGAGCACGATACTATTGCAACATTTGCTGATGATACTGCCATTCTGGCTGTTGGAAAAGACTATGAAGAAGCTAACCGAAAATTACAAACATCTGTAGACCAGATTAACACCTGGACTAAAAAATTGCGTATTAAGTTAAATGAAAATAAATCTGTTCATGTTAACTTTACTAACAAACGAAACCAACACATTCCCATAAGAATAAATAACGCTCAGATTCCCTATGTTAATACAGCAAAATGGCACTCGACGTTAGACTTCGCTGGAAAGTCCACATTAAAAAGAAACGTGAAGTGCTTGGTATAAAATATAAAAAGATGTATTGGTTATTAGGAAGAAACTCTAAGTTGTCCACACAAAACAAACTGCTCCTCTACAAGCAGATATTGAAATCCGTTTGGACGTATGGTAGCCAGCTTTGGGGATGCGCCAGTAAAAGTAACATTCAAGTTATCCAACGTTTTCAAAATAAAATATTAAGGAACATCGTCGATGCACCCTGGTACTGTCGCAACAGTGATCTTCATAGGGACCTGGATGTAGAAACTGTCGACAAGAATATATCTAAATCTACCAACAGCCATGAACAACGGCTGCTCCAACATGGGAACGTTGAGGTCATCCAGCTCCTCGATAATACCAATTTAGTAAGAAGACTCAAGAGGACGAAACCTTTTGAACTAGTTCAGTGACAGTACTAGTTACAAACAGAGTATTGTGCGGATTTTGTGTTACACGTTACCGGTAGTGTTACTAAAACTATCAGACCCTAAGGTACACTAGTGAGTAGGACCTTAGTATTTAAGAATTCTAGTTAAGTTAGGTTAGAACATATGAACAGTGCTTTAGGATGTGGAAAAAGAAAAATCCGTTTTAAGTACTTAAGTTTATATGTGATTAATCAAAAACTGCAGACCGGTGTGGGCCTTGATGGGTAAATTAACGAATCCTGGTTAGTCATGCATGTTATTTTGTATATTATAAGCGACTGGCAAATCTTCTAATTACTTACTTTTGGTGTTGGACTACCGTTAACTTTAGCTTTAAGTTCCAATCGTTCGCCTTCATTAACATCCAAGTTTCGATCAAACTTTTTACCAAACGAAGGTGCCGTTTGTTGCATTAGTACTCTTGATGTAGTTTCTGCTTCACCAACAACGTTAATGGCCATAGCTTTATACTATACATAAAAAATTTGATACAGATCAGAAATAAGACGCGAAATTAAAATTACTTACAATTCCCTCATGTTCAAGGTCGAAGTTTTTGATAATCAATTTGCTAGTAACTTGAGCCTCCGATGTTGTTTCAATTTTGATATTGTCATCTTCAGTAACTGGTTTTCCATTGATAAACCAACGAATATCTGGTTTGGGTAAACCGTCAGCTCTGACCATTAAAATCAATTCACCTCTCTCTTCGATTTGATCATCATTAAGTCCAGTAATGAACTTGGGTCTTTCAGCTATAAAGAAATTAAAAATAAGTAAAATATGGTACATATTACGTATCGGTCAAAATAACCCTACTCTTTAGAATATTTTTGATGGTAGAAATGTTTCCAATGATGTCGAAGAGGATGCCAGGAATGATCTGTCAAATTTTGGATTCCTGTACGTGTTTTTTACTATTTATTTAATAACTTGAGTTCTTATAGGTACATTATAAAAAAATATAGAATTGTGCGGAATTGACAACATAATGTTTTGTGACTACTCGCGTGTTTCTTGGCTGACTAGAACGAGAAAATTCTAGAGTACGAGTCAACAATTTAATTGTATATACAATTGTGAAAACTTGAAAAATGTTCTTACTGAAGGGAAAGGTAGTACTTGATGAGTAGAATCTGTAAAAGTTGATAAAACTGAACTTTTAAAAATAACAGATGTATAGATTAAAAAGATATTGGTAAGCAAGTTGACGTTAAAAACATTTGTTTTTTTGTAGGGGTATGACAATGTGCTAGAAGATCATTTATGTGGAGAATATGGTTTTATTTATGGCCTATTATATGAGAGAAAATATTAAATTAAAAATTATCGCGAAAGCAATTTATTTCCTGAAAAACTAAAGATATAAAAATTACAATGTTTTTTTTAATATTATGTAAATGTTTAAAATGTTATAGTTTGAAAACACAGTTAAAATAATAAAACAAAAATTCACTAGTTGCATTTATCCTAACTCTCCAAATACCTCTAAATATTTTGTCAAAATTATTTTTTATATTAATTGATTTTTTTCTCTTATAAACCATCTTTGACCTAGAACTGTGTTTATTCTTTTGAGCTTTCTTCCTTGGCTATATTTCCTTCATTATTTTACTGTATTGCTCTTTGCACAAAGTTGCAAGGAGGTGTAGTATTTTCAAAAATAGATCTTTCTCAAACCTATGCACAAATTTGCTTCGATGAGAAATCTAAGATTCTTGCCACGATTTCTACACATAAAGGTCTTTTCCAGTATCAACGGTTACCTTATGGTGTATCTTCTCAAGAGAAGTGCCATTAAATGGTACACAGATGGTTCTAGGACAACAGAAGGAACAGGAATAGGAGTATATGGGTCTGGAACCAAATATTCTGAAAGTTTAGGCAAATCTCCGAGCATTTTACAAGATCAAATATACGCCATCGGAAAATGTGTCCAGTTCAACATAGAAAGAAATTTTCGCAGACAAGAGATCATCATCATGTTAGACAGCCAAGCAGCCATTAATGCCTTGAACTCCCAGATGGTTTGGGAGTGCCTAGAGTATCTAAACGAACTAGGCAAGAACAATACTGTTACCTTCCTATGGGTTCCGGGACACACTGGAGTGGAAGGTAATGAAATAGCAGACGTACTCGCAAAAAAAGGGGCTGAAACACCATTTCTGGGACCTTAACTCTTCTGCGGAATAAGCACCAGTACGATACTTGATGAACTTGGAAAAGAAGTAAATAACAAAAGATCCCAATACTGGAACTACAAGGAATGAGGCAGGCCAAGACACTACTGGAAAACTATAATCAGAAGAGATCTGACGACTGCGTCAGTAAAAGTAAAAATAAGCTCAGAATATGTTAGTAGGTATCCTAATAGGCCACTGCCGGCTGAGAGGCCACCTAAAGAAACTCGGATTAGTAGACAAAGAAGAATGCAGATTCTGCGAGGAAGAGGAGGAAACCTCTATCCACATTCTCTCGGAATTCATTACCCTGCAAAATCCAAGGGTACGATACCTCGGAGAATATCAAACAGAAGAGGAAGATCTACCTAACCTGAAGCCTACCAATAGGACTGGAAGAACTGCTCTAATCGTTGAGACATCCTTAACGATTGGGCAGCAGTAGGGGATGCAATAGATCTTATAGGTCGCAGTGTATTGACACCCCCATCACAGATAGATAGATATGGTGTATCTTGTGCTTCCGCAAAATTTCAAAAAGTTAGAGATTAGAGAAACTTTTAGAGAGATTGCAAAGTGTTGGATTGAAGGTTATGCCTGAAGAATGTAGTTTTCTTCAAGTTATTTAGGTTATATAACCAATAAAGATGGAATTTCCATTTCTCCAAATAAAATAACCGCGATACAAAATGCGCCAGTCCCTACAAATGTTGAACATCAGTTTTAGGAATGATAAACTATTATGGAAAATTTGTTCCTAATTTAGCAACAATTCTTCATCCTTTATATGAATTGCTAAAAAAAATGTTAAATGGAAGTGGACTGAAAGTTGTACGTTAGCCTTGAATAACGTTAAAGACATTTTAACCTCAGCCCATTATAACCCTGATTACGAGTTAAAATTAATAATAGATGCTAGTCCGTACGGAGTGGGTTGTGTATTATCACATGTAGAGACTAACGGTCATGAACGCCTCATTGCATTCGCGTCTAGGACATTTTCCTCTGCAGAAAAAAAATTACTCGCAGGTGGAAAGAGAGAAATAATTTTTGCCCTGTGTAAATTTAATCAGTACTTGTACGGTCGTGAATTTACCTTGGTAAGCGATAACAAACCGTTATTAGCAATTTTTAACCTCAGACATTT
The DNA here is from genome assembly GCA_949320105.2 of Crepidodera aurea. Lineage (NCBI taxonomy): Eukaryota > Metazoa > Arthropoda > Insecta > Coleoptera > Chrysomelidae > Crepidodera > Crepidodera aurea. The sequence goes on from OX439472.1 coordinate 103,275,026, forward strand.
GCTTTGTGCTTTTCTTGTACGAACATTGTACAGTCATTTAGAATTCTTAATCTAAAGTGTGCTTATAATTGCATTGATATAAATGTAAAATCCAAAATTATATTCTTAAACCTTCTTGAAGGCGTTCTTGATGGGTACAGCAAAGAACATGGTAGTAAAAAATAAAAAAAAAATTAAATTTCACAAAATTTAGAAGTATTTAAAATACAAGAAAAAATACAACCAATAAATATTATGAAAAAGTAAATAAAAAAGGCATAAAAAATAGAGCAGCAGTGTATAGTACAGTAAGAATTCAGCGTTTAGTCCGAAAAACGCTACACTTGACGAGACCACTTGTCCCCTACGTATTTTGGGGCGCTGATTACGAAAATGAGGGTTACAAGTTGCAGCAATTGTTGGAACACCCCTAAAATTGCAAAAAACACCACCAAATGCAAATTTAACCATTTTATATGTTTTTTGGGATGCTGATTACGAAAATGGAGGTTAAAACTTGCGGTAATGGTCGAACCACCCCTAAAATTGCACAAAACACCCCTAAATAGGGGTGTTTTTCGACTTTACTTGTTGTTTTGCAAACTAACTCATCTCATATGTTTTTTGGGGCGCCGATGACGAAAATGGAGGTTAAAACTTGTTGCAATGGTTTAACCACCCCTAAAATTGCACAAAACACCCCTAAATAGGGGTGTTTTTCGACTTTACTTGTTGTTTTGCAAACTAACTCATCTCATATGTTTTTTGGGGCGCTGATGACGAAAATGGAGGTTAAAACTTGCTGCAATGGTTTAACCACCCCTAAAATTGCACAAAACACCCCTAAATAGGGGTGTTTTTCGACTTTACTTGTTGTTTTGCAAACTAACTCATCTCATATGTTTTTTGGGGCGCTGATGACGAAAATGGAGGTTAAAACTTGCTGCAATGGTTTAACCACCCCTAAAATTGCACAAAACACCCCTAAATAGGGGTGTTTTTCGAATTTACTTGTTGTTTTGCGAACTAACTCATCTCATATGTTTTTTGGGGCGCTGATGACGAAAATGGAGGTTAAAACTTGCTGCAATGGTTTAACCACCCCTAAAATTGCACAAAACACCCCTAAATAGGGGTGTTTTTCGACTTTACTTGTTGTTTTGCGAACTAACTCATCTCATATGTTTTTTGGGGCGCTGATGACGAAAATGGAGGTTAAAACTTGCTGCAATGGTTTAACCACCCCTAAAATTGCACAAAACACTCCTAAATAGGGGTGTTTTTCGACTTTACTTGTTGTTTTGCGAACTAACTCATCTCATATGTTTTTTGGGGCGCTGATTACGAAAATGGAGGTTAAAACTTGCGGCAATGGTTGAACCACCCCTGAAGCTGCCGGTCCCGAGGGTTGTCCAGACACGGTCGCTAAAGACTAACCGAAAAAAAATTGTCTCATAATTTCACACATTCATTGATGTGTAACTCTCGCCTGGGGCCCTCGAAAATGTTGATCCGGTCCTGTAAAAATAATCTTTAGGTAGATCTCCAAATTTTGACGAGCGGCCTTTCACTTTTCTCCCAAAGCACGTGAAATTATGATGCAGCGTCTAAAAAAAACCCTCATAACGATTTTGGGTTCGACTTCTCCGGTTGTGTGAGGAGTGGAGTGAGATCTCCAAATTTATTAATTTTTTATCCCATCATACAGTACCTTTAAAGTGAATAATTTATCTGTGTAATTAATGTGTACACAATTTCGTTTGGAGTGTTAGTTCTCAAGATTTGAAAGAGTGATTAAGTGTTAACAATTTGGCTGTTATCTTCCGGGAAGCGACAGGTATATTGATATTATTATACTAACTCCACTCCTCACACAACCGGAGAAGTCGAACCCAAAATCGTTATGAGGGTTTTTTTTAGACGCTGCATCACAATTTCACGTGCTTTGGGAGAAAAGTGAAAGGCCGCTCGTCAAAATTTGGAGATCTACCTAGAGATTATTTTTACAGGACCGGATCAACATTTTCGAGGGCCCCAGGCGAGAGTTACACATCAATGAATGTGTGAAATTATGAGACAATTTTTTTTCGGTTAGTCTTTAGCGACCGTGTCTGCACAACCCTCGGGACCGGCAGCTTCAGGGGTGGTTCAACCATTGCCGCAAATTTTAACCTCCATTTTCGTAATCAGCGCCCCAAAAAACATATGAGATGAGTTAGTTCGCAAAACAACAAGTAAAGTCGAAAAACACCCCTATTTAGGGGTGTTTTGTGCAATTTTAGGGGTGGTTAAACCATTGCAGCAAGTTTTAACCTCCATTTCGTCATCAGCGCCCCAAAAAACATATGAGATGAGTTAGTTTGCAAAACAACAAGTAAAGTCGAAAAACACCCCTATTTAGGGGTGTTTTGTGCAATTTTAGGGGTGGTTAAACCATTGCAGCAAGTTTTAACCTCCATTTCGTCATCAGCGCCCCAAAAAACATATGAGATGAGTTAGTTTGCAAAACAACAAGTAAAGTCGAAAAACACCCCTATTTAGGGGTGTTTTGTGCAATTTTAGGGGTGGTTAAACCATTGCAGCAAGTTTTAACCTCCATTTTCGTCATCAGCGCCCCAAAAAACATATGAGATGAGTTAGTTTGCAAAACAACAAGTAAAGTCGAAAAACACCCCTATTTAGGGGTGTTTTGTGCAATTTTAGGGGTGGTTAAACCATTGCAGCAAGTTTTAACCTCCATTTTCGTCATCAGCGCCCCAAAAAACATATGAGATGAGTTAGTTTGCAAAACAACAAGTAAAGTCGAAAAACACCCCTATTTAGGGGTGTTTTGTGCAATTTTAGGGGTGGTTAAACCATTGCAGCAAGTTTTAACCTCCATTTTCGTCATCAGCGCCCCAAAAAACATATGAGATGAGTTAGTTTGCAAAACAACAAGTAAAGTCGAAAAACACCTCTATTTAGGGGTGTTTTGTGCAATTTTAGGGGTGGTTAAACCATTGCAGCAAGTTTTAACCTCCATTTTCGTCATCAGCGCCCCAAAAAACATATGAGATGAGTTAGTTTGCAAAACAACAAGTAAAGTTGAAAAACACCCCTATTTAGGGGTGTTTTGTGCAATTTTAGGGGTGGTTAAACCATTGCAGCAAGTTTTAACCTCCATTTTCGTCATCAGCGCCCCAAAAAACATATGAGATGAGTTAGTTTGCAAAACAACAAGTAAAGTCGAAAAACACCCCTATTTAGGGGTGTTTTGTGCAATTTTAGGGGTGGTTAAACCATTGCAGCAAGTTTTAACCTCCATTTTCGTCATCAGCGCCCCAAAAAACATATGAGATGAGTTAGTTTGCAAAACAACAAGTAAAGTCGAAAAACACCCCTATTTAGGGGTGTTTTGTGCAATTTTAGGGGTGGTTAAACCATTGCAGCAAGTTTTAACCTCCATTTTCGTCATCAGCGCCCCAAAAAACATATGAGATGAGTTAGTTTGCAAAACAACAAGTAAAGTCGAAAAACACCCCTATTTAGGGGTGTTTTGTGCAATTTTAGGGGTGGTTAAACCATTGCAGCAAGTTTTTTTTAACCTCCATTTTCGTCATCAGCGCCCCAAAAAACATATGAGATGAGTTAGTTTGCAAAACAACAAGTAAAGTCGAAAAACACCCCTATTTAGGGGTGTTTTGTGCAATTTTAGGGGTGGTTAAACCATTGCAGCAAGTTTTAACCTCCATTTTCGTCATCAGCGCCCCAAAAAACATATGAGATGAGTTAGTTTGCAAAACAACAAGTAAAGTCGAAAAACACCCCTATTTAGGGGTGTTTTGTGCAATTTTAGGGGTGGTTAAACCATTGCAGCAAGTTTTAACCTCCATTTTCGTCATCAGCGCCCCAAAAAACATATGAGATGAGTTAGTTTGCAAAACAACAAGTAAAGTCGAAAAACACCCCTATTTAGGGGTGTTTTGTGCAATTTTAGGGGTGGTTAAACCATTGCAGCAAGTTTTTTTTAACCTCCATTTTCGTCATCAGCGCCCCAAAAAACATATGAGATGAGTTAGTTTGCAAAACAACAAGTAAAGTCGAAAAACACCCCTATTTAGGGGTGTTTTGTGCAATTTTAGGGGTGGTTAAACCATTGCAGCAAGTTTTTTTTAACCTCCATTTTCGTCATCAGCGCCCCAAAAAACATATGAGATGAGTTAGTTTGCAAAACAACAAGTAAAGTCGAAAAACACCCCTATTTAGGGGTGTTTTGTGCAATTTTAGGGGTGGTTAAACCATTGCAGCAAGTTTTAACCTCCATTTTCGTCATCAGCGCCCCAAAAAACATATGAGATGAGTTAGTTTGCAAAACAACAAGTAAAGTCGAAAAACACCCCTATTTAGGGGTGTTTTGTGCAATTTTAGGGGTGGTTAAACCATTGCAGCAAGTTTTTTTTAACCTCCATTTTCGTCATCAGCGCCCCAAAAAACATATGAGATGAGTTAGTTTGCAAAACAACAAGTAAAGTCGAAAAACACCCCTATTTAGGGGTGTTTTGTGCAATTTTAGGGGTGGTTAAACCATTGCAGCAAGTTTTTTTTAACCTCCATTTTCGTCATCAGCGCCCCAAAAAACATATGAGATGAGTTAGTTTGCAAAACAACAAGTAAAGTCGAAAAACACCCCTATTTAGGGGTGTTTTGTGCAATTTTAGGGGTGGTTAAACCATTGCAGCAAGTTTTAACCTCCATTTTCGTCATCAGCGCCCCAAAAAACATATGAGATGAGTTAGTTTGCAAAACAACAAGTAAAGTCGAAAAACACCCCTATTTAGGGGTGTTTTGTGCAATTTTAGGGGTGGTTAAACCATTGCAGCAAGTTTTTTTTAACCTCCATTTTCGTCATCAGCGCCCCAAAAAACATATGAGATGAGTTAGTTTGCAAAACAACAAGTAAAGTCGAAAAACACCCCTATTTAGGGGTGTTTTGTGCAATTTTAGGGGTGGTTAAACCATTGCAGCAAGTTTTTTTTAACCTCCATTTTCGTCATCAGCGCCCCAAAAAACATATGAGATGAGTTAGTTTGCAAAACAACAAGTAAAGTCGAAAAACACCTTTATTTAGGGGTGTTTTGTGCAATTTTAGGGGTGGTTAAACCATTGCAGCAAGTTTTAACCTCCATTTTCGTCATCAGCGCCCCAAAAAACATATGAGATGAGTTAGTTTGCAAAACAACAAGTAAAGTCGAAAAACACCTCTATTTAGGGGTGTTTTGTGCAATTTTAGGGGTGGTTAAACCATTGCAGCAAGTTTTAACCTCCATTTTCGTCATCAGCGCCCCAAAAAACATATGAGATGAGTTAGTTTGCAAAACAACAAGTAAAGTTGAAAAACACTCCTATTTAGGGGTGTTTTGTGCAATTTTAGGGGTGGTTAAACCATTGCAGCAAGTTTTAACCTCCATTTTCGTCATCAGCGCCCCAAAAAACATATGAGATGAGTTAGTTTGCAAAACAACAAGTAAAGTCGAAAAACACCCCTATTTAGGGGTGTTTTGTGCAATTTTAGGGGTGGTTAAACCATTGCAGCAAGTTTTAACCTCCATTTTCGTCATCAGCGCCCCAAAAAACATATGAGATGAGTTAGTTTGCAAAACAACAAGTAAAGTCGAAAAACACCCCTATTTAGGGGTGTTTTGTGCAATTTTAGGGGTGGTTAAACCATTGCAGCAAGTTTTAACCTCCATTTTCGTCATCAGCGCCCCAAAAAACATATGAGATGAGTTAGTTTGCAAAACAACAAGTAAAGTCGAAAAACACCCCTATTTAGGGGTGTTTTGTGCAATTTTAGGGGTGGTTAAACCATTGCAGCAAGTTTTAACCTCCATTTTCGTCATCAGCGCCCCAAAAAACATATGAGATGAGTTAGTTTGCAAAACAACAAGTAAAGTCGAAAAACACCCCTATTTAGGGGTGTTTTGTGCAATTTTAGGGGTGGTTAAACCATTGCAGCAAGTTTTTTTTAACCTCCATTTTCGTCATCAGCGCCCCAAAAAACATATGAGATGAGTTAGTTTGCAAAACAACAAGTAAAGTCGAAAAACACCCCTATTTAGGGGTGTTTTGTGCAATTTTAGGGGTGGTTAAACCATTGCAGCAAGTTTTAACCTCCATTTTCGTCATCAGCGCCCCAAAAAACATATGAGATGAGTTAGTTTGCAAAACAACAAGTAAAGTCGAAAAACACCCCTATTTAGGGGTGTTTTGTGCAATTTTAGGGGTGGTTAAACCATTGCAGCAAGTTTTTTTTAACCTCCATTTTCGTCATCAGCGCCCCAAAAAACATATGAGATGAGTTAGTTTGCAAAACAACAAGTAAAGTCGAAAAACACCCCTATTTAGGGGTGTTTTGTGCAATTTTAGGGGTGGTTAAACCATTGCAGCAAGTTTTTTTTAACCTCCATTTTCGTCATCAGCGCCCCAAAAAACATATGAGATGAGTTAGTTTGCAAAACAACAAGTAAAGTCGAAAAGCACCCCTATTTAGGGGTGTTTTGTGCAATTTTAGGGGTGGTTAAACCATTGCAGCAAGTTTTTTTTAACCTCCATTTTCGTCATCAGCGCCCCAAAAAACATATGAGATGAGTTAGTTTGCAAAACAACAAGTAAAGTCGAAAAACACCCCTATTTAGGGGTGTTTTGTGCAATTTTAGGGGTGGTTAAACCATTGCAGCAAGTTTTTTTTAACCTCCATTTTCGTCATCAGCGCCCCAAAAAACATATGAGATGAGTTAGTTTGCAAAACAACAAGTAAAGTCGAAAAACACCCCTATTTAGGGGTGTTTTGTGCAATTTTAGGGGTGGTTAAACCATTGCAGCAAGTTTTTTTTAACCTCCATTTTCGTCATCAGCGCCCCAAAAAACATATGAGATGAGTTAGTTTGCAAAACAACAAGTAAAGTCGAAAAACACCCCTATTTAGGGGTGTTTTGTGCAATTTTAGGGGTGGTTAAACCATTGCAGCAAGTTTTTTTTAACCTCCATTTTCGTCATCAGCGCCCCAAAAAACATATGAGATGAGTTAGTTTGCAAAACAACAAGTAAAGTCGAAAAACACCCCTATTTAGGGGTGTTTTGTGCAATTTTAGGGGTGGTTAAACCATTGCAGCAAGTTTTAACCTCCATTTTCGTCATCAGCGCCCCAAAAAACATATGAGATGAGTTAGTTTGCAAAACAACAAGTAAAGTCGAAAAACACCCCTATTTAGGGGTGTTTTGTGCAATTTTAGGGGTGGTTAAACCATTGCAGCAAGTTTTTTTTAACCTCCATTTTCGTCATCAGCGCCCCAAAAAACATATGAGATGAGTTAGTTTGCAAAACAACAAGTAAAGTCGAAAAACACCCCTATTTAGGGGTGTTTTGTGCAATTTTAGGGGTGGTTAAACCATTGCAGCAAGTTTTAACCTCCATTTTCGTCATCAGCGCCCCAAAAAACATATGAGATGAGTTAGTTTGCAAAACAACAAGTAAAGTCGAAAAACACCCCTATTTAGGGGTGTTTTGTGCAATTTTAGGGGTGGTTAAACCATTGCAGCAAGTTTTTTTTAACCTCCATTTTCGTCATCAGCGCCCCAAAAAACATATGAGATGAGTTAGTTTGCAAAACAACAAGTAAAGTCGAAAAACACCCCTATTTAGGGGTGTTTTGTGCAATTTTAGGGGTGGTTAAACCATTGCAGCAAGTTTTTTTTAACCTCCATTTTCGTCATCAGCGCCCCAAAAAACATATGAGATGAGTTAGTTTGCAAAACAACAAGTAAAGTCGAAAAACACCCCTATTTAGGGGTGTTTTGTGCAATTTTAGGGGTGGTTAAACCATTGCAGCAAGTTTTTTTTAACCTCCATTTTCGTCATCAGCGCCCCAAAAAACATATGAGATGAGTTAGTTTGCAAAACAACAAGTAAAGTCGAAAAACACCCCTATTTAGGGGTGTTTTGTGCAATTTTAGGGGTGGTTAAACCATTGCAGCAAGTTTTAACCTCCATTTTCGTCATCAGCGCCCCAAAAAACATATGAGATGAGTTAGTTTGCAAAACAACAAGTAAAGTCGAAAAACACCCCTATTTAGGGGTGTTTTGTGCAATTTTAGGGGTGGTTAAACCATTGCAGCAAGTTTTTTTTAACCTCCATTTTCGTCATCAGCGCCCCAAAAAACATATGAGATGAGTTAGTTTGCAAAACAACAAGTAAAGTCGAAAAACACCCCTATTTAGGGGTGTTTTGTGCAATTTTAGGGGTGGTTAAACCATTGCAGCAAGTTTTTTTTAACCTCCATTTTCGTCATCAGCGCCCCAAAAAACATATGAGATGAGTTAGTTTGCAAAACAACAAGTAAAGTTGAAAAACACCCCTATTTAGGGGTGTTTTGTGCAATTTTAGGGGTGGTTAAACCATTGCAGCAAGTTTTTTTTAACCTCCATTTTCGTCATCAGCGCCCCAAAAAACATATGAGATGAGTTAGTTTGCAAAACAACAAGTAAAGTTGAAAAACACCCCTATTTAGGGGTGTTTTGTGCAATTTTAGGGGTGGTTAAACCATTGCAGCAAGTTTTTTTTAACCTCCATTTTCGTCATCAGCGCCCCAAAAAACATATGAGATGAGTTAGTTTGCAAAACAACAAGTAAAGTCGAAAAACACCCCTATTTAGGGGTGTTTTGTGCAATTTTAGGGGTGGTTAAACCATTGCAGCAAGTTTTTTTTAACCTCCATTTTCGTCATCAGCGCCCCAAAAAACATATGAGATGAGTTAGTTTGCAAAACAACAAGTAAAGTTGAAAAACACCCCTATTTAGGGGTGTTTTGTGCAATTTTAGGGGTGGTTAAACCATTGCAGCAAGTTTTTTTTAACCTCCATTTTCGTCATCAGCGCCCCAAAAAACATATGAGATGAGTTAGTTTGCAAAACAACAAGTAAAGTTGAAAAACACCCCTATTTAGGGGTGTTTTGTGCAATTTTAGGGGTGGTTAAACCATTGCAGCAAGTTTTTTTTAACCTCCATTTTCGTCATCAGCGCCCCAAAAAACATATGAGATGAGTTAGTTTGCAAAACAACAAGTAAAGTCGAAAAACACCCCTATTTAGGGGTGTTTTGTGCAATTTTAGGGGTGGTTAAACCATTGCAGCAAGTTTTTTTTAACCTCCATTTTCGTCATCAGCGCCCCAAAAAACATATGAGATGAGTTAGTTTGCAAAACAACAAGTAAAGTTGAAAAACACCCCTATTTAGGGGTGTTTTGTGCAATTTTAGGGGTGGTTAAACCATTGCAGCAAGTTTTAACCTCCATTTTTGTCATCAGCGCCCCAAAAAACATGAGATGAGTTAGTTTGCAAAACAACAAGTAAAGTCGAAAAACACCCCTATTTAGGGGTGTTTTGTGCAATTTTAGGGGTGGTTAAACCATTGCAGCAAGTTTTAACCTCCATTTTCGTCATCAGCGCCCCAAAAAACATATGAGATGAGTTAGTTTGCAAAACAACAAGTAAAGTCGAAAAACACCTCTATTTAGGGGTGTTTTGTGCAATTTTAGGGGTGGTTCGACCATTACCGCAAGTTTTAACCTCCATTTTCGTAATCAGCATCCCAAAAAACATATAAAATGGTTAAATTTGCATTTGGGGGTGTTTTTTGCAATTTTAGGGGTGTTCCAACAATTGCTGCAACTTGTAACCCTCATTTTCGTAATCAGCGCCCCAAAATACGTAGGGGACAAGTGGTCTCGTCAAGTGTAGCGTTTTTCGGACTAAACGCTGAATTCTTACTGTACTATGTATAAGAATGTTTGCGTGTGAGCATATTTGAATTATTAAATTTACTATATACAAAAAACAACTTTTGATACCATTGGTTGACTTTCTGTGACATAATCTAAATATTTTTCCTTCAGTAGTTTATTTTGGTTTGATGCAAACCTACTTGTCGAGTTTTTTAAAACCAAAAAGAACAATTTCATTTCAACAAACAATTACCGCAGTGAAATATTATTTAATTCGACATTAGTAAGTTGTTTTCTGTATATAGTGTTATACATTTCTAGCAGTTATCTACAAGAAGCATCAGGAAGCCTATTTAGGCTTATTCAAACTTACTGGTTGGTTCTGCTTCTTCTGTAAAATAAAAGTTAACTCATGTATTTATAATCTAAAAGTGTTTTAATGTTAAAAAAACAATTTAACGGAAGTGAAAATTGAACGTTAATTAAGAAAGTAAGGTTTATATTTCTAAAGTAAACACAGCGACAGAGAAGTTTAAATATACACTGTACATTTGTACGAAATAGAGACAAGTGTTCTTGTATATTTCTAATTATTATTGTCGAAAGAATCATATTTATAAGACGAAAAAAAATATACTTACTAATTGTTTTGAGTCTAGCTTCAGAGCTAGCTTCTCCCAAATCATTTTTAGCTGTGACTTTGTAATAACCTTCGTCACCTAATTTTACATCGTGGAAAATTAGTTTGTATGTTTTATTGGCTTTGTCTTCAACGATCTTGATAAGATCACTAGATTTGACGACGACGTCGTCTTTGGTCCACACCACGTAGGGTTCTGGATTGGCCTGTACGATTACTGTAAACTCAGTTGCATCTCCTGGTACAACTTTAGTGTCATAAGGACCCTCTATTTCAGGACGCATCACGATAGATAAAGAAGCGCTGCTTTCGGCTTCTCCCCATTTGTTCTTTGCTTTGATGGTGTATTTTCCCGTTGCAGAAGTTTCACCTAAACATTGAAAATAATTAATATTGATTTAATTATTTGAAGATTATTAAATAAACTAAATTGTATTGAATTCACTGCAGAGTTCCATAAAGTATCTTATATACAGGGTGGGCCAAACTTCTGGCCTCGGAGGATTACGTCGTTGTGGTAAGAGATAAAATTTTCAAATTTTGTTTGAGCTAGTACAGTTACTGAGTGCACATTTTGAAAATAGTTTCGATTATACAGGGTGTTCCAAAAACTCGTGGCAGCACAAACTTACATTTTTTTAAATGGATCATACTATATTTTATTCAAGAATCGAAAAGATCTCATCGAGAGCATTAAAAAAATATAGCATGTTAATATATTATACGGGTGTTTCAAAAAGATATGGCCAATTATTATAAAAAATGACCCCATCCTTAACACTCTGTAAAACAGTAAATCAATATAAATCAACAGGTCTTTGTATTCAAATGTCATTCTCATATCGTTGGCTGTGCTCACTATTACTTACTTTGTTTATCTGTTGCTTCTTTAATACAGGGTGAAACAGAACTCAAATCATGCAATATCTCAAACTTTTCAAATGGATCACCCTATAAGTCTTTTTACAATTTGTTAGTACTATTAATAAGCTTTCAAACGATATAGTATAGTTAGGGTATAAGTTAATGGAAAACTGTAAATATTTTATGATAACGGAAAAATCATGTAATTTACGTACACAAATTAAATGGTATTAAATATTTATTATTTTAGTTATTTAATAAAATGAAAGCTTGTATATTATTTTAAAAAAACTAACAATTATGGAACCAAAATTATTAAAAAACTTACATTTACGTGAAATTTACATTTACATAAATAAACAATGACATTTTATAAAAAGTAGGTATAGTTTATACTAAATGTTCAAAATGGCGACCATTTTGTTCCATACATTTCTCTATTCTTCTTATAAACGAGGATCTTACTTTTTGTAACAAAGCTGGAGTTATTGTGGAAAATGGGTTTCTAATTTTTTCTTTCAGGACACAAAATTGGTCCACCACGTTCTACAACCTATCGGTAAAATGTCTGTTTCACCACCGACGTACACACCGAACGTAATGAACAGATGCTCCATCTTGTTGGAACCACAAATTAATTCTTGTGTTTAAATCAACTTCCTCCAATAATTCACCCAAATCGTTTTTAAGAAAATTATAATACCTTCTTCCAGTGAGACTTCCTTCAAAAAAGTATGGTCCTATTACTTTATCTCCTACGATTCCTCCCATACGTTTATGGACCATTTAGTTTGGGACATTGAACGAAACAAATGTGGATTAGTATCCGAATAAAAATGAAAATTATGGCGGTTGACGAAACCATTTTTGTGAAAAGTGGCCTCGTCTCAAAATAAAATTTTTTAAAAAAAATCTGGATATCCATTAATTAATCCACTGAACCACTCGCAAATATTTATTCTATTGGAAATTCTGTCTCTAAAAGCTCTTGGTGCATCTGTATCTTGTAAGGGTGAAATGTATTCTTTTTTATTATTCTTTTTATTGTTCCTCTACTAATGTCCAATTCAGTACTAAGTTTTCTAGTACTTGTATTAGGATTCTCAACCAAATGTGTCATTACTAAAAATTCGTTGTCCTCATTGAAAATACGTTTGGGAAGAGTGTGAGGTTGATAGGAAACATCACCTGATGTGTCGAAGTTTTAAGAAAGCTTTTTTATTTGGATGTCTCCGATTGGGATATCTTTCACGATATACTCTTGAAGCAGTAAACAATTTTTTGAGCATTCTCCTAAGACGTAAATCATATTAATCATGTCTTCCTGTGGTAAATTCATTATAGTTATTTATTATTTAAACCTAAGAGCAAAAACGAAGAATATAGCTAAAATTTCTTTAACATTTATTAGTAGATACTATTTTGACACTAGCCTACTTGGTAAACGAAATATAATCTAGCCTACTTGGTAAACGAAAATATGGCTTGATTATATTTCGTTTACCAAGTAGGCTAGTGTCAAAATAGTATCTACTATAGTCTATTTTTATGTATGAGAGAGTATTAAAATAATAAAGCGTTCGTAATCCATAGGCGTACCACTTCTTTTAGTAGACAGTTAAAATATTTTGTGAAGTTATACCTCGAGTATTTTCGTATGAAATAACCTTTGTATAAATATAATAAATATATCGGGTGTATATTTTCACCTAATTAACCTGATTATAACTTCTAAACAGCTGAAGGTAAAAAAGTGCAATTTTTTCTAAAATATTTTATTTTTCCACAAGGTATGTTAAGAACATTGTGTCAAACGGGTTATGTAGGTATAAGGGTTTAAACTTTGACTTTTAAACAACGTTACGTTCATAAATAATAATTTTAATATAAAAACTACTTCAGAAATCAGAATCGAAATCAGAAGATGAACTGTCGCAACCAATATTTACAATGAGTGGCTCGATCATTTCATCAGTAATATTGTCCAACTTCCACATTTTCTCTTCTTCTTTAATCGTATGATTTACTGCCTTTTCCCAGTTTTCAGGCTTCACATTATTTACAGCCTCCAAAAACAACTGTTTAACATCACTCATTTTAAAAGAATTATTTTTTCTTGAAACTTCTCCCTTTATCTGTGCCCATATCAGTTCAATCGGGTTTACTTCGCAATGATATGGTAGTGATCTAACCACCGTCATCCCACGATTTTTGCAATTTCATCAATTTCATATTTTTTTAATTTCCCTTTATGAAGGGAACACAAATGATACAGTTCTCTTCTCACAGAACCGGGATGGAACTTAATATTCTTTGAATTTAGCCAATTCTGTAAATCTTTTTTTAACCACTTGGTTGTGGGCATTTTTTCTGTAAGTCTCGAGTGATAACTTGCATTATCCATTACTATTATACAGTTCTGAGGAAGAAGATCTATCATTTGTTCGAACCACTCTTTAAAGACATCAGCATTTATGTCCTCATGGTAGTCACCGGTACGAGTAGATTCAAAAATCAATAAACCACCTTTAACAAAACCGTTTGAACTACCGATGTGTACTATTATCAGTCTGCGCCCCTTTCCTGATGGTGGATTTAAACCAGTAGATAAATTATTTAAAAAAGCCTGTCTTCGACTTGTAACAGTTTCATCTTGCCAAAATTTATTTGGTGTATGTCCCTCGTTGATCCATGTTTCATCTAAATAAAATATATTTCTTCTTTGGTTTCTCATTTCTTTTATAGTCCTTAGGTAATTTCTTCTCCATACTACAATATCGCTTCTTTCTATTAAAATAGACTTTCTGGAATGCTTTTTCCATAGAAAACCTATTTCTTTTAAAAGTTTCCATAGTGTGCTTCGACTCATTTCAGGGTAATCCTTATCATCTCGAACCGTGGCAAGAACTTTGTCTACTGTCGGAAATTCTTTTCTAAAGAAGAACGCATGCACTTTCCTTCGAAGTCTTTCTTTCAAATGATTTTCTATTTGAAATTTTGGTTTTTCTGGAGCTTTACGTGCTGTTTGAAACTCGCCACATTTCTCTTCTTTAACAATTCTGTAAATCGTAGATTTCCCAACACCAAGCGTACTACTAACTAATTCCACTGTGTCATCAACACTTTTAGATAAATGTTTGTCTGTAAATGATTTAAAACAATTAAATATTAATGTTTTTTCATTAACTGTTAAAGGACCGATTTTTTGTCGTTTACGCGGTACTTCCAAATTTTCCATGATCACACTAGAATTCACAATAGACTGCACACTGCACCTTGCATGTTGCAACTAAACGACATTTAGTAAGCTGTCAAGAATACACAACTGGACCTCCTTACTAAATGGAAAACCTACAATCGCATTTTCGGTGAAATTTGTTGGTAAGGGATTTATCTACTTATAATTCGATTACTGTAAGAAATTCTTGGAATTAAAATAAAACAAAATTGGCAAATAGGTACTTATTGAAAATAATCTTAAGATACGGCTATGTTATCTTTAGGGCTTTTGGCCTGTCCAAACCTGTTTCTATTGTTCTGTACAGCTTATGGTTATAAAAGGCCAATAAAAGACCCAAAACTTGTATTAGCTCAGGTACATTTATGACAATTTTAGGAAATATTTAGATTATTCCGTAAAAATATTTAAAATGACCGTACTAAGTTTTGCATTAGAAATGCTGTTTTATTACTCTCTCATACATAAAAATAGACCATAGTAGATGACGCCATTGATTCAATATTTTTTATTTAAAATTTAGCTCGGGGTCAAAGTCATAATAAATGTTAAAGAAATTTTAGCTATATTCTTCGATTTTGCTCTTAGGTTTAAATAATAAATAACTATAATGAATTTATCACAGGAAGACATGATTAATATGATTTACGCCTTAGGAGAATGCGCAAACCTAAAATGTATAGGACGTTTCATGTAGTAATTTAATACCATTTAATTTGTGTACGTAAAATACATGATTTTTCCGTTATCACAAAATATTTACAGTTTTCCATCAACTTATACCCTAATATAGTATATCGTTTGAAAGCTTATTAATTATACTAACAAATTGTAAAAAGACTTATAGGGTGATCCATTTGAAAATTTTGAGACATTGCTTGATTTGAGTTCTGTTTCACCCTGTATTAAAGAAGCCACAGATGAAGAAAGTAATTAATAGTGAGCACAGCCAACGATATGAGAATGACATTTGAATACAAAGACCTGTTGATTTATATTGATTTACTGTTTTACAGAGTGTTAAGGATGGGGTCATTTTTTATAATAATTGGCCATATCTTTTTGAAACACCCGTATAATATATTAACATGCTATATTTTTTTAACGCTCTCGATGAGATCTTTTCGATTCTTGAATAAAATATAGTATGTTCCATTTAAAAAAATGTAAGTTTGTGCTGCAACGAGTTTTTGGAACACCCTGTATAATCAAAACTGTTTTCAAAATGTGCACCCAGTAACTGTACTAGCTCACACAAAATTTGAAAATTTTATCTCTTACCACAACGACGTAATCCTCCGAGGTCAGAAGTTTGGCCCACCCTGTATACTGCTGATCTTCTAACAATAAGATTCACCACAGTATATCGATCCAATATTATGATTATTATTACACAATCTGCAGTCAACTCTCTGAATCCGAAAATGTAAAATCCCTGGGGATGTATTTAGAAAGTCGTCAAACATATCTTTAAAATGCACAAAAGAAGTGTGAAAATAAAATAAATTAAGATCACACAAATCTCCCAAATCGACTGGCATTTTTAAATGTCAGTACATGCAACCGACGCCTGCACCATAACAACTACTCCTTGGGCAATATGCCCTAACAGGTATTGAATTACGTGAATGCAGACGCCGTTTTGGAACCCGAATAATCGAGACATATCCAAAACCTCTGATTTTGTTATTATTTCCTACTGACGAGGCAAAATAATGCCGAAACCGGTATAGGAATGAGGGGCTCCTTTAATTCACGTAATTCAATATCTGTTGGGGCATATTGCCCAAGGAGTAGTTGTTGTGGTGCAGGCGTCGGTTGCATGTACTGACATTTGAGGATGCCAGTCGATTTGGGAGATTTGTGTGATCTTAATTTATTTTATTTTCACACTTCTTTTGTGCAGTTTATTTACTCCCAACAACCTTTTTTGGAATTTTTATTGGTCAAAAAATTTCACCTTAGTTTATCTCTTTTTTTTTTTTTTTTTTTTTTTTTTTTTTTTATTGACAATTTACAATCTACTTCATTAGTGAGTATTAAGTAAATATGCTGAATGTTTCCGGCTTGAAAGTGAAATACCCAGTGGTATTTCTACTTAAATAGCAGAGGACTTCCTCAGTCTTCCGGCAGATCTTCAGGCCAGGATTTTCTTAATCTTCTGTTGGCTGGTCCAGTTCGATATAAGGATTCTATCAGATCGTGTTGGTGTCCTAGAAGTCTTTTCTGGTAGTTGGTAGATGCAGTTCTTATTTCTTCTGTTATAAATGGAATCTTTAGATCGTCGTGCAGTGTTTGGTTACTAATATACCATGGTGAGTTGACAATTGATCGAAGAGTTTTGGACTGAAACCGCTGTATAACTTTTAATCTAGTTGGTTTAGCACATCCCCATAGTTGTACTCCGTATGACCAAATGGGTTTTAGTATTGATTTGTACAACAGTATTTTGTTCTCCACTGACAGTTTGGATTTTCTTCCCATCATCCAGTACATCTGTCTAAACTTGATGTCTAGTTGTCTTCTTTTTGCTTGTATATGTCTTTCCCATGTTAATCTTTGGTCCAAATGGAGGCCTAAGTATTTGACTTCTGTTTTGACTGGTACTGGGACGCCGTCAATTGTGACAGGAGGACAGATATTCCTGCGGTTTGTAAATGTGACTTGCACCGACTTGGATTGATTTGTTTTGATTCTCCATTTTTTGTACCAGGTGTTGAGTTGGTCTAGGTGATTTTGCATGTTGATTGAGGAAGTAACAGGGTTGAGATGCGTAGAGAGTATGGAAACATCGTCTGCAAACGCAGCAATTACGGTACTGTCTGTTTCCGGCAGGTCACTGGTATATAGGAGACATAGGAGAGGGCCTAGCACACTGCCCTGTGGTACTCCAGATTCTATGGGATAATATTCTGATATGGCATCGTTGTACTTGATTGAGAAGTTTCTTTCAGTTAGGTAGGACTTTAAAAGCACGTAATAGTTATTATTTAGTAAATTTTTGAGCTTGAACAGCAGTCCATTATGCCACACCTTGTCAAAGGCCTGTGAGACATCTAAGAAAACTCCATTACAATATTGTTTCTCTTCTAGAGCTTTGCCTATGGTATTGACTATTTGTGAGCCTGGTGTATCGTTGACATCTCTTCTCAAAATGCAAACTGGTAATCTGGTAGGATACTGTTCAGTTGGTGGTCTTCTTGAATTCTTTTGAGCAGGAGTCTTTCAAAGATTTTACTAGGGACTGGTAGTAGGCTGATTGGTCTAGTTTATATCTTTAAAAATCTAAAATAACTTGGCCATACATTACAACAAATGTACTGGATCTTTGCTAGAAAGTCCCAACTTTCTTTGCAAAACAAGATTTACTGTACTGTAAAGCCATTTTAATCCCAATCAGGACATATGAGATTCAGCTATGGGGTACTCCTAACGCTAATACAGTTTATCTATTTTCAATTGCTTTATTAGACCGTCAATGCCGAAAAAGCAACTTGTCGGAACATTTAAAAGCCATACAAAACATTCAATTAGGAATATTTCAAGACGGCTCAATATCACGCGTAATAGAAAATAAACTAGTATGTTGGATAGTTTCTCTCTGAAATCTTATCAACTATTACTGCATTTTATTGAAGTACTTACATCTGGGAATAGTTAAAGAATATGTACATTCTTTAAGACCATCTTCAATTTCATGGTCTTCTGTTTCTATGAGGATTTTGTGCTTCTCGAATTCATCATTTGAAATTTCTTTTCCATCTCTGCACCTAAAATCGGTTAATTTTTCATTAATTAATATGCTAGTAAAACAGGTTTTCGTTTTAGAACGCTTTAATTAGTATTATACGAACCATGTAACATCTGGAACTGGATCACCTATAATTACAGCTTTGAAGTGTACTTGGTTCTTCTTTACCACAGACTGATCTTTCAAACCTTCTTTTATTTTAGGACGTCTTAAGTCTTTTTCAGCTGAAAGAAGAAGCAGAAATTATTTAAGTTTTTATTGTGCTTTTTACACCTTAATCTTTTAACCTTTAACAATCCATTTTACCAACTGAGCAAAGAATCATTCAAATACAATTTTTTATTACTTTAATCAAAAACTAATTAAAAAAATATAAAATTAGGTGGCAAATGCTTACGTGTGACTTCAAGCACAGCCTGTTGGACGATCTTTCCCACTGGATTACTTAGAATACATTGATATACACCAGCATCTTTCAAATCAAGTTTTTGTATTTCTAATTTAAATTCTTCGCCGCTTTGACTTATCTTCATTCTCAAATTGCCTTCTGGTTTAATTTCCTTGCCATCCAATGTCCAAGTAGCTACCGGTGGAGGGTTAGCAAATCCTTTAACAATGTACGTGATGTCAAGTGATTCGGGGCGAGAACCATCTTTCATATTGGTACCCAAAACGATTGGTTCAGCTAGTAGTAAGAAAAAGGTGTTAGTTTTTTTTGTAATTTATAAGATTACCGAGTGAACTTAATATTTTGTTGTAGTTAGTTTTAAAATATACTAATCGTTTAAGTGCTTGAAATGTTTATTTTTCAATAGGGCTATAATTATGATAGTAAGTGCACTCGATGTAAACAAATACAAAATTAAATACTAAAAATTATTTACAAAAATAAAATCCACATTATATAAAGTAACTTTAACAAAAATATATTTTATTATTAATCATTAAAGTAAAGAGAAGACGGTATTATGCTGCTTCCACGTTTTTCTTTCCTCAGCTTACGCATCCTAGTCTACTAGCATGTGATTAGGTGGTGTCTGATAAAATATGTTCGATTGTCTTTGCCTTAACCACATGCTTGCTGAAGACCAAGATGTAGTATGTTTTAAGAAGTTGTACTTCTACGATTCCCTACCTTTTTCCCGAATCGTTTTTTCCGACGAACTTTTTTCCGAATCCATTTCTCCGGAATAACCTTTTTCCCGAAGTCAATTATACCTCGAAACTTTTGTTCGATGATTCCATTGCTATGAATGTGTTGCTATGGCACTGTTATTGTTTATTATTGACAGAAGGCATTGACAGAAGGCGTGAAATGGCTGAAGAGGAGATCCCAGTAATTATTGGCGAAACCAAGATGACATTGGCCGGATTCTTATATCAAAGATCAAAGACTTCGCCTGGGTGAATGCAGATGTCGTGCGCGGACGATTATGGGGCCTGTGAATCCCGTTGTTGTGAGTGTTGGGGACCACGATCATCCCCCTGACCGGGAGGCGGCTGGTGCAGAAATTGTTAGGCACAACCTAAAAAGGAGAGCAAAAGAGCACCCTTAACAACCTCCGGCTCAAATTATCCGTGAAATGATAGCTGGTGTTTCTGCACAATTGCCCGAGAGAGAAAATTCAAAAAAGGGGATGCGTAAAAATCACCCAGCCAACCCTAAATCATTACTAGAATTGGAAGAAATGCCCGATCAATTTAGGAAAAGGAAAAGTTCTTATTGTTCGACTCAGCTGATTCCTGCGATCTAGAAGAAGGTCCTTGTTTTCGCCACCGCTCACAACCTTAAACAACTTGCTACATGTGATGTTTGGTATGTAGATGGGACATTCGAGACAGCTCCATCCATCTTCACACAAATTTTTACAATACTGGGATCATTCGCTCAAAATAAAGGTGGAAAAACTCAGATATTTGCATCGCCATTAGTGTACAGGGTGTCCCAAATTGGTGCGTTTTGCAGGGTATCTCGTAAACTAGAAGAGATAGAAGAAAAGCAGTTAAGATGTTATGACTTCTTTTTTTGTTAAAGTAACGATAGCCTAATTAAATCTTTAGTAACTCCCTGCAGTTGGAAGATACAGGGCGATGATTGAAAACTGTCGAAAACTACAAGGTACTATAACTTCTTAATTAAGAAAAATATAAAAAAACGTTATAGAAACTTTTGATAGATATAATATTAAAGAGTTCAGTGGCGCACAGATTATTTTTTTTAGGGGGCTCACTAAGGAAATATAATGCAAACTTATGTTTTTTTAAATGGGACACCCTGTATATTTTGACGTTTTTCGTTTTCTTTTTTAATTCTCATTCACCTGATATGACATACTATATATCTATTTTCAATGGTTGGAGCTACAGTGCAAATAAACCATATATGGATGTTATCAGGTGAAACACCCTTAAAAAATTGAACACTCAGAACGAAATTTAACATTTTATTATAAGGATACTGATGTGTGACAATTTTATTTATCAAAATTATAATTAATAAAAAATAAAACCAGATTAAAAAAATAAAAACAATAAACTTATGAAACAACAAGAAACATTGTAACAACTAATCTACCTATAACTAATTTTATTAGAATGTAAAAATTACATTAAATGTTCAAAATGCTCTCCGTTTTCATCGATTAAAAAGTTTTTCGTTTAAATAATCTCCAACCAATTCAGCATTACCAAAAATAAAATCATAAAATAATATTTACAAGACTAACTTCGAGAGTAGGGAAGATTTATTACAAAATATTTAGAAAAATAAAGCCAGTGCACATACTCAATTGTGTAAGATCAGTAAGAAAAAGGTGTCAATTATTACTACAACAAAATGGAGGACATTTTGAACATTTAATGTAATTTTCACATTCTAATAAGATTAGTTCTTACAATGTTTCATAAGTTTATTGTTTTTATTTTTTTAATCTGGTTTTATTTTTTATTAATTATAATTTTGATAAATAAAATTGTCACACATCAGTATCCTTCTAATAAAATGTTAAATTTCGTTACGGAGTGTTCAATTTTTTAAGGGTGTTTCACCTGATAACATCCATAAATGGTTTATTTGCACTTTAGCTCCAACCATTGAAAATAAATATATAATATGTCATATCAGGTGAATGAGAATTAAAAATGGAAACGAAAAACGTCAAAATATACAGGGTGTCCCATTTAAAAAAACATAAGTTTGCATTATATTTCCTTAGTGAGCCCCCTAAAAAAAATAATCTGTGCGCCACTGAACTCTTTAATATTATATCTATCAAAAGTTTTTATCACGTTTTTTTATATTTTTCTTAATTAAGAAGTTATAGTACCTTGTAGTTTTCGACAGTTTTCAATAATCGCCCTGTATCTTCCAACTGCAGGGAGTTACTAAAGATTTAATTAGGCTATCGTTACTTTAACAAAAAAAGAAGTCATAACATCTTAACTGCTTTTCTTCTATCTCTTCTAGTTTACGAGATACCCTGCAAAACTCACCAATTTGGGACAACCTGTACTGTTATCTCTCATCTAAAGAGGCAGTGCAGTGCACAGCAGTACTTCAAGCAATTACTGATGCTGCCGAAGATCTGGACAATGATGTTTGTGCACCGAACAGAATAATGGGTGATTTTAAAAAGGCCATAATAAATACTTGTACTGACGTGTTCCCAGATTCAACATATGCGGGTTGTTTCTTCCATCTTAAACAAGCAATTTATCGCAAAATTCAATAAGTAGAACTACAAGTCCCTTACAATTACCCAACAGATAGAACTCTCAAAACTACAGTTCATATGATGGCAGCTGAAGCGTTTGTTCCAGTGGAAGACATTGAAACAACTTTCGAGCTTCTAAGAAAATACGGGGTTAAAAAAATTCCCAGACTTGAGCCAATTATGAAATATTTTCAAGAGACATACGTTATTGGTGTAAAAGCTGTTGGCAGAAGACGCGCTGTTCCTCCTCGATATCCTCCTAGTCTATGGAATCAATGTGAAGCTACAAAAGCAGGTTATGCAACAACAAATAATGCATCTGAAGGTTGGAATAACCACCCGGATCTGTATTCAGAAAAGAGCTACAGAAAGAACAAGCTGACACAGAGATTGCCTTGATGGAATTAAGTGTTGGGAAAAGTATCAAGGGCAAGCCAAAAAAGAAGTGGTACGACATGCACGAGAGGCTGAAATCGGTTGTAGAAGAATATGAAGATTACAAGAACGATAGGAACTCTCTTGTATTTCTTAGAGCTATCGCATACAATATAATTTTCTAAAAAAAATTATGTATCTTGTATATGAATATATTTGGATATGAAAAGTATGAACTCATTTTTATACAATCGGGAAATAAGGTGTTCGGTAAAAAATGTTTCGGAGAAAAGGATTTCGGGAAAAAAGGTTTCGGGAAAAAATATTTTCGGGAAAAAGGTCGGGTACGTACTTCTACAAAAAGTTATCCTAAGCCTTATCTATCCAGTTTACCTGTCGCTCGTTGCTAAAATTGTATTCGTACGTTTAACCCATAGGTATTATACTATTTAGGTATTTCTCTCTCTTTCCACTGGATTAAAACCACTTAGTTGTTAAAAAAGTTTTTTTATTGACGTTTCGGCTTTCCAGATCGAAAGCCGTTATCAAAATGACATAAAATAAATAAATTTACTAGAAACAGAACACTTGATAATCTTGCAAAAATATGACATCAACATAGTATACATAGAATAAGATTTTGAGATTGAAGATGTCAAAATCTGTTTCAATCATATTTTTGTGACGTTTCTGGGAACGAATTTTTTGAAAGGATAGCGCATTTGCATATTATAAGAGAATTTATACTTCGTCATAAATGAAGTTTTCTTATTAATATTATCATAAGAAAAAACCAGATAAAAACTTATGATACTATCCCGATATAGAGGGTATCCTTTTTGCAATTAACTCTTTTTGTAAAATAGGTATCCAAATTTTTGAAATATCAACCGAACAATTAGAAACACATTCGTTATTATTTAAGCATATCAATGCTGCTTCTTTAACTTTGCGGTTATAATTATTCGGTTCTTTTAATAATCTAGTTGAAGAATTCCATTGTATTTTATGACCAAAATCCCATGCATGTTCACATATTTTGGATTTTTCGAATTGTTTATTTTTAATGTACGATTGGTGTTCATTAAGTCTAATATGAAAAGGTCTAGATGTTTCTCCTATATAAAATTTATTACATTCGCATGGAATTTTGTAAATACAATTTTTTGTGTTTTGAATTTCATTAAAAGGTTTTGTATTTACTATTAAAGATTTTAATGTATTATTAGTTTGAAAAACTGTTTTTAAATTAAATTTATTATTTACAAAATTCCATGCGAATGTAATAAATTTTATATAGGAGAAACATCTAGACCTTTTCATATTAGACTTAATGAACACCAATCGTACATTAAAAATAAACAATTCGAAAAATCCAAAATATGTGAACATGCATGGGATTTTGGTCATAAAATACAATGGAATTCTTCAACTAGATTATTAAAAGAACCGAATAATTATAACCGCAAAGTTAAAGAAGCAGCATTGATATGCTTAAATAATAACGAATGTGTTTCTAATTGTTCGGTTGATATTTCAAAAATTTGGATACCTATTTTACAAAAAGAGTTAATTGCAAAAAGGATACCCTCTATATCGGGATAGTATCATAAGTTTTTATCTGGTTTTTTTCTTATGATAATATTAATAAGAAAACTTCATTTATGACGAAGTATAAATTCTCTTATAATATGCAAATGCGCTATCCTTTCAAAAAATTCGTTCCCAGAAACGTCACAAAAATATGATTGAAACAGATTTTGACATCTTCAATCTCAAAATCTTATTCTATGTATACTATGTTGATGTCATATTTTTGCAAGATTATCAAGTGTTCTGTTTCTAGTAAATTTATTTATTTTATGTCATTTTGATAACGGCTTTCGATCTGGAAAGCCGAAACGTCAATAAAAAAACTTTTTTAACAACTAAGTGGTTTTAATCCAGTGGAAAGAGAGAGAAATTAAAATACAAACCACTATGAGCTTCCGAAATGAATTACTATTTAGGTATGTCCTCTAGCGTTGGAAATATTCATAAACTTAATTTTTGAGTGACAGTAAAATGTTTAGAGAGATCGAATGCTGAGAGGTATGAACTACAATAAGTATAATTCATGAACATTAAGTTGTATACGGTTTAGGTAGATTAATACATAGCGTGAAGTTGTGAGACGTGTGTGATTTAAAAAAAATTACATCAAATACTTACCCAAGGTGCGAGTTGGTTAGCCTTTGCCAGTGAATTAGTATTAAGCTCGCCTAGGTTTGGCATTATTCACAAAATAGACACATAGTTATTACAAGTAAATAGAAAAGAGTTATTTGTGAATGGTACAAATGTGATTTCAATGATATTGAAGAATATAATGTATATATTCCAATATTATTGAAAGTGGAACATTAAAAGTGTTAAAAACAAAGTGTAAGACATGTAACATTCTACCTTCTGCAATTTTACTTGGTTTTTCAGAAATATCTTCAGTTAAAGTTGGTTTTTCGGATACGTCTTCGATCAGGCTTCTCTGTTTTTGTGCTCTCCTGAGTAATTCTTCAGTTTTTTCATCTACTTCATCATCATAGTCGCGTTTAGCTTTTTGGCTTTCTTGTCTCTTAAATGATCTTTCTTCTTCTTTTCCAAAAGGACTATCATCTTCATCTACCAGTTGAGATTCTTCAATTGTAGCTTTTTGACCTCTCTTGGGGCCTTTCTTATCTGCATTAACGTCTGTTTCAGTGGGTGTTTGTGGTTTTTTATTAAATTTGTCTTCTTCAATTTCTACTTTTTCCTTGGTAGCTGAAATTCCTCGTTTTAGCTTTTTATTAACATCATCTTCTGTAATTTGTCCAGATTTTGGTTCAGATCCTTCATCTTTATCGCATATTTCAATTTCTTCTTTTGTAGCAGATATTCCTCTTTGCAATTTTTTATTGTTATCTGTATCGACAGCTTCAACTGACTTAGGTTTAGAGTCTTTGATAACATCGCCGACTTCAGCAGTTTCCGCAGAAGCTGTTTTTGCAGTTTTTGATTTTTTATCAATTTGTTTTTCCTCCACCGGTGTAGCTGTAGCATTTTGAACTTCCTCAACTTCTTCAATACGAACCGAGAGTCCACGTTTCGTTTTCGGTTTGGGTACTTCTTCTTCTTCTCCAACGTGTTTCGGTTTTTTTGCTGATTCATCAATTTCAACGACCTCGGCTTCCTCGATGATAGCAAAATTCGCTCTTTTATTTGGTGCCGGTGAATCGGGTTCTTCGATTAAGGGTTCCGGGGATTTAATTTCGATTTCTTTGATTTTTATTTCAGATTTTTCACCTTTAGGACCTAATCGTGTAAAATGTATTAAAAAAAATAAATGTGTGGGATAAGGATTGAATTTTAGGAGTGTAAATGTAAACATATAAAAGCAGACAATGTTCCATGATTGCTGTAATTGGAAGTACCAAACAGCGAGAAAAGCATTCGATAGAAAGCTTTGTAGCTAAAGAGCGATTATAAATCAAAATTCTACTAGACAGCTACTTCATATTTTACACTTGATAAAAGAATAATTTTGGTAGACAGTGGATGAGTTGTCCAGCTCGATCTTTGATCTCGTGGCGGATGATCGCGAGAGAGGCGCCCAAAAGACTTTTAAAGTACATCAAAAGAATAAAGTATGTGGGAATACTTTTGAAGTATATAGTAAGACTTTCTTCAAAATGCCCTTTAAAAGTATTCCAAAGTATTTCAAAAGTCTTCTGTATGCCTTTTTGGTCATATTACCTGTGATGTCATGGGATTAAAGATCAAAGTGAAATCAACACCGCCACCATCTACTCCTTTTTTCTGAGGACATTTGTTTGATTATATGAGAAAAATAAATTAAATTAATTAAAAGATTTTTTAGATTGTTTGCAATTTTGATCTTTATGAAAAAACCTTATGTTTCGTAGGAATTTTGGAAATCTACAGAGTGATCTAATTACATTTTAGACGTATGTCAGTTCTTTTTTCCACTTACGGGATTACCGCAACTTTTGTATTTTAAATAACACCCTGTTAATTTAAATAAACTAAATTTCTAACATCTTTATAGGCTCAAAACTATGAAATTACCATTAATAAAATTGTTAAAACATATTCAAACTTTTTTAGATGTGCTACCATCTATGGTAAGAAGAGAGTATTGACATTAAATTTTGACTGAATTTAGTCAAGATGTCACTCTCTTCTTTTTTATCCCTTTCAGAGATTAATACAAAGTGAGTAAACCAGTAAGGAATTTTAATTTATTAGATTCGACATCCTAAGACCGGTTTCTGTCTTTCGACTTCATCAGTTAGGCTTTTCGAATCCAATAAATAAAATTCCAAACTCGTACAAGTCAATAGCTATATCCGCTATAAGATAACATTTTTAGATGTGCTACCATCTATGGTAAGAAGAGAGTATTGACATTAAATTTTGACTGAATCTAGTCAAGATGTCACTCTCTTCTTTTTTATCCCTTTCAGAGATTCGAAAAGCCTAACTGATGAAGTCGAAAGACAGAAACCGGTCTTAGGATGTCGAATCTAATAAATTAAAATTCCTTACTGGTTTACTCACTTTGTATTAATCTCTGAAAGGGATAAAAAAGAAGAGAGTGACATCTTGACTAGATTCAGTCAAAATTTAATGTCAATACTCTCTTCTTACCATAGATGGTAGCACATCTAAAAATGTTATCTTATAGCGGATATAGCTATTGACTTGTACGAGTTTGGAATTTTATTTATTGGATTCGAAAAGCCTAACTGATGAAGTCGAAAGACAGAAACCGGTCTTAGGATGTCGAATCTAATAAATTAAAATTCCTTACTGGTTTACTCACTTTGTATTAATCTCTGAAAGGGATAAAAAAGAAGAGAGTGACATCTTGACTAGATTCAGTTAAAATTTAATGTCAATACTCTCTTCTTACCATAGATGGTAGCACATCTAAAAATGTTATCTTATAGCGGATATAGCTATTGACTTGTACGAGTTTGGAATTTTATTTATTGGATTCGAAAAGCCTAACTGATGAAGTCGAAAGACAGAAACCGGTCTTAGGATGTCGAATCTAATAAATTAAAATTCCTTACTGGTTTACTCATATTCAAACTTCTTTCTATAATTTACATTTATGGGATGAGGAGAATCCACATGGCAGTATTTGGAATTTTTACAAACTCAGATCCTGACCCTGTTGGATGATATGTCAACCATAAATAAAATAAAGTTTAACAGGTGGTTGAGTTCAACTGGTGTAGAAATCTTCACGATTACCGATTACTACATGACTTAATGATTACTGTTTTATAGCCACGACCGACGGTTTTACATGCTCTCTGAGGCACAATGGGTTGCTGTTATTGTGAACCACTTATAGTACAGTGAATGAAGGTAAAATTTTGTATGAAAATTTCGGATTGTGTATATTTTACCCTCAACTTCAAAAATGACATATGCTCGACTTGCGCTTTTTGCATTTTAGGGGTGAAATCGACCCCATTTGTTAAAAATGTTAAAAAATGCAGATTTAAGCATTCTGGCGTAAGTAATCTCGTTTAATTAATTAAATAAATATTTTTCAACATTTATATGCATGATTTATGATTTTAATTAATTTTGGACCCTTTTAGCAACCACTCCTTAAGTCGAAAATCATGAAAAAATCATTTTTTATATTTCTGAAATATGAAATCGGATATTAACATTACACAAACAGTTTGTTTAATGTTTATGATATAATTTTTGGTTGTCTGTGAAATTTCAACCCTTAAAAACCACCCCCTTAAAGCAGAATTATTGCAAAAATGGTTTCAAGAAACTTTAATCATTTGAATAATACATTACTGAATTAAAATCTCATTTACTGAGTACTAAAATCTTTATTTATTTATTGCGAAATTTTCCACCTTTAAAAACTACCCCTTGTCATAAAAATAATGGAAAATTTGTGACGTACAGAATTCCTTTCACTTTTTCTTCAAAATATACGTACACACAGCCACATATGTATATTTTGTGAGCATGTACCTATCGCCACGTCTACTTCTTACTATCTATCTTTTTTCCTATATGTACATACAATATCTCTGCTCCAAAAATTTTTCCAAAAAAATGTTATTAGTTTTTTTACAATAACTTCGTTAATTTTTATGATATCAGGTTCATCCAAAAACCATTTTAAAGGTAATTTCAAGGGCTATAACATCGTATTAAATTTAATTAATTTTTAAATCCCTTATTTTTTAAAATATAAATAAAAGGTTAAAGGGCACCGGTTACATGGTTCTCGCAGTAAAATTTAGGCTTTAAACGTTTCTATTTCGGTTATTTTTTATTTTTTTATCCTATAAAAATAAAAAAAAGTAAAATCTTTGTTAAAAAAACAACTTAAATTTCGTTCTCTATCATTTTTTACGTATATCGAGTATTTTTGGAGTTATTATGAAAAGAAAATGAAATTTACGAAAATTTGAAAAATTCTGATTTTTTGAGGTCATTACTTATGCTAAAATAAAGAAATATACTATAAATTTTATTTTTTGTGGAAATGGCGTATGTTTTATTTTTCACTTTTTTTTAAAAAATTCGAAAGGGTCCTCTTATTTTCATCATAACTTGCTTAATTTTGATGCTATCAACTTCTTCTAGAGCTCATTTGATAGGTATTTCTGAGTACTTTGAAGTGTTTAGTAAGTATATTTTATAAAATGCATCGTTTTCCCGTTATTTAAGCTTGAATACTTAAATTTGGGTACACGCCGAAAAAAAAATATACAATCAATTACCTATAACTCACTTTCAATTAATATTAAAAGGTTTTTCAAGTAAGGAATTTATTCGATTTTTTATTAGCTTCAATTTTGGTAATGACAACTTTTTCGTAAAAAACTAGTTTTTGAGTTATTTATGAAAAACCGCTTTAAAACATGCATTTTTTTTCACGAAAAATCAAAATTTTTGATCTTTAATAACTCAAAAAGTATTGATGTATTTTATATAACAAATTTTGCTTAGAATTGGTACCTATATCGACTTCTGGGGTTATTTTTAATAAAATAATTTCCACCCCGAGAAGGGGTGGCATCCACCCCCAGGGTAAAAGCGCAAGTTGGCACCATGTCACTTTTGTTTCTTGAGGTATCCTCTAACTACTCACCAATTTTCATGAAAATCGATGAAGGTTCAACGAAATGGGAGGTGAAAACCTTCAGTGACTGTACTATTAATGCAATGGAGGTACTTTTTGATAATTGACAAATAAAATTGCATATATCATCCAAGCGGCTTGTTTTATCGAATCAATCAATTTAAGATTGTGTTTTGTTAGTAAAAAATTTGGGGGAAGTAATTTTTACTATTTGTATACAGCAGGATTCTTTAATTTTAACATAACTTGAAATCATCGGGCATGTATAACAAAAAATGATATACAGGGTGCGCCAATTATTTCCACTCGATCTCTAGCACCGAAACTAAAAGAGATATCAACAAGATTTTTTGTAGGGGTAGACAGTGTCACTCGTACTACAATTTTAAAATATTTTGATGTATACAGGGTGGCTAATTTTTGTGGAATGAAAATTAATTTGGTTTTTTAAATTGAACGATTATATCTTCTGATTCTACTTAATATTAGATTTACGGTAGTTTTTTGTATTTGTAAATCTGACGCGGCTTTGACAAGTTATTCCTATTTTAAGCAGATTTAATGAAAAAACAGCACTTCAGAAATATTAGCACAAAAACCACATTTTTTAAAAACTATACTGAACATTACCTTATATTCGTTGTCAATAGTAACAGCTGTAGTTTCACGTGAATGTTTTTCATACTTGACGGTTCCTGTTCTATCAAATCTATTCTTTAAATTCTCAAAAGTATCCTTTTGTGGATGACGTCTTTCTGGGAATCTTTGACGACAGACCCTACTAGCAAGAAACGCATTTTTTTGACATTCACCCAGTATCCATATCATATCAATATTTTCTTGAACACTATAATTCTTATTAAAATCCATTTTTTATACACAATACCGATTAAATATAGTAGACGTGATACAATACAAAATTTTATGTTGACAATTAATGCCCTAACAAAATATACCTACTGTCATTTCCATAGGTAACTTGATTTCTTATTAAAAATTGTGTAAAATATGTTGTTTGTCACTTAACGTCAATTATTAAAGTAAATAGTAAAGTTAGATGTGCAAAACCCTATATTTTTTTAATGCGTATTAGGGAGAGATTCTAACTGAAGAAAAATATACAGGGTGTCCCATTTGAAAAAATTAAGTTATTGCCATTATTGCCAACTAGACTATTGGCACGCCATCGGCAAACACCCTGTGCAACAGGTAAAGATGTTGTGTGATTATTGTGATAGGTGCATGTTTCATTTACATCGTAGTAGCTTTTTTGAGGAATTTTTTAAAAAATGTGGTTTTTGTGCTAATATTTCTGAAGTGCTGTTTTTTCATTAAATCTGCTTAAAATAGGAATAACTATACATCAAAATATTTTAAAATTGTAGTCCGAGTGACACTGTCTACCCATACAAAAAATCTTGTTGATATCTCTTTTAGTTTCGGTGCTAGAGATCGAGTGGAAATAATTGGCGCACCCTGTATTTTGACTTCCATGACTATCGGAACACGCCGTTTGTAGCAAAAAATCTATATAATAATATCCCAAATTCTTTTTCACATCTCTTTTAATATCAGTCAAAATTAATACCAGGAAAACTCTGTAGATTAAAGAAAACTTTTAAAAAGTATAAGAGTTTTTCATAAAAATCAACTTCATTAAAAACCTCCTGATCCTTCATTATTATTGTGTTCAGTTGATTACGTTTAATAATCCTACCTTTCGGTTTATCATCGATATCTTTAACTTCCGGTATTTTCGGTTCTTCAACTTCAACTTCTACCTTTTCTTCGATGTCTGCTTTCTTAGCAGCTTTAGGCTTTTCTTCGAGAATGTCGACTTTCGGAATTTCTTCGATTTCTTCAATAGCGTCCGTATGTGTTACTTCTGTAATTTGTTAGACAGGCACATTTGGTAAAACAATTAATACGTACAATTGGTTTAAGGAAGAAATTTCTATTCTAAATCAAACTGGAGATTTTTTCGTAAATCTCTTGTCAACGGAAACATATCTACTGGGGTTTATATTACATGGGACAATTACATGTGGGGGATCGATTTCAAAACTTGGTACTTACCTTCGTGTTTAGATATTTTAGGAACAACTTACTTTTTATTTTCAAAGTAGGTATAGTGATTTTTATTAGATAATTGTGACAAGCAATCGAGTTTTCAAGTACTTGTTTTTAAACATGTGATTGTGGATTATTATACTTGTTGTTAATTGTTTGATGATTAAGTTGAATTTAAAAATTTCATTTTAAGAATTTTTAAAGTTAATTAATCCTGCCTGGTAATGCTCGATGCTAAATTTACTGCGGTGTTAACGTTACTATTGAAAATAAGTATTTTTAAATAATAACGGTTATACGAATTTAATTTTTTTGTTAACAAACATTTTAAACATACAATTTGTACCCTCCCATGTTGAAAAAATACAACTCAAAATGTATACTAGTCCAGTAAATTAACGCCAGAAAAACCCCAAACCTGGGCACCAAGTCTGTTCGTCAATTTTTTTTTAATTTGCAGGTATTCACACCTCCGAAAATCTCAGCTACGTGGAATTTGTGGAAGGGTGGGAAAATGGCTCTAGATGTGCTGTCATCTATGATTAGAAGAGAGTATTGACAATTACTAAAAGCAAAAAATTCCCGGTGTATTGGGATTGCATACACAATTTGCATAGTGTGTTGCAAAGCTTTTATTTGACTGATTCTAGTCAAAATGTCACTCTCTTCTTTCGTATCCCTTTCAGAGATCAATACAAAGTTAGAAAACGAGTAAGGAATTTAATTTATCAGATTCGACATCCTAAGACCGGTTTCTGCCTTTCGGCTTCGTCAGTTAGGCTTTTCGAATCCAATAAATAAAATTCCAAACTCGTACAAGTCAATAGCTATATCCGCTATAAGATAAAATTTTTAGATGTGCTGTCATCTATGATTAGAAGAGAGTATTGACAATTACTAAAAGTAAAAAATTCCGGGTGTATTGGGATTGCATACACAATTTGCATAGTGTGTTGCAAAGCTTTTATTTGACTGATTCTAGTCAAAATGTCACTCTCTTCTTTCTAACTTTGTATTGATCTCTGAAAGGGATACGAAAGAAGAGAGTGACATTTTGACTAGAATCAGTCAAATAAAAGCTTTGCAACACACTATGCAAATTGTGTATGCAATCCCAATACACCGGGAATTTTTTGCTTTTAGTAATTGTCAATACTCTCTTCTAATCATAGATGACAGCACATCTAAAAATTTTATCTTATAGCGGATATAGCTATTGACTTGTACGAGTTTGGAATTTTATTTATTGGATTCGAAAAGCCTAACTGACGAAGCCGAAAGGCAGAAACCGGTCTTAGGATGTCGAATCTGATAAATTAAATTCCTTACTCGTTTTCTAATGGCTCTAGAGTTCCGGAAAATCTGTTTTTCGACGATATCTGCCGAAATGTGACCCTTAGAGCATTTTTGTTTAGACAAAAAATGAAGAGCAGTTCATTACCTACAAAAGTTGTCTCCATGATTTTTTCGCTACACTAATATTTTTTAAAAAAATTTGAATATCCTCCCAAAACTTGATATCCTCCCGTTTTTGTCTGAAGACAAAAGATAAGGCAATAATAACCAACTTTTTTTCACTTTTTGCACTTGATTAATAAATTTATTTTTTATTTTAGTTTTTTCTAGTGCACTTAATGAAATACTTGATATATTGTTTCTTACCATCTATTTCTCAAATCGTTCTCGTGCAAAACTTAACTTTTATTCAATATATTAATTTAACTTTGATTTATCTGAAATTTTAATTTTATCCTTGTAAGTAACTTATTAATTATATTATTAGATTTAATAAATAAATTCTAGACTCTAATTTGTTAATTTTTTTAAAAAATTTTATTAAGTTATTTTTTTATTACCTTCCGACGTAATCTTAGTCAAAACGTAATTAACTTCTGTTGGGCGCCACTACTCGGTCAGTAGAAAAATGAGTCTTAAATCTCAGTCGTGCTTCTGAAATTGGCCGCAAAATTATAAAAATCGATAATAACGACTCAATAAAATATGGAAGTATTTATTAACAATGAAAATAACGGTTGAACTTGTAGTTGCGGTGAGATGATTATTGAGCAGAAGAAGGTAAGCGTAATGTTCTTATTTATTTGTTAAATTAACAATTACCACTGATTTAACAAATTACTCTCTTACCTTATTCTAATTTGATTATTTATTAAATGTAAGCTAACCTAATTAATTAAGTACTTTGGCCTTGTTTTGTTTGTAAAAGTTTGAAATATCGATATTCAAAAATGCCTTTAATACTATTTAAATCTTTTAGTTATCTCTGGTTACTTTCTTTCCAAATTAACGATGTGACGAAAATAAATCTTCTAGGATTCTAATCAGGAATACGGGATAAAAATGCTACGAGATGTGGTTGGATCTGGATAATAGATGAAGAAACAACAGGAGCTGGATTTTCTTCCAGGAACAAACGATGAAATGTTAATTGGAATTCTTTTATTGATATAATTCCAAGATTTTCTTGTAAACATCGATTCTAACCTCACTTAAAATTTGCCAGGTAAAATTTCCTTACAATTTCTTTCTTCGATCAGAGTGGCTTTGATTTTGGTTTTCTTTTGTTTTCACGATAAGATTTGATGTGCACTCTTCGAAAGTTTTTTAGCAAAAGCCTCGCTTGACAGCAAGTTTTGGTTTTTATAAACCATCATGTCAAAGCCGTCTAGATCGGAATTTTTCATAGGGGTGAGAATTTTCTCAATTTTCCGGAAAACCAAAAAATATGAAAAAAAACGAAAAATGCACCCGACAAGGGGACAAGCTAAGCTTTCTGATGATGTGCGTTGAAAACCGATATTGTCCTTGATTATCTATTAATTCCCGATAGACCCCAGCATTTTCGAAAACACCGGAAATAAAAAAACGCTCTAAAAAAACATGTTGTTTATGAAAATACACAAAAATAGTTTATTGAATCTTGCTGAATATATTTAACACCTTTCAAAGCCCCATTATCCGAAAGGATTCGATGAAATTAGACTTGATAAAAAAAATATGAATAAATTTATAGGAGGGTCAAAATATCGAGCAAAAACAAACTTTGGCCCGGTTTTTCAATAATCCAGAGAAATAGATAAAAGGAAAACGTAACATGATATTATAGCTAAAGGTTCCTTCTTTCATCTGAACTTTGAATCATGAAAAAATATTAATTTTTACGTGATTTATTGAAAAAATTGTAATCCGCTTGGGAGTGTCATTCCTTTAGAGCGTGCTCTCTAAATGCAGGGCAGGAGTTAAAAATGAGGGTTCGTTATGTCGAAAAGTATCATATTTTTGACAAAAATGATGAGGATCATTTCTGTAGGTAATGAACTGATCTTCATTTTTGTGCAAACAAAAATTCTCTAAGTGTCATATTTTCGGAAAAATCGGCGAAAATATTTTTGAGACGAATGGGCCATTTTCCCGCCGTTTCACAAATTTCTGACAGCTGATATATTCGGGGGTGAATGTATCTATAAATACTTGCAAATTAAAAAAAAATGGTGCCGGACAGACCTGATGCCCGGGTTGGCACCTTCGTTTATTGGACCACCAAATACCACATCGACACTTTTAAGCTCGAGATACATTATTTTTCTAAAAAGTCCTAAAAATACTTTTTTACTTTAAAAAAAAAAATACTTACTATGTACAGTAACAATGCTTTTACTCGAAACAGTTCCAAGCGAATTGGTAACGATAACTTCGTACTCTCCTTGTTCTTCGTATTTAATAAGATTAACGGCAAGATTAAACGTTTCGTGTCTTTGTGTATCTCTGCTGATTTTTATTCTGGCATCAGCCGAAACTTCGCGTCCATTCCTCAACCATTTTACTGTTGGTGTTGGGCAACCTTCAACTTCTACTTCCAAGTGCAATGTAGCACCTTCTTCGACGGTGGTGTCTTTGAGGTGCTTGATAATGCGAGGAGCACCTATTGAAGAGAATAATAAGTTATACTAATGTCGACAGCGATTGAAAAATGTGGTGGTTGAGGTAATAATTATGTACAGGCCATTAGAGCCATGGAGGTTTTTAAACAGGGCCATTGAAATAAAAAGAGTTGAGGACTGGGACTAATATACAAAAATATATAAACGAGACCTTGGAGGCTCTAGTGGAGTTGCACTTTCCTGAATCAACAACTCTAGAGAACTCCCAAGACGCTATCAATCCGCCTGATCAATACCTCTCTTAATTAGGATAAGAACTCTCCTCACTGCTTTTGTTCAACGGTCTTCTATGAATCCGCTAAACGATGAAGGTTATGCTAATGAACTTTTGGTCATTAGTACCAATGATGGAGATAATGATATTCTTTAATTTATGTTTTATACTCACAATTAACAGTTAATTTAGCGCTAGTTTCAGCTCCACCGCATTCGTTGCTTAGTTTGCATGTGTATTGTCCTGAAAGTTCACTGGTTACTTCTTTAATTACCAGTTTAACTCCATCGTCCATTTCCATTCTCGTAAATTCCGTACGAGTTTCTTTAATTTCTACTTCATCTAGATACCTAAAA
This sequence comes from Crepidodera aurea, assembly GCA_949320105.2. Lineage (NCBI taxonomy): Eukaryota > Metazoa > Arthropoda > Insecta > Coleoptera > Chrysomelidae > Crepidodera > Crepidodera aurea. The sequence continues at coordinate 103,311,112 of OX439472.1, forward strand.
GGAGAAAATCAAATCAGAAATATTCAAAATAATCTTATATCTCTTTAACAATTAGTAAATAAAAAATATACCATTTGACTGTCGGTTTGGGGAAGGCTTCAAGTTTCACATCAAGAGTAACATTCTTATCGTGCTCTACAACTGTCATATCCCTCAATCCTTGTACTATTTTAGGTGGTTTTTTAACATAAACCGTCACGTCATCATCAACTGTTCCATGAATATTAATGGCTCTACATTTATAACTTGCAGCATCAGTAGTAACGGCACCCGTTATTCTTAACATGTAAGTATCATCATCTTCTTTGATAACATAGTGTTCGGTTGATTGAAGTTCTTCCTCATCTTTAAACCATTTAACTGTTGATTTGGGTTCCGATTCAATTTTGACTTTCAATTCGAGATTTTGGCCCTGAGAGAGATGTCTTTCTGCTCCTAGTTTTTGGGTTATTTTTGGTTTCGAAAATACGTCCAAGCTCCAGAATTGAGATACTTGAGCCATTTCGTTGGTTGCCACAACAGAATAGGAACCTTTAAAAATCATATACCGATTAGAATATTTTTTTATCCAGATACAAAAATCTAAAGATTGACCCTCTCGGAATGAAGCTTCAAAGCAACTAATGGCTAAGGAAGCAATTATGCAGATCAGAGTTTAAAAAAAACAGTTTTTACTAAATATTTTTTTACCTGAGTCTTTGAGAGTTGTTTTTTCAATTTGAAGAGTATGTTTTTCTCCAGACTCGACAACTTTGATGTTATTAGTTTGTTTGATGACTTTGCCATCTTTGTAGAACTGTACAGTTGGTTTGGGAATACCTTCAACTTCTACTTCCATTTTTAATAGAAGGTCAGCGTGTACTGATACATCTTCCATCTTAGTTTTAATTTTTGGTGGTGCTAAAATACGTTCAAATAAAAGCAAATACCAGAATTTATGATACATCTATAGATTATTGCAGACTGTGATAGGGTTTGTAGTAAAATTTTTCTATTTTAAGGCTAGTATTAAGATCAAAGTTGTTGCAAGAAGTTGATATTTTGATTTTGTACAACAATCACGTGTGATACTAAACAAAACAATGTTGAGCAAAGTACAATCAGTCGAAATGAAGTACCTAAGAGCTGTTGAAGGGGTTACGAAGATAGACAGGTTAAGAAATGAATATATAAGACAATTAAAAGTGAATTCAACCATAGAACACATAGAAGAAAAACAGCTAGGATAGTGGGGTGTTATCAAATAAGTGCGAAAGTTTTTAGGGGATGAAACCTTGTAGAAAATTAAGGAGGGGTTTTTCATGTAAACAAAAGCTCTTAGGATTTTCCTTGTTTGATCTAAACTTACCACCTTCAATAAAAGCAGAAAAAATTACTCACATTATGCGTTTTCTATTACCAATTTTATTTTTTTAAAGAGCAATGTATTTTCTAGAATATAGTTAACTAATAGATTAAAAATACATAACTATAATTCTGAAAAAAGTGATTCTAAAGCTGTGAATTTAGACAGATTTTCATGCATGTTGCTAAAAGTGTGGTTTGGGTAGAGTGTAAACGATCTTAATAATTTGTTAGTGGTTTTTGAAAAGTATGCATAAATATTTAGAGAGTAAATATAGACAGACATCGATTGACATCTATTTATATACCTATGGTGAGAGAACATTCTTGTGTTTCTGATCCTTGTGTAGTTGAAGTAACTGTAAAAGTTAAATTTAAAGTTTACATTTCTGAATTGTTTAAATTGTTCATATATACTTGTTTTTTAATATTTTTACCGATTTTTGTTGTCCCAAAAGTCTCATGAGGTGACGTGTGAGCGTCCTTAGATATTCAAGGTCAAGGAAAAATTTCCTTTGCCTCAAATCATATTTGCATTTATAATAGCGGAGTGAAATTAGACGAAAATATTTTGAAAATGGATGAAAGAGCTAAGTCAAATTTCTTTAATTTTTTCGAATTTATATATAAAGAGAAGCTTGTAAAAAATTTTACAATAACTTAGGGCTGGAGCTTTGCGAGGTATGTGCCAAAAACGGCATTTTTGGAGTGGATTGCTTCACTATTTTTTAAATATCTCAGGCCCCAAGAGTCGTGGAAAAATAAAAAAAAAATTAAAATGACCGTGATGAAATAGAGTATCAATCCGTATAGTAGGGTCTTTTAAAAATGCATCCTAACCTCAAAAAACGAATTTTTATTTTTTTATTATTCCCCAAATGGGGCACTTTAAATAAAGAAATAAAATGTTGGATTTTTTAGACAAAAGTACACACAAAATCCTTCTTTTTAAGATAAAACATTTTTCTCTACTATTGTTTTTCCAAAAATGGCGGCCAATTCAATTTTTTTTCGAAAATGCCGATTTTGGCTGGACAAATACTTTTTTTTTTAATTTTTACCATGTCTTCCGGACATAAAAATATATATTTTCTCCAATTTTTAAGGATTCAAGGATTATTTGGTTATTTATTGCCAATTCAGTAAAAAAAAATAATGTGCGCGAATTCGTTTTTTGAGGTTAGGATGCATTTTTAAAAAAACCCTACCACACGGATCGATACTCTACTTCATCACAGTCATTTTATTTTTTTTTCTTTTTCCACGACTCTTAGAGCCGGAGATATTTAAAAAATAATGAAGCAATCCACTCGAAAAATACCAAAAATGCCGTTTTTGGCACATATCTCGCGAAGCTCCAGCCCAAATTTATTGACAAATATTTTACAAGCTTCTCTTTATGTACAAAATCGAAAAAATTCAAAAATTTGACTTAGCTCTACAATCCTCTGTATAGATTTCGAGCTAGCGCGAGTTTAAAATCATTAGGGGGAACTCGATATATGCGCATTTATCGGCAAGTTAGGCGTTCACCTCTTTACGTTTATGGTTTATATGATGGATATATGTCATACACACCCAGATACACACACACGCACACATTTAGCGTCCTTTAGAAGATTTTATTTTGATTTTTAAACTATTTTTTAAGAATTTTTTTTTATTGACATGTAATGAAGTTATTTTTCACAAACTAAATAATTTGAATAATTTCGGAATTAAATGAAAATTTATTTGAAATTAAATAAAACGTTCGATTTTATTTGGCTCACCCTATACATATTGTTAAATATTTCACGAGCTAACGCCGTTTAAATATAGTATTGCGCGCGCCGCGAATCCGGTCGCTTTGGAAGGGATTTTTCGGTAGTAGGAATTCTTCAGAGCTTAGGCACAGTAGATAGCATACAGTAAATAGCGATCGATCCTGGCCAATTAGAAAAAGGGGATACGAAGAAACCCGAACATGCTTACTTCGAACGTCTACGACGACGATTACTGAAAATGACAGTTAACTTCTTGACTTCGTATCTAGAACTTAACTTTTTTGCAGAGAGAATGTAATAAATTAAATTTTTAAATTGTCTCTGCTTTTTTGCGAATGTGATTTTTTGGCTGATTTACGTTGAATTTCATATTTATGTGCTTTGAAAGCTTATATTCTATTGGCTTTTTCAAGTTTTAAGATAGAGACTTTTTAACATTTTTAAGACAGAGACTTTTTAACATTTAACAAATATTGTTATTACATATTAATAACGTTCTGTTGGCTGTTACAGGTTTACTTTTATTCTGAGCGATTTTTAAAGGACATTTGGTGTGAATAGTGTATAGATATTTCGTGTAATTTGATTGTTATTTTACAATCACGTGAAATTATGGATTTAGAAAGGTATGTAGAGGTTATTTAAATTGACGGGAACGTTGTTTAACTTTTACCATGTGACTAGCCACAGAGACCCACCAAGTAAAAAAAGAAAAATAGATAAGCAAACATATTACCCAAATAAAAAGTAAACTTGTAAGTGTAAGATTAAGAATTGTTCAATTACGAATTAACTACTATTTTTTGTTTTTTTTTATTTTTAGAATCCACTTTATAGTTTTAGAAAAGTTTGATGTATATTTTAAGATCAATGTACAGGGTAGGCGGTAACGGTTTTCTGTGGTTACCATTGCACAATCATACCGCCCTTATGTGAGCCCAGATATCCTCAGATATTCCCAAACATCCCTGATAGGTTAGCTAGGCATTCTTGTTTTATATAAAATTTCATACATTTATTTAGCTTAAGTAAAAATATATCATCATGTTAATGATCCCTAGTAGCGATCAAATGACAATTTCATGTCATCCTGAGGATGCTTGACATTTTTTATCTTTTAATAGTGGAGTTTTATTACTAAAAGAATTTTTTCTGAATATTTTCCAATTTTTTTGTTATATTTTTGCTAATAAATAAACAAAGTGAAAGAAAAGTTTATAACTATTGTAAAAATATTATGAAAAGCCTTAATTATAAATATATTTAAATATTGTTTGTGACTTTTTTATATCTATCCAATGCAAATAAAATAAAATTTTGATTTAAATGTTGATTTTCTTTATTAGCCTTTCACGAATATAAATATTATAACAAAAAAAGTACGTATACCTATCGCAAACTAAATAACATTTAAACTTGGCGGATGATTTTAAGTCAAACGTCTAACTAAATCTCGTTTAAATTTCGCGGGTTCCGCCTACAAACGGTGCGACGTTCTGATTGGCCAGGATCGATCGCTATTTAGGGTATCCTACAGTAGATACAGTAATTCCACTTCGGCCAATTTCTGGTTGTAAGTTTTCAACGCGCATCATCCAATCTACTGTGTAATATATTAGAAGTGTTATAAACATTTCATAAAGTAGTCTCTTATTTCATCAAATTCTGGTTTTAGGATATTTTATCAATGAGGCGTCAATCCCTATGTATGTTCCACTTATTTCATTGAAAAGTGATCATTTTTGTGACAATTCTACAATAGAATCTCGAATTATGATAATTTAACAATTCACATTGGCAACATTGCAATATGAAAACATTTTTAATTGTGTTGCTCAATTTATTATTTCATTCGTTTTCGTTTGTATTATTTGGTGGTGTTTTCTGTTTGTTTTGTGCGAAATAGTAAAAGCGAAATGTCTACAGTTGTTGGTGATGTTGTGCTTAAAAAACCATGTACAATTTGTGTAGTATGTCGAAGCAATTCGAGGGAAAATCCCCAATTAAGTTTTTTTAGGTTTCCCAAAGATGATGCAAGGTGAGTAATTTCTGAAACAATATTGAACTTCTTTACTAACTGAAGATATTTTTTATAGATATGCTAAATATTTTAATATATCCAATACATTCTATGATCGTTCTCAAAATATTTGCTTAGGAATATTCTGCAAAAAGAACATAGGTATCTTGTGAGGATATTCTGGGAATATCCTTTGCTGTGTGGGTGTCTGTCTGTTATTGTTATTGTAAATTATAGTTTTAAGCTTGTAATAATTGTAATGTTTTGTGACGAGTGTAAAATTCTTGTAATTTTATATTAATAAAAATCTATCTATCTATGTTTTTATTAGATGTCATGCATTATTGGTTCTTGTTTTCTTAAAAAAAAATTGTATTGACTATGTACATTGTATGCAATAATTTTCTTTCTTATATATTAGGAATGTGAAATGTCAACTGAAATGGGAAAAATAAATATTTTCGTAATAATCTCTTGCATTTTTTTTAACAACGAATATAGAATGGCTGTATTAACTTTTTTAAACAGAATCAAACAAAATAAGCACACAACTCAACCAGAATTTTGTATTTGCCATATTGAATTTTGGCCAGAAACTCCATTCCCAAAAACTTTTAAACCACGTTTGAATAACATCTACCCATAATCATAAAACTCATTTTTTGTTCATATAAAAATATATGCCAAATCTCAACTCGACTAGAAATGGTTCAAATTTGTACTAATAAACGTACATATGAAGTTAATATAAGTGTGGCAATAAAGATAATCGTGAGATTGGAAACAAGTTTTCATACTTTTCGGGCCTATATCTCAAAAAGCATTCGAGACCTCCGCTTTTTGACTTCAAATTCGTGTTCAGGAGACAAAAATACGTAAGAATCACCAAACATTTTTTTTATCTCGGGTGCATCCGATTAAATGAATTTTACCTCATTGAATACTGTATAATTAATTTTTACTACTTTTCCATGTTTCCAACCTTATTTGCATAGCCCGAATTTTAGCGAGCAGTTTATATCAATAATTGATATATTGAGCAGTGTATAAATGAGCATTGTTAGGGATCGTGGCGGGGAGAAATGTCATTACTGTCAATAGTGTCAATACCAGTGCGAATATAAAAAATGAAACTGCTGGACACCAATATCAAAGGTGCCGACGCTAAGTGGAACTACTGTATCTACTGTGGCTTAGGCACAGTAGATACAGTAATTCACTCTTGTATGCAGCTCGTCAGATCTGGTGCCGGATTCGGGGATCGTCGACTCTTTCCGTCAGCGCTCGGGCCTGGTGCCACGCGCGCGATTCAAGAGCTCTCTCGCAAGAGAATGTTCCCAAAATACACATGATATATACTTGCAACAAAATTATCAGAAAATTATGGCGCCTCCTCCGACTAATTTTGGTATTGAAGTTTACCAAAAAATAAAATGCAGCACACTCCCTTATTTTTACACGTTATTGCTATAATATTAGGTAAACTATAACTAGACAAACAGGATCTACAATATGTACACTCCCGCAGGTAAGAGCCGCGTGCCGCGTGGTGCCCCGCCCCTATTCGCTTTGAACTTGTCAATTTTCGGAAAGACTTTTCAGTTTTCGTTCAACTTTTGAAGTGAAAGCACCTATCAGCCTTGACAAAAACGCGGACTACTTTGATGGCTGAAAAGTCTTCAAGTTCTTTTTCTCTTCCAGAAACTACATCTCCCCAGAACAAAAAACGAAAAATCGAGCCACAAAGAAAATTCTTATCAACCAAGAAAACCAGAAAACCAGGAACCTCAACCATTGGTTTGCCTACATACACTGAACGAGAGAAAATAAGTCTAAACCTGCTAATGAACAATCGTGAGGAACATTGATATCCAATCCATGAAATTTCCATTAATTGAATGTCATAATGTATTAATGACGTATTTTACTGACTGTTGAATACGTCATCAATACATTATGACATTCACCATAAAAAAAAACATTTTTAAACATACCATTGTGTATTAATTAATACACAATGGCAGTCCTCAGTCTGCATAAAATGTGAAGGAAGATATGTTTTTTAGTATATGGGCATATATTGCATTTATTTTTTTAAATTTCAATACAAAAAATAGCCGGACGAGATGCCATAATTTTCAGATAATTTTGCTATACCCTTATGGGAGAGCGCCACGCGCCCTCAGCACTTGAATCTCTCGCGCGCGTGGCACCAGACCCGAGCGCTGACGGAAAGAGTCGACGATCCCCGAATCCGGCACCAGATCTCACGGGCTGCAGACAAGAGTCAGTAATTCCACTTTCGGCCAATTTCTGGTTATAAGTTTTCAATGCGCATTAGCCAGGAGTTGCGAGTGTTGCGACTCCTGGCTAATGCGCAAACGACGAGTTTAAGAACGACCGGCACTCCTTCCATAGTTGCCGGATTTAAAAAATTTCATCCAATCTACTGTGTAATATATTAAAGTGTTATAATGTTATGTCATCAAATTCTGGTTTTAGTAATTTTTATCAATGAGGCGTTAATCCCTATGTATGTTCCACTTTCCACTTATTTCATTGAAAACTGATCATTTTTGTGACAATTCTACAATAGCATCTCGAATTATGATAATTTAACAATTCATATATTAATAAATATCTATCTATCTATGTTTTTATGAGGTGTCATGCATTCTTGGTTCTTGTTTTCTTAAAAAAAATTGTATTGACTATGTACATTGTATGCAACAAATTTCTTTCTTATATATCAGGACTGTGAAATGTCAACTGAAATGGGAAAACTAAATATTCTCGTAATAATCTCTTGCATTTTTTTAACAACGAATATAGAATGGCTGTATTAACTTTTTTAAACAGAATCAAACTATATAAGCACACAACTCAACCACAATTTTGTATTTGCCATATTGAATTTTGGCAGAAACTCCATTCCCAAAAACTCCTTTAAACCACGTTTCAATAGCATCGACCCATAATCATATAAAAATATATGCCAAATCTCAACTCGACTAGAAATGGTTCAAATTTGTACTAATAAACGTATAGATGAAGTTAATATAAGTGTGGCAATAAAGATAATCGTGAGATTAGAAACAAGTTTTCATACTTTTCGGGCCTATATCTCAAAAAGCATTCGAGACCTCCGCTTTTTGACTTTAAATTCGTGTTCAGGAGACAAAAATACGTAAGAATCACCAAACATTTTTTTTATCTCGGGTGCATCCGATTAAATGAATTTTACCTCATTGAAAACTGCATAATTAATTTTTACTACTTTTCCATGTTTCCAACCTTATTTGCATAGACTGAATTTTAGCGAGCAGTTTATATCAATAATTGATATATCAAGCAGTGTATATGTGAGCATTGTTAGGGATCGTGGCGGGAAGAAATGTCATTACTGTCAATAGTGTCAATACCAGTGCGAATATAAAAAATGAAACTGCTGGACACCAATATCAAAGGTGCCGACGCTAAGTAGAACTACTGTATCTACTGTGGCTTAGGTGAGAAAGAATTTTAAAATAAGAATTTATTCACTGACAGTCGAACGAAAATTTAACCGTTTAGCCGTTTTATTTTAATTAATTAACTTCCGAAAATAGCAGTTGGGTAAAAGTCGAGTCGCCGTTTGTTTCCGAATATTAATAAAAGCCGAGGTACAACTTTAATTTTCCGTAATTTTCCGTGATTTTCGTATTTAATTATAGCTATAATTGTCGTGTTATTAGAACCGTCGTATTTTGTCTAGAAAACGCGTTTAATTTTGTAACGTTTTAAGACAGCGAAGCGAACTATTTATTTACGTTTGGTTTTTCTGATATTCTTTTATCCGGTTTATCAATTAGGAATTTGAGAACAGTCTTCAATTTTGGAGATTCGTTATTGTTTTATTTTAGAAGAGTTATTTAGAATTTTCATTCCGATTTTAGTTTTATTTTATTAATTTGTTTTTCCGAAAAATTAATTGAACGCGATTCATTTAATTTTGATTCTTTTCGTGTCCGAATTTTGGGGAAACCATTTAGAATTTTTGTTCCGATTTTAGTTTTATTTTATTAATTTGTTTTTTTCGAAAAATTATTTGAACTGGATTCATTTAATTTGTATTTCTTTTCGTGGCCGAATTTTAGGAGAGTTATTTAAGTTCTCAGTTTAGAGTTTTACGTACGATTTAATTTATAATTTTGTTAATGATCTTTTCCGAGAAATTAACCGAAAGTAATTCATTTGTTTATGGTTTTCTTGAGTTAGTTTGCTTTTGATTAAATCTCAATTTAGCTTTTATTTTTTTTCACGTCCGCAATTAAATCCTGATTATAATACTAACCACTTAGGGCACCGTTTATTAGTTTGCGCCGCTTTTGGGATCAGATCTTGGCCTTGTTGGTTGCTTAGGCATTGCCGTTGTACAATATCTCCCCAATTGCAAAGTTAGGGCACCGTTTATTAGTTTGCGCCGCTTTCGGGATCAGATCTTGGCCTTGTTGGTTGCTTAGGCATTGCCGTTGTCCAATATCTCCCCGATTGCGAAGTTAGGGCACCGTTTATTAGTTTGCGCCGCTTTTGGGATCAGATCTTGGCCTTGTTGGTTGCTTAGGCATTGCCGTTGTCCAATATCTCCCCAATTGCAAAGTTAGGGCACCGTTTATTAGTTTGCGCCGCTTTTGGGATCAGATCTTGGCCTTGTTGGTTGCTTAGGCATTGCCGTTGTCCAATATCTCCCCGATTGCGAAGTTAGGGCACCGTTTATTAGTTTGCGCCGCTTTCGGGATCAGATCTTGGCCTTGTTGGTTGCTTAGGCATTGCCGTTGTCCAATATCTCCCCGATTGCGAAGTTAGGGCACCGTTTATTAGTTTGCGCCGCTTTCGGGATCAGATCTTGGCCTTGTTGGTTGCTTAGGCATTGCCGTTGTCCAATATCTCCCCGATTGCGAAGTTAGGGCACCGTTTATTAGTTTGCGCCGCTTTTGGGATCAGATCTTGGCCTTGTTGGTTGCTTAGGCATTGCCGTTGTCCAATATCTCCCCAATTGCAAAGTTAGGGCACCGTTTATTAGTTTGCGCCGCTTTTGGGATCAGATCTTGGCCTTGTTGGTTGCTTAGGCATTGCCGTTGTCCAATATCTCCCCGATTGCGAAGTTAGGGCACCGTTTATTAGTTTGCGCCGCTTTCGGGATCAGATCTTGGCCTTGTTGGTTGCTTAGGCATTGCCGTTGTCCAATATCTCCCCGATTGCGAAGTTAGGGCACCGTTTATTAGTTTGCGCCGCTTTCGGGATCAGATCTTGGCCTTGTTGGTTGCTTAGGCATTGCCGTTGTCCAATATCTCCCCGATTGCGAAGTTAGGGCACCGTTTATTAGTTTGCGCCGCTTTTGGGATCAGATCTTGGCCTTGTTGGTTGCTTAGGCATTGCCGTTGTCCAATATCTCCCCAATTGCAAAGTTAGGGCACCGTTTATTAGTTTGCGCCGCTTTTGGGATCAGATCTTGGCCTTGTTGGTTGCTTAGGCATTGCCGTTGTCCAATATCTCCCCGATTGCGAAGTTAGGGCACCGTTTATTAGTTTGCGCCGCTTTCGGGATCAGATCTTGGCCTTGTTGGTTGCTTAGGCATTGCCGTTGTCCAATATCTCCCCGATTGCGAAGTTAGGGCACCGTTTATTAGTTTGCGCCGCTTTCGGGATCAGATCTTGGCCTTGTTGGTTGCTTAGGCATTGCCGTTGTCCAATATCTCCCCGATTGCGAAGTTAGGGCACCGTTTATTAGTTTGCGCCGCTTTTGGGATCAGATCTTGGCCTTGTTGGTTGCTTAGGCATTGCCGTTGTCCAATATCTCCCCCATTGCAAAGTTAGGGCACCGTTTATTAGTTTGCGCCGCTTTTGGGATCAGATCTTGGCCTTGTTGGTTGCTTAGGCATTGCCGTTGTCCAATATCTCCCCGATTGCGAAGTTAGGGCACCGTTTATTAGTTTGCGCCGCTTTCGGGATCAGATCTTGGCCTTGTTGGTTGCTTAGGCATTGCCGTTGTCCAATATCTCCCCAATTGCAAAGTTAGGGCACCGTTTATTAGTTTGCGCCGCTTTTGGGATCAGATCTTGGCCTTGTTGGTTGCTTAGGCATTGCCGTTGTCCAATATCTCCCCGATTGCGAAGTTAGGGCACCGTTTATTAGTTTGCGCCGCTTTCGGGATCAGATCTTGGCCTTGTTGGTTGCTTAGGCATTGCCGTTGTCCAATATCTCCCCGATTGCGAAGTTAGGGCACCGTTTATTAGTTTGCGCCGCTTTCGGGATCAGATCTTGGCCTTGTTGGTTGCTTAGGCATTGCCGTTGTCCAATATCTCCCCGATTGCGAAGTTAGGGCACCGTTTATTAGTTTGCGCCGCTTTTGGGATCAGATCTTGGCCTTGTTGGTTGCTTAGGCATTGCCGTTGTCCAATATCTCCCCAATTGCAAAGTTAGGGCACCGTTTATTAGTTTGCGCCGCTTTTGGGATCAGATCTTGGCCTTGTTGGTTGCTTAGGCATTGCCGTTGTCCAATATCTCCCCGATTGCGAAGTTAGGGCACCGTTTATTAGTTTGCGCCGCTTTCGGGATCAGATCTTGGCCTTGTTGGTTGCTTAGGCATTGCCGTTGTCCAATATCTCCCCGATTGCGAAGTTAGGGCACCGTTTATTAGTTTGCGCCGCTTTTGGGATCAGATCTTGGCCTTGTTGGTTGCTTAGGCATTGCCGTTGTCCAATATCTCCCCAATTGCAAAGTTAGGGCACCGTTTATTAGTTTGCGCCGCTTTTGGGATCAGATCTTGGCCTTGTTGGTTGCTTAGGCATTGCCGTTGTCCAATATCTCCCCGATTGCGAAGTTAGGGCACCGTTTATTAGTTTGCGCCGCTTTTGGGATCAGATCTTGGCCTTGTTGGTTGCTTAGGCATTGCCGTTGTCCAATATCTCCCCAATTGCAAAGTTAGGGCACCGTTTATTAGTTTGCGCCGCTTTTGGGATCAGATCTTGGCCTTGTTGGTTGCTTAGGCATTGCCGTTGTCCAATATCTCCCCGATTGCGAAGTTAGGGCACCGTTTATTAGTTTGCGCCGCTTTCGGGATCAGATCTTGGCCTTGTTGGTTGCTTAGGCATTGCCGTTGTCCAATATCTCCCCGATTGCGAAGTTAGGGCACCGTTTATTAGTTTGCGCCGCTTTCGGGATCAGATCTTGGCCTTGTTGGTTGCTTAGGCATTGCCGTTGTCCAATATCTCCCCGATTGCGAAGTTAGGGCACCGTTTATTAGTTTGCGCCGCTTTTGGGATCAGATCTTGGCCTTGTTGGTTGCTTAGGCATTGCCGTTGTCCAATATCTCCCCAATTGCAAAGTTAGGGCACCGTTTATTAGTTTGCGCCGCTTTTGGGATCAGATCTTGGCCTTGTTGGTTGCTTAGGCATTGCCGTTGTCCAATATCTCCCCGATTGCGAAGTTAGGGCACCGTTTATTAGTTTGCGCCGCTTTCGGGATCAGATCTTGGCCTTGTTGGTTGCTTAGGCATTGCCGTTGTCCAATATCTCCCCGATTGCGAAGTTAGGGCACCGTTTATTAGTTTGCGCCGCTTTTGGGATCAGATCTTGGCCTTGTTGGTTGCTTAGGCATTGCCGTTGTCCAATATCTCCCCGATTGCGAAGTTAGGGCACCGTTTATTAGTTTGCGCCGCTTTCGGGATCAGATCTTGGCCTTGTTGGTTGCTTAGGCATTGCCGTTGTCCAATATCTCCCCGATTGCGAAGTTAGGGCACCGTTTATTAGTTTGCGCCGCTTTCGGGATCAGATCTTGGCCTTGTTGGTTGCTTAGGCATTGCCGTTGTCCAATATCTCCCCGATTGCGAAGTTAGGGCACCGTTTATTAGTTTGCGCCGCTTTTGGGATCAGATCTTGGCCTTGTTGGTTGCTTAGGCATTGCCGTTGTCCAATATCTCCCCAATTGCAAAGTTAGGGCACCGTTTATTAGTTTGCGCCGCTTTTGGGATCAGATCTTGGCCTTGTTGGTTGCTTAGGCATTGCCGTTGTCCAATATCTCCCCGATTGCGAAGTTAGGGCACCGTTTATTAGTTTGCGCCGCTTTCGGGATCAGATCTTGGCCTTGTTGGTTGCTTAGGCATTGCCGTTGTCCAATATCTCCCCGATTGCGAAGTTAGGGCACCGTTTATTAGTTTGCGCCGCTTTCGGGATCAGATCTTGGCCTTGTTGGTTGCTTAGGCATTGCCGTTGTCCAATATCTCCCCGATTGCGAAGTTAGGGCACCGTTTATTAGTTTGCGCCGCTTTTGGGATCAGATCTTGGCCTTGTTGGTTGCTTAGGCATTGCCGTTGTCCAATATCTCCCCAATTGCAAAGTTAGGGCACCGTTTATTAGTTTGCGCCGCTTTTGGGATCAGATCTTGGCCTTGTTGGTTGCTTAGGCATTGCCGTTGTCCAATATCTCCCCGATTGCGAAGTTAGGGCACCGTTTATTAGTTTGCGCCGCTTTCGGGATCAGATCTTGGCCTTGTTGGTTGCTTAGGCATTGCCGTTGTCCAATATCTCCCCGATTGCGAAGTTAGGGCACCGTTTATTAGTTTGCGCCGCTTTTGGGATCAGATCTTGGCCTTGTTGGTTGCTTAGGCATTGCCGTTGTCCAATATCTCCCCAATTGCAAAGTTAGGGCACCGTTTATTAGTTTGCGCCGCTTTTGGGATCAGATCTTGGCCTTGTTGGTTGCTTAGGCATTGCCGTTGTCCAATATCTCCCCGATTGCGAAGTTAGGGCACCGTTTATTAGTTTGCGCCGCTTTTGGGATCAGATCTTGGCCTTGTTGGTTGCTTAGGCATTGCCGTTGTCCAATATCTCCCCAATTGCAAAGTTAGGGCACCGTTTATTAGTTTGCGCCGCTTTTGGGATCAGATCTTGGCCTTGTTGGTTGCTTAGGCATTGCCGTTGTCCAATATCTCCCCGATTGCGAAGTTAGGGCACCGTTTATTAGTTTGCGCCGCTTTCGGGATCAGATCTTGGCCTTGTTGGTTGCTTAGGCATTGCCGTTGTCCAATATCTCCCCGATTGCGAAGTTAGGGCACCGTTTATTAGTTTGCGCCGCTTTCGGGATCAGATCTTGGCCTTGTTGGTTGCTTAGGCATTGCCGTTGTCCAATATCTCCCCGATTGCGAAGTTAGGGCACCGTTTATTAGTTTGCGCCGCTTTTGGGATCAGATCTTGGCCTTGTTGGTTGCTTAGGCATTGCCGTTGTCCAATATCTCCCCGATTGCAAGTATAGGTGAGTTCCGAGCGGGTTGTTTTAGCGTTTGCAGCTTCCGGACTGATCTTGGCCTTGTTGGTTGCTTCGGCATTGCCGTTGTCCAATATCAGCTCCCCATCCCCGCGATCGGATATTACCCTGTTTATTTTAATAAAATAAGAAAGCTAACTAACTCACCCGAATTAAATTAAATAATTTAATAGTATTAATTAAAACTTCCGGTTAATTAGGATTATTTAGTCTATCAGTTAGTTTCCCGAATAATAGTATTAAGTAACTCTCCTGCTCCGTTATTGGAATTAATAGAATTAATTAACGCTGCCGGTTAATTTCAAATACTTACGAGGGGTTAATAACATTCATGCGGATTAAATTAAGCATTTAATTTATTTAATAACTCTTCCGGTGAATTTCAAAATTTAAATAAATTTCAATAAAGTCTGATTGAGTCACTCCGTCATTACGGTATTTAATAGAGCCGAATCGAACGTTTTCTTTTAAAGAATTATTATTTTTGTTCAGGGTTAAAGTGGGTGGGCTTTGAAATAAAACAAATTTTTATATTGTAACGTAGCTAAAAACAATATAAGTGTCACGTTTATTTCCTGGTTTATATTCACCAACCTTACCTCTTTTCAGGGATATTAAAGGTATATAATAAAGTAAAAATAATTAAGTCTGAAGTCAACTAGACCCCTGGAGAATACCGTATCTCCATCTGAAGTTACCTGTGCCCCTAAGAGGCCGTATCTAAGGGTTGTGGAGCATACCACATAAAAAAACTGGCGCTCGAGCAATCTCCGTACTAAAGCGTCATCTTGTAAGGCAATATTTTTCTTAGTGGCAAGAAAAAGCCTTACAGACATTACATTTTTTATTTTTCAATCACTTTTTTGTTACCATGAATACAGATAGACTATGTCCGACATGGGCGTTTCATTAACAGGGTTAAACACAGCCGGACGGATACCTTGAAATAAATACAAAACTAAATGTTCAATGGAGAAATACTCTTTGTAAGAGAACACTTAACAATTATGTCCAGCATAAAATTAACATTGCTAATGCTGACATTTATTTTTCATATATGTGTACCTTTTTGAAGTTTGGGAGGGGGGCATGACGGGATAACGGGTGTGGGGTATGAAGGGATATAAGGGCACTATAAAAATGAGCTGGAAAATTTACAAATGCCAATCATCATAATCTACACAAAAAACTGCTAAAAAAAATTCTAAACTTTCAGACAAAACGCAAAAGAAAAATGATGAAGACACAATTTTTTTACAAATAAATACTTTTCTGAAATCACTAGAAGGTTGGATAGGTTGCCAGCTTAATGAACATTGGGGTAACAATGTTTGTGCCGGTGTGGATGATGAAGACGTCGAAGAAATGCACATTTGTTCGTTGTGAAAAAAATTAGCTTTCACAATCATACCCAAGGTGTACGGGGTAAGATGGTTTTTCACATGTTCCTTTTTAATAATTCATGTTAGAAAGATCCGTCAACAAGATTATTAGATTGAAGGTGGACCGCGAGTGATAGATGTCTAGATTATAGAACATAGAGTTAAATACATGTTACTTTAATAGGGGCACTATGAAAATGAGCTGAAATAAGCATCGTTGTTATTTCGCTGATGGCAAGATGGTTTTTCGTATGTTCCTTTTTAATCCTTCATTTTAAACAAATATGACGAGTTGATCTCCCAAAGACTACGCCAAATTGTAGTTAGATTAATAACACATGTGCTATAAATAAATAAGAATAATAAACATAATGATTATGCTGCATTTTTGTAGGAGTATAAAAGAGTAGGGTTTAGATGAGATAACGACAAGTGACGCTTGTGCTGGACATATTTCTCCATTGAACATTTATTTAGTTTTTTAATTTATTTCAAGGTGACTGGCTGTGTTTAACCCTGTTAATGAAACGCCCATGTCGGACATAGTCATGGTAACAAAAAAGTGATTGAAAAATGAAAAATGTAATGTCAGTAAAGAATAAATTCTTAAGTAATAGTTTAGAAATCAAAATAAAATTTTCTAAAAGACGCTATATGTGTGCATGTGTTTGTATCTGGGTGTGTATGACATATATCCATCATATAAACCATAAACGTAAAGAGGTGAACGCCTAACTTGCCGATAAATGCCCATATATCGAGTTCCCCATAATCATTTTAAACTGGCGCTAGCTCGAAATTGTACATAGGATTCAGTTGGGCCCGTGAACACTTTTGATCGGGATGTGATGAAGAATAAATTTCCGAAGTTTGAGAGAAAACTGCGGGGTCCTTTTAACGAATGCGCATTGCACCGCCACCAAATTTTTAAATATTATCGAAATGCCTTATATGGCTAGACTGGTCTATCAAGAACTGCTTTACGAAAAACACCATAAACGCCTTTCGGTTTACCATATATTTACCCTTTTAAAAATTTTGTTTAAATATGTGAAAATAAATTTTCAACAAAAAACGAATTGTTCTCATTTTTATTGTTTTTTTTTTTATGAAAAATTGTAACATATACCACTTTTGAATTACATATTGTTTGAATGTTAACATAACCATTGAGGGCATTTTCATTTTGATAAAAATGTAACATAGATAAGTTTAGTTCCCGGCTAGCCATATAAGAGATCCAATTTTTGGCGAATGCGCATCACACCTCCACCAAATTTTTAAATATTATCGAAATGCCTTATATGGCTAGACTGGTCTATCAAGAACTGCTTTACGAAAAACACCATAAACGCCTTTCGGTTTACCATATACTTACCCTTTTAAAAATTTTGTTTAAATATGTGAAAATAAATTTTCAACAAAAAACGAATTGTTCTCATTTTTATTGTTTTTTTTTTTATGAAAAATTGTAACATATACCACTTTTGAATTACATATTGTTTGAATGTTAACATAACCATTGAGGGCATTTTCATTTTGATAAAAATGTAACATAGATAAGTTTAGTTCCAGGCTAGCCATATAAGAGATCCAATTTTTGGCGAATGCGCATCACACCTCCACCAAATTTTTAAATATTATCGAAATGCCTTATATGGCTAGACTGGTCTATCAAGAACTGCTTTACGAAAAACACCATAAACGCCTTTCGGTTTACCATATACTTACCCTTTTAAAAATTTTGTTTAAATATGTGAAAATAAATTTTCAACAAAAAACGAATTGTTCTCATTTTTATTGTTTTTTTTTTTATGAAAAATTGTAACATATACCACTTTTGAATTACATATTGTTTGAATGTTAACATAACCATTGAGGGCATTTTCATTTTGATAAAAATGTAACATAGATAAGTTTAGTTCCAGGCTAGCCATATAAGAGATCCAATTTTTGGCGAATGCGCATCACACCTCCACCAAATTTTTAAATATTATCGAAATGCCTTATATGGCTAGACTGGTCTATCAAGAACTGCTTTACGAAAAACACCATAAACGCCTTTCGGTTTACCATATATTTACCCTTTTAAAAATTTTGTTTAAATATGTGAAAATAAATTTTCAACAAAAAACGAATTGTTCTCATTTTTATTGTTTTTTTTTTTATGAAAAATTGTAACATATACCACTTTTGAATTACATATTGTTTGAATGTTAACATAACCATTGAGGGCATTTTCATTTTGATAAAAATGTAACATAGATAAGTTTAGTTCCAGGCTAGCCATATAAGAGATCCAATTTTTGGCGAATGCGCATCACACCTCCACCAAATTTTTAAATATTATCGAAATGCCTTATATGGCTAGACTGGTCTATCAAGAACTGCTTTACGAAAAACACCATAAACGCCTTTCGGTTTACCATATACTTACCCTTTTAAAAATTTTGTTTAAATATGTGAAAATAAATTTTCAACAAAAAACGAATTGTTCTCATTTTTATTGTTTTTTTTTTTATGAAAAATTGTAACATATACCACTTTTGAATTACATATTGTTTGAATGTTAACATAACCATTGAGGGCATTTTCATTTTGATAAAAATGTAACATAGATAAGTTTAGTTCCAGGCTAGCCATATAAGAGATCCAATTTTTGGCGAATGCGCATCACACCTCCACCAAATTTTTAAATATTATCGAAATGCCTTATATGGCTAGACTGGTCTATCAAGAACTGCTTTACGAAAAACACCATAAACGCCTTTCGGTTTACCATATACTTACCCTTTTAAAAATTTTGTTTAAATATGTGAAAATAAATTTTCAACAAAAAACGAATTGTTCTCATTTTTATTGTTTTTTTTTTTATGAAAAATTGTAACATATACCACTTTTGAATTACATATTGTTTGAATGTTAACATAACCATTGAGGGCATTTTCATTTTGATAAAAATGTAACATAGATAAGTTTAGTTCCAGGCTAGCCATATAAGAGATCCAATTTTTGGCGAATGCGCATCACACCTCCACCAAATTTTTAAATATTATCGAAATGCCTTATATGGCTAGACTGGTCTATCAAGAACTGCTTTACGAAAAACACCATAAACGCCTTTCGGTTTACCATATACTTACCCTTTTAAAAATTTTGTTTAAATATGTGAAAATAAATTTTCAACAAAAAACGAATTGTTCTCATTTTTATTGTTTTTTTTTTTATGAAAAATTGTAACATATACCACTTTTGAATTACATATTGTTTGAATGTTAACATAACCATTGAGGTCATTTTCATTTTGATAAAAATGTAACATAGATAAGTTTAGAAAACGAGTAAGGAATCTAATTTATCAGATTCGACATCCTAAGACCGGTTTCTGCCTTTCGGCTTCGTCAGTTAGGCTTTTCGAATCCAATAAATAAAATTCCAAACTCGTACAAGTCAATAGCTATATCCGCTATAAGATAAAATTTTTAGATGTGCTGCCATCTATGATTAGAAGAGAGTATTGACAATTTTTAAAGCAAATAATTCCCGATGTATTGGGGTTGCATACACAATTTGCATTGTGTGTTGCAAAGCTTTTTATTTGACTGATTCTAGTCAAAATGTCACTCTCTTCTTTCGTATCCCTTTCAGAGATTAATACAAAGTTAGAAAACGAGTAAGGAATTTAATTTATCAGATTCGACATCGGGAATTATTTGCTTTAAAAATTGTCAATACCCTCTTCTAATCATAGATGGCAGCACATCTAAAAATTTTATCTTATAGCGGATATAGCTATTGACTTGTACGAGTTTGGAATTTTATTTATTGGATTCGAAAAGCCTAACTGACGAAGCCGAAAGGCAGAAACCGGTCTTAGGATGTCGAATCTGATAAATTAAATTCCTTACTCGTTTTCTAACTTTGTATTAATCTCTGAAAGGGATACGAAAGAAGAGAGTGACATTTTGACTAGAATCAGTCAAATAAAAAGCTTTGCAACACACAATGCAAATTGTGTATGCAACCCCAATACATCGGGAATTATTTGCTTTAAAAATTGTCAATACTCTCTTCTAATCATAGATGGCAGCACATCTAAAAATAGATAAGTTTAGTTCCAGGCTAGCCATATAAGAGATCCAATTTTTGGCGAATGCGCATCGCACCTCCACCAAAATTTTAAATATCGAAATGCCTTATATCAGTGTTTCCCAAACTAGTGGGACGCGAAAGGGTTACAAAACTATCAGAAAAGACAAGAAAACTCGAACAAATCGAATTGTGTTTTGTAAGTGACTTCAGATTAAAAACATATTCATTCAATTCTGACATTGACGTGTTAGTTCAAGTGGTAGCCTAAGTGACTGGATTATCATACGTACATGATACTCTGTATATTGTGTAGCCAAAAATCGTATTTTTAAATACAAAAATTACAAAATTTACGTACTCTCGATGTGTAATATTTTATTTAATTTTTAATAATAACGTCAATTTGCTTCACTTACCTTTAACTGTTAGATTCATTTCTGCTGTATCTGTGCCAAGTTCATTTTCAGCGGTAAATGTATATTTTCCAGCGTCGGTGGATTCGATATCTTTAATTACTAGGGAAACACTTTCTTCATCCTCATATAAGATCCTGTAAATTTGAAAAAGACTCATTGATTATCTTATTAAAAACTAATTAAACACACAAATTGATCGAAAAATAACAGTAAATTAGATGGGAGATACGCAACAATAAATATAAGAAAAATAAACGGAAAAATAAGCATGGCAGAAGTATAAGAAGTAACAGTTTAATCAAAATTACGAAAAGCACCAGGCGAAGATTAAAAAAGAAACAGCTGATTTGTCAAAATCATTAAGGGCAAACCGAACCCCTTGAAAAATTTTAATAACCATTTAAACCTTTAGTTTTAGTCTGACTTTAGTAAAATTTTCAGGAAATACTAATAACTACAAAACTTAGGGTGGAGATTCTTTGATTTTTGTGTAAACCTATTTATTTTGTTAATTTTAAATGGAAAATCACAAAAAGAAATATCCGCGCCATTCTGCATTAAATCTATGAAAATTTGCTCCTATTTGTTTTAATAAATATCAAGTAGTTTTTAAATAATATGGTTTCCCATTTTTTTCTTAAATGTCTTTGTAAAGTGCTGCCACATCGTTACATACATTTAAAGCTGTCGAGAAATATTCCATCGCCAAGTGTTCCCAGTGGTGCGCATATAAATACAATTTTATATTAGAAAATCCTCATAAACCAGAAGTGAAATTTGCATCTCACAAGAACTCCGATTGCCACTTAACAGATATGGTAAATAATAAGTTCAGATACTTAGTGAAGCTCTAGTGGAATTAACAATTGGTACTATAATACCTAATATACAAAAATACAACAAATTAATTAGAAAAAATAGACAAAATGAAGATTATTGGGAACTTTATGTGCCAATGACATTGTTATAACAGCCAGTGAGAGAGGAACAATTGTTTCATCATCAAACAATATAAAATAGTTATTAATGTTGAGATAGATTGAATCAATTATATATACTAAAAATAAGATAAGTCTAACGACTGATCCATGCGGAACACCACAATTTACAAGTTGTTTTCCTGATCGAAAACCAAACTTAAACTATCTAGAGTAACTAGTGACGCAGTTGAAGGTTTTTGCCAGCCGTAGACTAGGAAGTTGAGGGATATCTTGGTTGTGAAAACTCAGGGACTGATATGCAGTAACGTTTGCAGAGTTTTTACCAAGAATATGATGATGGCAGCCATAAGGACACCAGAAGAAGAAGAAAAGAGTAACTGACTGCATAATTAAAACACTATTAGTCACAAATATGGTATTTATTATTTCTTGGTATCTGTCTTCTCCTATAGGTATAAACAGAACCCATCCATGTCTTTTTCATTTATATATTTTTTAGGCAACCTACTTTTTCAAAGTTCTGCTTGATGAAATAATCTTCTCCTTTAATTATGAAATTCACAATTATCACATAAGAAGAATTAATGATCTTCATGTCCAAAGAACCAATTATGCAGATGCTAAAAAATCGCTCTCATAATGGTTTGATAAAATTTAATGATCTTCCATGTGATATTAAGAATGTTAATAGTGTTCAACAGTTCAAAAATCATTTAATAAAATTCATGAAATTGACACCAAACAATACTTTTTGCGTATATTGATACCTCTAGTTTTTGTTGCTGTTTACTGTTAATTACTAATATATACAATTTAAGTTACATTTATTTATTATCGTATATTGATTCCTTCTGTATTTATGTTTATTGTAAATTATTTTTTTCTATTCAATTTATTTTAAATCTAGTCTATTTTAAACTATATTTCCTCTGATATGTATTGTATTGTAATAATAACTCTATTATTTTCTAAATGTGTTTATATTAGGATTCCTATTTAAATAACTATTTCTTTCTTTCTATCTTCCTGTATTTTTCTTTTCTCATTTTTTTTAAACATGTTTTTGTCTGAGTTTAAGTTTTCTTTTCGTCGTTACTCAGTATTGGACCACTTTGGAAAAAATGGATAAATATTTATCTTAAGTCCTTTACTTACTTATGTTTTTTGCTGGCTTCAATAGTTTTGCCCTCATGCATAAACTTTATGTTCGGCTTGGGATAACCTTTAACTTGCAATTCCAACATAGCCGATCCGCCAACGTTGACAACTGGATTCTTCTTGATGACAATCAATTGCGGTTTCTCAGGCTCTCTGAATAATTGATTGACGGTTCCATGGACGGTAAGTTCAGCGCTGCAACTGATGTGACCTCTAGACGTTTGAGCTACGCACGTGTAAAGTCCCACATCGTCAGGTCTAACTTTCTGGAAAACTAGCGCCAGCGAATCTTCGTCGTCGCCCATGAGAACTTTGAAACGTTCTTCTGGTTCGAAAGGAATTCCATCTTTCTTCCAATGGAAAACGGGTTTTTCGCCTGCTGGTAGAATTTCACCTTCTGGCATCTCTTCAAAGATTTGTTTGTTATCTATAAGAAAATAAATTTATTATTTAAATTCACTTCAATAAAATCAAAAATCAGAACAATGAATGGAGTAGAAGTGATCAAGATAAAACTACAACTTTCGCAAATCATCTTTCTCAAGTATTTAGCGAGCCGCAGCCATATTATAACCAAAACGATAATGATCACGATGAACAAATAAAAACAGTCCTTGATAGTCCTTGTCCTATGACATTACCCATAAGATCTGTTTCTCCATCCGAGGTAAAGCAAGAAATAAGTAGAAGTAGAAGTAGATTCTCAAACAGCTACCAAGAAAGGCCATAGTTCTCTTAACAACAATCTTCAATAGTATGCTACGATTAGTTCACTTTCCTCTAACATGGAAGTTTGCCTAAATATTGATGATACACAAACTAGGCAAACCACCAAGTAGAGTCACATCATACAAACCAATAAGCTTGCTTCCAGCTATGTCCAAAATCTTCGAAAGGATACTGCTCAACAGAATCAAAGAGGACACCGACATAGACACAATATACCGCAACAAATTTGTACGGCAGCGTTCTTGGATATTGAACAAGCATTTGATAAAGTCTGGCATGATGGGCTCCTTTACAAACTTAAAATAACCCTTCCAACACCTCATTATCTCCGACTAAAGTCCTATCTCACAGATCGCTTTTTCCAAATCAAGTACAATCTCGAATTATCATCATATCATCAAATCAAATCTGGAGTTCCACAGGGGAGCGTCCTTGGTCCATTTCTTTACCAAATTTATACAGCTGATATCCCTACAACATCGACAGCTACCTTCGCAGACGACACTGCTATTATAGCCATCCACGAAACTCCTCAGACACCATCTCGGAATCTACAAACCCGTCTAACCTTACTACAAGTCTGGTTGAGGAATTGGCGAGTTAAAGTTAACCAAACAAAATAACATTTACGAATAGAAGAGTAATCTGCTCAAACGTATCTATTAACAATACACAACTTCCAGTGAACAATGAAGTTAAATACCTAGGACTCATACTAGACAGTAAACTTACCTGAAGACCACATATAACGGCCAAGAAAGTACAAATAAATATGAAACTGAGACAGATGAATTGGTTAATTGGTAAAAGATCCCAACTTAGCACAGAAAATAAACTCTTACTGTATAATAAAACCAATTTGGACATATGCAATACAACTTTGGGGCTGCGCCATGAAATCAAACACTCAGATCATTCAAAGAACGCAGTCTAAAATCCTTAGAACAATATTCAATGCTCCTTGGTACACAAGCAAGAAAACTTTACATGATGACTCAACCATACCTTATATAGAAGAAGAAATACGTCAACTAACCATCAGATATCTTGAAAAACTTGAAGATGCTAGACTACTAAATGTCCCACCCGAAGTCAGACGAAGGTTAAAGAAACAATGGCCAACAGATGTGTTAAATTAGCAATCACGTACACACCAGTCAACTTTTATCGTTAATATATAATAGGAAGTATTATCACTGGATAATTTCCTCCTCCATGTAACTACTTTGAATCAATTTACTAATTGCTAAGATACGGCAGATCGTAAATTTCAGTTTTAATAAAAAATAAAAAGAATAAAATCAAAAGTAAGAAATCTCCTCGAACCAAAAAATGTGTTTGTATTTTTATTATTTTTATCTCTTTAGTTAGATTATTTTCAAATATAATTTTAACGCAGTTTACCAAATAGTTGCCAAATTATTGTAATTGTTTTCAAAAACTTTAAGAGTAATTTTAAACCATTGGTAATGGTTCGTTAACATTTCTTGGCAAAAATATACACAATATATTTTGAGTTATCTTATTTTCTCGTAGTTTATTTAAAATTATTATTAGATCGGGTTAAACGTATTAATCAATTAACTTAAAAATACTCCTGCGGACATTTAAACTTACCAGTAACTGTAAGATTTGATTCAGAGGACGATTCTCCATGTTTATTTGTCGCTACGCATTTGTAACATCCTGCATCTGACTTTTTGACAACGGGAATTACCAGTTCATAAAAGCCTTTATCAGCATGTTCTTTGATGATTCGGTATTTTTCAGAATTTTCAGGTATCTTCTTTCCTTCCTTGAAGCTAAAATTTTTTACAAATTTCTGTATAAGAATTAAAATAATTTTGTATTTTTTTAAAAACTAGCTAAAAAGTGGATCATGATTATTTAAAATGTGTAGGGTCGTTAATTGAAGAGCTTCTTATTTTTTTTAGAATTGTGAACAAAATCTTCGTTAACCCCTTACCGCATGAATTTTTTGTTTTTGGTAAAAAAAATGCACTATGTGGAAAAAAAATTCAGGATTTCGGTAAAAATATTTAAAAAAATCTTTATTAACTTTTTTTAATTTTTTTTTTGTATTTTTTTTTTTGCCATATGTGGCACAATATGCAATAATACAACAAAACATCAAAATAATGTATAAGCAAATCAATCAACTAAAAGTCATTCAGTATGGAACTTACAAAAGCAGTTTCTGTCTTTGTTCAAGCAAAGATGAACACCACATTTTTCACACTTTACAAAAGATTTTTTACCACAGAAATATTTGCACCTTTGCCGATTATCACACCATACTGGAAGATGGCCATATTGATCTCTTCGAACCTCTTGGATGGGAAAATCTGATGTCGGGCCCCTTTTTTTCTTGTTTTGCAAGTTATCCATGACTCCACTGGGACGGCCTCTTTTCTTTGTCGAGCTGGCTTTATTCAATTTACACAAGCACTCTGCAATGGCCATTTTGAAATCTGCCAGAGCTAAATCTTTGAACTCGTTTTCACTTCTTCTCCAAAGTATCCATGCATTGACAACCATCAAATCAATAATATGAAAAAATATCCTCATATACCATTTTTTTGACCTAAGTTTGATTCTATAGTATCCTAGCATGGAATCCAGGAGATCTACTCCTCCCATATATTTGTTGTAGATTGTTACAGCCTTTGGACACGGAACCGTTATATGTTTGTTATCCTTCTTCGAAAATCTTCGAACCTCAACTGTTGGTGTACTTCCAGCATATGTAGACAACATGTTGACCAATTTGTTGTCATACCATGAGACAACAGATATTTTTGTTCCATCAATTGTGGCGACTTTCTCTAGCATCGCTCCACGGCCATTCTTTTTCAGTTCAGCCTCTTTTGGCATATTGCTATTTGGCACTCTGTTTATTCTAACAGTTCCGAGCGGTAACATACCATTTTGTGCCAAGTAAATTTGTAATGGGACGCTATTGAACCAGTTATCAAAAAATAGCTTGTGATTTATGTGCCTTGGAACAGTTTCTGTTAGCCGAAGAACTACGTTTGAACTCATTCCCAGGTCAGGAAAACCATTGGGGAGAATATTGGTTTGCTTTCCTGCAAAAATTTCATAATCGTAGGAAAATCCGCTTACACCACTAAGAACAAACGCCTTATACCCCCATTTATGAGGTTTTTTTGGATTGTATTGTTTGATGGACGAACGTGCTTTCATTGGAATAATCTGCTCGTCTATAGCCAAGTACTCTTCCTTTGGAACTTTTAGTAGTTGCTCCCTCAGTTTTCTAAGTACAGGTCGTATTTTGAATAGTTTATCATGAGCAGGATTTCCGGCTGCAACAGCATCGTCATTATTCGCAAAGTGCAAAAACCGTTTTATTTCTTCCCATCTGTTGCATGACATAACATCTGAGATCAAGCGGTGATTTAGGTTCAGGTTCCAATAACTTCTGGAACTAGGTAACTGGACTATTGACATATAAATACAGGTCCCTATAAACTGTTCGAGCTCCTTTTCAGTAAGATCCAAAGGTTTTTGTTGTCTCGTTTGAGCAGAATATAAGATACTTTGGTAAACTATATCAGTAATCATCTCATTTGTTAGAAAAAAGTTAAAAAATGCATAAGGAGAGTCTGCATTTTCCAATTCAGGTGGCATGTCAGTAGAACCAAGAAATGTTAGGTTCTCATCCGATGTAACTAAATTACCCCGTTTCCAAGTAGGATGATTCTTGTTTCTATTCTTATTTAGTTTACGAAACCGTTCGAGCAGAGGTAGATCGTCGTCGCTATCGGAACTGAATTCTAAATCCGTTTCTGGGATGATAATATCTGATTGGTTATCGTCCATATCATTTTCGTCTTTGTAATCAGAATCTGGAGCTAATTTACCAGGCGGTTCTTCATCTTCTGAAAGTCTCTCGTCTTCACTACCATCTGGTACATCCATTGGCACATATCTACTGGCACCATAAAACGTTTGTGTATCCATTTTCTGAAATAAATTTAGTGTCCGGAGTGCATATTGTGCCATATATGTCCACGAGAGTTTTGGCGAATGTGCATACAGTTCCACATATGACACAACAATATTTCTCATCAAAAACAGTCAAAAAATAAAGAATTACATGGGTCTACTTACAGCAATTCCTTCGAAAAACTCTAGTCTTTACGTGGCTATTTTTTTTGTACCAAAATCTGCTACAGAAACTCGGATGATCGTGGATCAAAATTTATAAAAACTGATAACACCTGTTCACACGACGGCCATTTGCAAAATTGTATGAAACTTCACCAAACTGTTAAGAGATGTCGCTACACTACCAGAATTATGAAATATATACCACATATGGCCACCTATGCAAAAATAGTTTGGTCTGCGGCTTTATTTATAATAGTTATGTATGAAAATATTAATTGTGCCAAATATGACCCATGATGCGGTAAGGGGTTAATTGAAGAGCTTCTTATTTTTTTTAGAATTGTGAACAAAATCTTCGTTAATAATGAAACAGATCTAATTTCTTGAGCGCATATAGATGGTGATCCAGTGACTCAATAACCGTTATCGTGAATAAACATATTAAAAAATCTGATGAGCTCCTTATACAAAATAATATAGTTTCCACTGTAACAAATGATCCACTGTAACAAATGATCAACTGTAACAAATGATCAACTGTAACAAATGATTCACTGTAACAAATGATCCACTGTAAAGAGAGCGATCCACTGTAACAAGCGATTCACTTGTTTTAATTTGTTTTTATATTTTCTAGTTGATTTCTCTCTTTTAGGGGTTAAGTGGATGAACATTTTCTAGAAATGCTTGATTTGCTGAAAATGAACTTTGCTCTTTATTTCCTAAGATTTGTTACAATCGATGTAATCATATTGCATAGATACATATGGAAATAATAAAGACGATATTATTATTATTATTATTATTAAATTAGAAAAAAATCCTATTTTCTTCTTATTTATATTTATTTTATAGTAATGTATCTTCTATCTAAATGATCTAATAATATGGAGTAATTTTGCGAGAGGAGGTGAAGATTTCCTAGTAATTTTGTGTTAAAAAAATCACTTACAATGCGACATCAGGATGTGGTTCACCAGCTACTTTAACCATAAAGCGAAGATATGTTTCTTCCAATAATTCTGCATCTTTCATGGATATTAAAAACTCCGGTTTATCTGTGCTAGATTTTGCGATTCCTTGTTCCGTTGTTACTGAAATTTGTTAGATGTATTTTGTGTTACTCAGAAAATAGTTTCTGAAATTTTAAATTTTTAAAACATGCTTAATAATAATAAAACCAACAAATTTGGGTGAGATGAAAGAATAACACTTCCTGTACCTTTCGATTTACTTTGTTCAATTAGTATTTATGATATCTATTTAGATGATCCTCTATTTGGTCTGAAAACTAGCGCTATACCAGCTATTTTCATATTTTTCAATTGATTCCAATTCGAGAATAAATATATAAAACAAAAAATCCATATTCAATAAATCAATAATTGAGGGTACTTAAAGTTCGTTTAAAAAAAATTTTATATCATCAACTTCCCAGTTAGATTTGAATGTGCAAAAGTCTACTTTGGATAGCGATCGCAGAAATAATATATTACATAACAAGTGTAGAAAGTGACTTATTTCAAAATCACTTTCTAACGCGTTATGTACAATATTTTTCCTACGACTAATAATTAAAACAAATTCCAAAGATAAAAATTATTTAATAAGAAACAATTAAATGTTATGTTACTACTTACTTTTAAACTTTGTGTCATTGATTTGACAGTTCCTGCCTTCTAGATCGAAATGCAAAATTTTCATATCATCACTGTTTTAAATGTGACAGATATTGTCAACTTTCTGATTTATTAATGCGATATAAGCTACTTTCGCAAAATATTTTTAGCTGCACAATTAAAAAAAGGTTTTTAAATTTGAAATAAATGAAGTTTACAGTCATAATTTTCCAATTTTTTGCGAAAAAAACTCTTTTTTGAACATCTTTTCTAAGGGGTTGATATCGAACCCTCACATTATTGAATTGAAACCATATAGCTTTAAATCTATTGTTAAAATACGGATGATACACAAATGATAATTACATGAAAAAGCAACAAAGAAACAAAAACGAAACAAGAAGCAAAATATACTAACATTCATGCACAACAAGCTGCGCAGAACAAGTTGATTCCCCTTTTTCATTTTTAGCTACGGCACAGTACATCCCGCTATCCTCCTTTTTAGCTTCTTTGATAGTAATTTGAAAAGTGTTAGATTGTTCGTGAAATCCAAATTGTAATCTTCCTGATAGGTTGTTCGTACCATTTAGTTGTTTGTTGTCTTTTAACCATACAAAAGAGTTTGGTTTGGAGCTAAGTGTTACCTCAAAGTGTGCCGTTTGTCCAGCTAGCGTAGAAAGAAACACATTATGACAGGTGTGAAATATTTTGAACTTAATTAATTGTAACTGTTGATATAAAAAATGTGAAATTATAATTAAATTTTCTTAAAGAGTTAAAAATAGTTCAAAATAATTCATTTGAAAGCTACAACAAAGGAGGTGCACTAAAGCAATGCTTGCGTGCTTCAATGTATTGTGATTTTAAATGAAATAAATAGTTGGTAGTAAAAATATGAAGCAGTTGTTACTTTTGACAGTTTCATTACCTCCAGGCTAATTTAAATACTTAAGTACAGGAAACGAAAGAAAAATAATATCAATCACTCCGTGGATAAACAGTTTATGATAATACGACTATTATTTCTACAAACAGTATTAAAAAGAATTAACCCGGGTAGAAATAACTATTGAAATAAACTGGAATCAGTTTTAAATATCATTGTTAGGCACTATATCAAATTCTCGAAGTAGGCACTTGTCAATTATATATAGTAACCATGGCAACTATTGTATTCATCATCTTCGAGAAGTTTGACAGTTTTGGAAGTGTCACTTTTAAACGTATCTTTTTGCCCTTAAAAAGTAAAAAGAAAATATGGAAAAGAACAATCCATTTAAAGGAATTGATGAAGCGGTCAACCGAGCTACTTACTTTGGACCTTTGAAAACCCCGGATTCAATATGAAATTGGATACAATAAGTTTGTGAAGTGGTGTGAAGAAAAAGGCGTTTCTGTAAAGTATACTGAAGATGTATTCTTGGCCTATTTTGAGGAGAAATCGAAGGTTTGGAAGGCTTCATCTGTATTTGGAAAGTAAAAATTCGATTGCATGAAAACTGGTTTCAGTGCCATCAATATCAGCGGTCGTTTTAGTTGATAGTGGTAGAATTGTGGAAGGATTTCATTTTTCAAATTATGTGAATTGTAACATAAGTTATTCATGTTAATAAAGAAAATACAAATTAAATGTATTGCAAATTTACTGTAAAATTTGACGTTTATTTTAAGGCACTGAGCCAATAATTATGTGAATTCACCGAAACCAAGAAATTCCAATAGGGGAAAAGTTAAATCGAAGTGAAGAATTGTGTATTCTTTACCACTACTTATTAGAAAGTAAGTTTAAACACAATGACAGTAAAACTAACAACTGATTTATATTTTTTCAAGTACCTAGATATGATTACTATAAATAATAATTTCATAGATAAATTAATAACGATATAAAATATAATATATAACAAATTACTTACGTTCAATGCTGGTACCATGAATTGTTTGGATAAAATTGGGTTTGCCATCCAATTCTTCCAACTTTTGTTCGGCCGATTTCTCACGAACGTTTCGTGCTTCTGTAGAAAGACTATCATGACTTTCTTCTTTCTTCGATTTTGATTCTGACATAGTAACTTTTTCTTTAATTGCAGTTTTCTCAGACGATTCCGAAACCTTTTGGCTTGCCGATTCTGACGATTTTTTTGAAATAGCTTCAGATGACTTTTGAGAGACGGCTTCCGAAGCTTTTTGAGATATAGCTTCTGAAGATGTTTCAGTGATGACTTCTGATTTTGATTCGATTTTTGAGCTTTCAATGGATTCTTTGGCGTATGATTCTGATTTAAGTTCTTTTGAACAAATTTTCTCAGAGATAGCGCCGCTTTCTTTGATAGCTGATTCGCTAGAAATTTTTACTGAGGAGGATACTTCTGAAATTTTGGAATTAAATATTAGTAATCGGTTTTTTTTTGTTGCGTAAATAATTTAGTGTTTTATTGTGTTGTTTTAATTTGTTTATATTGACAATATACTTTATATTGAAGAGAAGTTGCCTTTCAAGAATTTTTTGTATAATAACTGTAATTATTTTAATACACACAATTAATAACTAAAAAAACTGATTATACAGGGTTAGCCAGGAATAACTGATAAACGATAAAAGTGATTTTAATTAACTTACCATCATCGTCGTATTTTTTTGATTTTCTTTCATACGATTCGGTAAGTTTTGAAGAACTGTTTTGTTCTTCAGCAGCAGAATCTTTCCTCAAATATTTTCTAGCATATTTTTCATACGCATCTTCTTCCTCATCATCTTTCTTTTTGTCTCTGGAACTTGTCCTTGAGAATTTTCTGCTGTATTTATTGTCATCCTCATCCTGATAGGATTTTTTGTCTGCTGATGAGTCGGTTCTAGAATATTTTCTTGTATATTTAGCATATTTATCTTCTTCTTCTTCACCAGCTAATTTACTGCCGACAGAATACTTTTTAGAATATTTAGATAAAAGATCTTCTGTATCACTTTTTTCTTCTTCTATGGATACAGATCTAATTGAGTATTTAGAACCTAAATCTGATCCAAGACCTCTTTTGGAAGTATAATTGTAGGTATCGTTTGTTTCTGAAGGCTCAATCCCAGTTCCTTCTACAGAAGTTTTTATAGATCTTCTAACTGAGTAACTATCACCATCGCCGACTCCTTCCGTTCTAGATTTTATGCTTCTTCTTGAGAAACTATACCCATCGTCGTCACCTACGCCTTCTGTTCTTGTAACAGATCGTCCAGACCGTCTGGAATAAGAACTGTATGAGTCACCACCGTCTCCGTCTCCTGTTTTAGTAATTCTTCTTGAATAGCTCGAATATTTACCACCGTCATCGTCATCTGTAGCAATTTTTGATTTTCTACTATAACTATAATCGTTATCCGTATCACCGGTTAAAGTTTTTCTAGAACTGTAGCTGGAAGTTAACGCGGAAGAATCTCCAAGATCTGTCCCATAAGATTTTCCATATTTGGATGATGCGCTCTCATATCTAGAGCTTCCAGTTAAAGCTGAATCCGTACCATATTTACTTGAACTCAGTCCTGAACTGTATCGGGATGAAGAAAGACCGTCAGTTGAATAGGAACCAAGCTCCGATCTTCTGGTGTATGAGGAATCATAACCACCTTCTGTGAATGAATACAATTCATGAAGATCACGTTTTGTTGTCGGTATAGCACAACGAAACTTGCGGAAGCAGAAGAAGATGCCAATTTTGCGAAGCACAATATTTTTATTGTCAAAACTGGTGTTGAAATTGAAATGTTATTTTGAAATGTGTAAACAAACTGGAAGATGTTATTGGGACTATAATAAGGATTAGTAGCACACGATTTTTTTGTTAATTTTAGCCACTCGTTTCTTTTTTTCTTGGAGTGACATTTAGTCCAGTCAAATTTTCATTTGGTAGGAAAATACTTGAGAAACAAAATGGTTTCTGAGTATTATTATGTTTGATATTTGTAGGGAACATTTAGATGAATCAAAAGAAATTAGGTTTATTTAATTTGATCGAATACAACTGCCGCAAGAGAGTGTAAGAGACGCTTTTTCGATAAAAATTAGTTTTAAATTTATAACTTCACTCTTATTCTTTGGGAAACTTCTTCCTTGGCTTAACTTTTTCCTTAAGATTCATAGAATAATGACTATTTTCAAGGTTGACGACTTTATTAAGGACTTGACTAAGTTCCAAGGGTTACAATGTTAAAATTATCAGAAAGAAGAGCAATTTCAATAAATATCTGAGATGTGTGATTAGAGAAAAGAATACAGAAATGAAGTGCAAATTCTGCCAGAATAAGCTGTAGGATAATTTTTACCCCAGACAAATAAATATTAAAATAGTAAACATACGTGTATTCTTATTGCTCAGTTTAACCAAAGCATCATATAGCTAATCATATCTAATGTTTTTATAACTTCAAGACGGTATTATTGCAATATTGGTGATTAAAAGTTGACCTTCTTAACTTCTAATGAAACAAACCCACACGTGAAATCAAATTAGAACAAGGGCGGCTCCAGCCCAGAGATTTGGTGGGGGAGGGGGGCAAAGTTAGAGTTATATATATAAAAGTTTAATATTTTGGGTTTGTTGATATAAATGGACCTCTAATCTACACAAAAAAAATTATAATTTGGTTTACGCAGAATGAATTTTGTATAAGAAACGATTGGCAATGTCAAAATTACCGAAAAAAAAATGTTTGGGCCATTTTTGGGGGAAAAATGAGTTTTTTGGGATATAAATGCACCTAGAACCTACAAGAAAAAATCAAAAAATTAAAATTTGCGATTAGCAATATCAAAATTACTGAAAAAAAATGTTTGGGCCATTTACGAGGGAAAAAGTGTGTTTTACAGGATATAAATGGACCTAGAATCTATAAAAAAAAATTCAAAAAAAAAAATTGGGGGAGGGGGGGACAACTGCCCTCCCTTGGAGCCGCCGTTGAATTAGAAGTTAAAAAATCGCGTCAAATATAAAAAAAGTCAATAAATTGAGAGTTCTTTAGAATTCTAATGAATTTAAATTAATCCGTAGTTAATAGTGTTAAATTACGGTTAGAAATAAAACAAAAGCAAGCAGTTAGACACATTCTTTATTAAGTTTTTTCACAAACTAACCTGATCGAGCCGATGAAGTATACCTTCTACTCATTTCGTCACCAACTTCGACATTGACTTCGACTCCTACTTTGAAGTCAGTTAAGACAATATCACTTACGCCCGATTTCTCAACACTGAATAACTTTTCGACAGCACTACCAGGTACTAATTCTGGAGGGGGTTTGATTATGTAAGGGATAACCTCTTCGAGAATTCTGGGCTTGTGTAGCTCGACCAAAGGTTCAACAGCTTGGATTTTCCGAAGATGATGATCTTCTACTGTTTCGGATTCCGGAGTTGAAATTTGTTTGAGGGTTTCACTGTCGGATTTTATAAGATCTGTGGTGGTAGAAGTAGTTTCGGCTGTTGAGGATAATGCTGGAACTAAAGTTTTTTCTGATGACGAGAAAGATTTTTTGGTTTGCGTCTGCTTGAGCTCAGCAATGAGATTATTTTGAGCTTCGGTTTTGCCTGGTAAGTTTAATTTAGGTTTTTCTTTAGTTTTGTTATCTTGATCTTCTTTTTCTTGTAACTTTCTTTCTTCTACAGATGTTTTTGAAGTTTTTGATTCTTCTTTTGTAGCGACGTTTGTCGTTTGTAGATTTTCCTTTGTAGCAACTTTTGTTTCTTTAACACTTTTTTTCTCTGTTTTCGTTTCTGTAACTTTTGATGCTGTTTCAACTTTTCCAAGTGTTTTTGTTACGCTGGTTGAAGTTTGAGCTGATTTGGCTTGTAACTGTTCGCTAGTTTCTTTGGAATCTTTTCTAGAAAGTGAAGTTTTTCGTATTTGTGTTTGACTAACGGTTTCTTTATTTTCTAATACTTTCTGCTTTTTCGCTTTTGGAAGTTCTGTTTCTTTCGGTTGTTGCTTTTGTTTGTCGCTTTCCTTTGGTTTTGGAGTATCTTTTGAAGGCTTTTCTTTCGGTTTCTTTTTTACTTCCTCAGATTTTTCCGCAGGTGGAGATTTAAGTTCGTCGCTACCTGATTCTTCACTTTCACCTATAAAATAAAAATAGAAAATAATCACCTCCAAACACTTCCACTTAACAAAACAAGCGTGGATAGATATAAGTGTTAATGATGGCCGCCATGGAGGTAATCCTAAGCCTTACACCCCTCCATATAGTAGTGGAGAGAATAGCGATAAGAACAACCTACAGAATGACCAGAGAAGGATCAACTAAACGCAAGTTTCGACTCCTTCCTGGAAATCATCAAACCTGGCACATACCCTAAGATGAGATGACGAAGAAGTTTAGCTTTGTGAAAGAATTCAACACAAAGCTAAGTAACAAAAGCGAATGGGACAAAGATGCCATCCCAAAACTCAAGAGAAGTGCCATTAAATGGGACGCAGATGGTTCTAGAACAACAGAA
Source organism: Crepidodera aurea (assembly GCA_949320105.2). Classification (NCBI taxonomy): domain Eukaryota; kingdom Metazoa; phylum Arthropoda; class Insecta; order Coleoptera; family Chrysomelidae; genus Crepidodera; species Crepidodera aurea. Next base: position 103,346,493 of record OX439472.1, read on the forward strand.
GGAACAGGAATAGGAGTATATGGACCTGGAACCAAATATTCCGAAAGTTTAGGGAAATGTCTGAGCATTTTCCAAGCTGAAATATACGTCATCGGAAAATGTGTCCAGTTCAACATAGAAAGAAATTTTCGCAGACAAGAGATCATCATCATGTCAGACAGCCAAGCAGCCATTAATGCCTTGAACTCCCACGTAATCAACTCCCAGATGGTTTGGGAGTACTCGCAAAAAAAGGGACTGAAACACCATTTCTGGGACCTGAACCCTTCTGCGGAATAAGCACCAGTACAATACTTGATGAACTTGGAAAAGAAGTAAATAACAAAGGATCCCAATACTGGATAGGACTACAATGAATGAGGCAGGCCAAGACACTACTGGGAAACTATAACCAGAAGAGATCTGACGACTGCGTCAGTAAAAGTAAAAATAAGCTCAGAATACTAACGGGTATCCTAACAGGGCACTGCCGGCCGAGAGGCCACTTAAAGAAACTCGGATTAGTAGACAAAGAAGAATGCAGATTCTGCGAGGAAGAGGAGGAAACCTCTATCCACATTTTTTCAGAGAATATCAAATAGAAGAGGATGATCTACCTAACTTGAAGCCTACCGACATCCTGAACTTTTTGAAAGCAATAGGCTGGAGGAACTGCTCTAATCGTTGAGACATCCTTAACGACTGGGCAGCACTAGGGGGCACAATAGATCTTATAGGTCGCAGTGTATCGACACCCCCCATCACAGATAAATAGATAGACAGATAGATAGATACGTGTTAATGATAATAAAGGAACAAAGAAGGTATTCAATTTATTCTTACCGTGGTTTTTAGCGAATTCCCTGATTTCTTTCAACCAAAATTCCTTAACGTCTCGGTGTAGCTTGAGTATAAGTACTTGACCACCAGCTTTGTCAATAAGCTCAAAGGTATATTTATCTTCGGGGTGATCTTTAACTGTTACGTGCGAAAGCTGAAATAATCAAATATATTTTTATATAAATAGTACCTACTTTTCTTTTTTATTCACATACCCGTATAGTATCCTTAACTTGGAAAATAGATCTGTCTTCAGATATTCTCCTGACTTTGCTGACGAGGATGCGTGCCTTAAAAAGAAACAAATATCTTTCCTTACTGACGTCTTCGAAAGTGACGCTAAATCTGTCGTGTGCTAGAAGTCTACCTAGTTTGTGGATGCTGCCCTTATACCCTTCGATGCTAGAGATAAATTTATCGTCTTGTGCTCGATGGGGGACGCTTAGCATCAAATCTAGGCCTTTCTGGAGATCGACGTAGTTCTCACCAAGGCAAGCACTATACCTTACCAACTCCTGTAACAATAAAATATTTTTCAGGAAAGGAATCGGTCAACGGTGCAATTTCTAGGAAGAATACATTTGGAGGATAAAAAATATCCAAATCATAAACCTAATCCTTAACCTAAATCCTTAATCCTAAACCTTATGATGGTGTTGTGCGGTTTTTCTGGGTTTTCCCACAACTGTAACGCAAATGCGCCATCAAGCATCAGTATAAGTCGCCCCAGAGCGCCACGGCAAATAATAATAGCCGTCCCTCCCCCGCACAAGCTGCAGAGTTTCTGGGGTTCCATCGTAAGGGAGTGAATTGCAGGGCGTATATTATTATTATTATTATTATTATTATTATTATATTATAATCATAAGAAAGAATTGTCATTTGTCTCACCGATCTCATTACTGCCTATTATGTCGAAACTATTTGAGAAACTCCTACTCAAAAGACTAAAACCACTTATCGAAGAAAGAGAAATTATCCCTGATCACCAATTTGGATTTAGAAATAAGCACTCTACGATCGACCAAGTTCATAGAATAACCAACATTATAGAGAAATCATTAGAAGAGAAAAACATTTGTGCTACTATCTTTCTTGATGTAGCACAAGCGTTTGATAAGGTTTGGCATGAAGGCTTAATACATAAGCTCAAGCTTTTCCTTCCAAAACAATATACAGATATCCTCCATTCATATATATCGGAAAGATACTTTAGAATTAGGCAAGAAGAAGCCTATTCCGATCTTAAAGAAATTAAGGCTGGAGTACCACAAGGAAGTGTCCTAGGACCTGTCCTATACTTACTGTACACATGTGATATTCCAGAGTTAGAAAACAATACCATAGCCACCTTCGCCGACGACACTGCCATTCTAGCGGTAGGAAAGAGCAATGAAGAAGCAACCTACAAGCTGCAAACAGCCGTCCACCTTATCTATGACTGGACGAAGAGATGGAAAATTAAACTTAATGAAACTAAATCACTCCACATTAACTTTACAAACAAAAGGATAGATCATATTCCAGTCAGAATAAACAATAACCTGATTCCATATTCAAACACAGCAAAATACTTAGGTATTACATTAGATGCCAAATTCCGATGGAAAGTGCATGTTAAAAAGAAAAGAGAAGAACTTGGACTGAAATATAGAAAAATGTACTGGCTAATTGGAAGAAACTCCAATCTGTCTCTTCATAATAAGCTTATGCTTTATAAGCAGATACTTAAGCCTGTATGGACCTATGCAACTTAGCAATCATCCAAAGATTTCAAAACAAAGCACTGAGGAACATAGTAAATGCCCCTTGGTACATTCGCAATAGTGACCTCCACAGGGATCTGGAAATGGACACTGTTGACCAGACCATCAAGAAATTAGCCAAGAGTCATGAAGAAAGACTTCATCATCATGTCAATGTCGAGGCTATCCAGCTCCTTGACAATACTGGGTTAGAAAGAAGACTTAAGAGGATCAAGCCCTTTGAGTTAGTTTAGTGTTTTTAGTGCAAAAGCAGAGCTTATGTGTGCACGTTAAAGTTTAGTGCAATCCTTTCTACAGAACCTAAGGAACGCTGATGAGTATACCTTAGTTTTAAATTTCAAACTCTATTAGATTAAGTTAGAATTAAATTGCTCATTGGTCACTGTTGACCAGATTGTAATATACTAAATGCCTTTATGGGTGTTTAATAATAATAAAAAAAAAAAAATTGTCTCACTTCTTAAAGTATCTGCAGCCCAGTTGGTTGAAATAAGCTTAATTGATACGCCAATTTCTGTGAATTAATTGTGACCAAGATAGCCAAGATGTGCTCATCAGCAACATGACTCAAAACTATAAAAAGTTTTTTTAGGGCTGTAAATTATAAAAGCTTATCTACTCTTTAAAAAAATAAAGTTTGTTAAGAATATATTTCTTCGTGGTTACAATATTGCTATTTGATTGAATATGTAGTATTTCACAAAAATATGTTCAGTATATTCTCCTTCTCTGGCCTCAAGGGCATTTTCGTAAGAAAAAGGGTGATGCATTTTGATTTTATACTGAATTGGCTTCTTTCTTATGTATTTATCAACTTAGCCTTTTATTTTTAGTGGCCTTTCTAGGGATTGCTGGATTTTTCAGCCACAATCTCCAATAAGTGTTTAAAAAGAACAATAAAATTATCTAGTATACCGTATTTTAATTTTATTTTGTTGTTAAATCACTACTGTATGTAATAATGTGTGTAATAATTAGCAATTCCTTACCTTGAACAATACAAGAAACTTTAAAACAACACAATTACTTTACATATGGCGAAAAACATAAAACAATAAAAATAAAACTGTTAGAAGACCAAAGTAATAAATGCATGTATTGACTTCCATCATGTTCTTATCGAAGTTCGCAGTATCCATTTTTACTGATAATTTTTGGAACTTATACCATCTTATAGATACAAAATATTATTTCTAAATTAGTATTGACACATGTCAATTTTTGAACGTTTCAAAAACACGGAAGAGCCATATAACCGGAAGCGACTTTACACTTCAAACCAAAGAGAACACCATCTAACAAGAAGCGAAAGCTTGATCGGTTCCTTTGATGTTGAGAGGAAATACATCACAGCATTGAATCATAAACTATTTGAGATACACTGAGAAAAGTATTTATTTAAATTCTTGCAAACCGAACTACACTGAGACAAATAATAGTGTTGATGAATACAGGGTGTATCAACGATGCGTGCGTGGAGGATAGCTGCTTTCCTTTTGAAGATAGGAAAAAATGTTTCAAATAAAAGTTGTAGATAGCAATGAAAGCTATGTTCCAAAAATAACTACCAATATACAGGGTGTCCCATAAAAGTGTGACTTATCAAAGTTATGTTTTTTTAAATGAAACACCCTATATATTTTTACTCGATTGAATTCCTTTGGAAGAGTGCTTCTCAAAAATATAGGGTTGTATGGGTTTATACCAGGTGGTTCTGAAGTTATGGTGACATTTATGTCCCAAAATGGGTTCATTCAACACCAAATATCTCAAAATCAATAACTAGGAATAACAAAAATTTTTCACCAAATATCCTCGAAAATGGTCTATTTTGATTTCATATTCATAAATTTACCGAATGGCACTTTTCCCATACAGGGGCAACCAAAACTCGGGATCATTTTTTTCTCAGTTTTTTCAAATGGAACACCCTGTATATAGTGCCATACCAGAATAGTCAACACTATGAGCTTCCAGAAAATATAGGGTTTGCCTATTTCATTTTCACCGGAAATGCATCTAATTCTTAAGGAAAGTATGAAAAATGTCATAAAAGCAATAATGATACTTTTTTATTCAATGATGGACAAACATGGAACAAAATAATCTCAAAAAATGTAAAAAAACTTTCATTTTACAGTAGATGTTCAGACAATCACCCGTTTTGAGCTATGCATAAATTAAGTCTATCTACAACTTCAGTTAAAGTTCAACTTGTAGTAGAGCGAAGAAATCCTCTAATTCTATTTTTCCTTCAGCGTCGTTGGTTTGCCGCTAATTTATTTTTTTGCTCACTTCTTGTGTTTCACATTTTCTGTTTCCACAAACCTCTCCTTCGAAAACTCTCGAGTCACATATCGAACTGCATACATTCTACTGGCTAAAAGCAGTTTTTGTAACATCTATCCGGAATGTAGATCACTTTATCAATTATATCAAATCACCCTTGGATCATTTTAATGTTTCAGGAACTGTCAACAAAGATGACATTTTATTATCGAAGTGAATTTATAATTTAAACCATAATATTTGATGTAGATCATGTTTATCATTTCTTCGGTGGATAATTTCATTTCGAAACGAGAAAATATTAGATTTAAACTATAAATTCACTTCGATAATAAAATGTCATGTTTGTTGACAGTTCCTGTAACATTCAAATGTTCTAAGGGTTATTTGATATAATTGATAAAATGATCGACATTCCGGATAGATGTTACAGAAACTGCATTTAGCCAGTAGAATGTATGCGACTCGAGAGTTTTCGAAGAAGAGGTTTGTGGAAACAGAAAAAGTGAAACACAAGAAGTGAGCACAAAAATAAATTAGCGGCAAACCAACGACGCTGAAGGAAAAATAGAATTAGAGGATTTCTTCGCTCTACTACAAGATCAGCTTTAACTGAAGTCGTAGATAGACTTAATTTATGCATAGCTTGTTTGTTTGTTTGTTAATTTTAACGTCTCTTTTCTGACCTAATGACCTAAACTGGACGGGACCTACAGCTTATCGTGGGCTCCGAACCACGGTCCTCAATCACCTTAAACCCAGAACTATGCCTTTGTCATGCAGGTGATCTACCGACTAACAAGTGTGTAATTGTGTCACCAACCCCTATCAGTTCCACGAGATATCCGATCTCATCCGGCCTGTTTACCGGCGTGAATGAAACTGCGTATGACGCAAATACCTTTTTACGCTTGCCCAAAGTCTTATCTGACTTTAATTCCACTTGAATACGCAAGATTCGAACTTACTCCCCGAACACTGACCAAGCTGAATCGGCAGACGCCTTACCAACTAGGCCACCGTGTCCGGTTATGCATAGCTTAAAACGGGTGATTGTTTGAACATCTACTGTGAAATGACGGTTTTTTACATTTTTTTGAGTTTATTTTGTTCCATGTTTGTCCATCATTGAATAAAAAATATCATTATTGCTTTTATGACATTTTCCATATTTTCCTTACATTTTCTGGAAGCTCATAGTGTTGACTATTCTGGTATGGCACTATATACAGGGTGTTCCATTTGAAAAAACTAAGAAAAAAATGATCCCGAGTTTTGGTTGCCCCTGTATGGGAAAAGTGCCATTCGGTAAATTTATGAATATGAAATCAAAATATACCATTTTCGAGGCTATTTGGTGAAAAATTTTTGTTATTCCTAATTATTGATTTTGAGATATTTGGTGTTGAATGAACCCATTTTGGGACATAAATGTGACCATAACTTCAGAACCACCTGGTGTAAACCCATACAACCCTATATTTTTGAGAAGCACTCTTCCGAAGGAATTCAATCGAATTAAAATATATAGGGTGTTTCATTTAAAAAAACATAACTTTGATAAGTCACACTTTTATGGGACACCCTGTATATTGGTAGTTATTTTTGGAACATAGCTTTCATTGCTGTCTACAACTTTTATTTGAAACATTTTTTCCTATCTTCAAAAGAGAAGCAGCTATCCTCCACGCACGCATCGTTGATACACCCGGTATACCTCCCCGGTTAGTAGAGTCGATCTGGCGGAAAAAAAACCCGATAAACGAAGTCGCTCTTTTCGCATTTTTTTTTTTGCGATTTCATAGATTGGGGGTCCCTCTTTCAAGTGATCACTCTATGAAAGCTAAGGGAGTTGTGGAAGGGGGTAAATTAACATGTAAAGATACGGGAAATCGGTTTTTCGCATGTAACTCGCTGGGTTGTATTCGGATCGAGACAACTTCTAGATATAAAATAAAGTGCTCGCGAAAACGCATAAACTGAATTTCAACCCGTCCAAATCGGTCTAGCGGTTCTCGAGATATTGCGATTTGAAAGTATAGGGATTTTCGCTGCGACAAGAACACACCTAGGGCCCTGTTCGAGTTTTTTGCAGGGAAGAAAGTGACTTCGAGACTTGATATTTTTTCCTCCGATAGATAGTCATGATCCAAGCATTGTGTCCATTCAAGTCGCTAGTTTAATTTGTGGGAGAGGGGTAGGGCAAAAATCTTTGGCTCAAGGTAACTTTACAGGATGTATTAAGGATGTATTACATTTTTCAATTTTCACAATGAAAGAATAAATTGGGGGAAATTTTTTATTCGCCATCAAATGAGGATTTTTTTTCTATTTGATTTGCGCCCTACAAGAACTCGATCCGACAATCAGGAAGGGAGGGAGGGGGGTGAAAGCGTTTTGTTCTGTAGAAGGGCAAGTCTTTAAAATTATACCACCAAGTAAATGGATTACAGCCATGAAAGAAAGAAAGAAAGAAAGAAAGAAAGAAAGAAAGAAAGAAAGAAAGAAAGAAATTTATTGCATACAACGTACATAGTCAATACAATTTAAAAAAAACAAAAACCAAGAATGCATCGTATCAGCATAAAAAATATATTAGTCTACTCAAAATGTACGTCCAAAATCGTTGTGTGTGTCCGCAGCGTAACTGCACCAAAGTTCCGGATCTGGGATATTTTTAAATTTACTCGACTATTTGGTTTACCCTTTTTTTAATGAAAAGACAGTGTTGACAATATGACATTACTGGAGAAACTTGCATTCAGGGCATACATAATTTTAGTATAGTATTCCTTACAATTTCTGAGAAAATGAAGAGTTTATTATTTTGGTCTATACCTATTGAATATACACTTTTTTTTCAAGGATCTTAGTTCAGATATTTACTGGCAGCATTTCTCATTTTCGGCAAATGCCAGTAATTACCCGCAAATACCGCCACAATCGGAATAACGCAAATGATGATTGACATTGACAGTTATACTAGTTCAATCGTGCATGCGCATACAAATTTGTTATCAGGAAAACAGCTTTCTTTCGCATCTTGTTAGATGGAGTACTCTGTGCTTTAAACAAATACTTGAACTAAATAAAGCAGGATTCGTTCTTCTATTCTCGCAGGTCTCGTAATGTCTAGGATTTAGATCAAAATCTCTCATAAAATGTGATATCGCTGAAACTAGACCTTTAGGTACTTTAAACGGTGAGATATCAAAGAGAACACTGCTTTGAATATTTCTAAATGCCAACCAACTCAATTTAGTCACCAACGAACAATAAAAATCATGAACTATTGGAGGAAGTAAAATCACAGTCAACCAAAAACTATCATGAAAATTTCACACCAACATTTTTTAACCAATAAGAAGCTTTCGTTTCTGTAGCAACCAAAAAACTTGGCGGTAGTATTTTCCTACCCTGGGTTGTACCACAGCTATAGGATTTCTGTCAAGTGTCAAATTAAGTATTACGAAAATGTCATGTTATAATTTTTTATATTACTTTGGTGTGAAATTTTCTTACCGAATCTCCCACGATCTTGAATTACTATCTGGAAATTTCTCAAGCATGAATTTTTTTAAAAAAGTATCCCTCGTCTTCGACTGGGGATACTTTTAAAAAATTCATGCTTTCGGAAATATTTCCGATAGTAATTCAAGCTCATGGGAGATTACAATTGAAAAAAAAATTAATAAAAATATAAATTGAACTGATTATTTTTGACTTTTTTAAAACCAATGAAATGCTTCTTTATTTGTCACAAGGGCATGTTTCAACCAATTATATAATGGGGCCGATCTTAGGGTAATACAAAATAAATTATTATTAAAAAAATACATACACTTTCTCACATATTAGGCATTTCTATCCTTGTCAACAAAAACAAAACAAAATATAATAAAATATTTATATACACATATGAATAAGTGGATATTTTCGTGACTGTTCAATAATAGTTTAAGTAGAAAAAATTCGTGGGAATCAGTCAATATAAAATAAATTAGTTTGATTTCTTCGTTTTGGTCAAGCTTTCGAAAACGATTATTTTCTTTTTCAAGACTAATAACATGACTAATAACATGAAAAAATTAAATACAAAAAGAAACATCGGTGTTAAAATATTTTAAAATGACAAAATGACAGTTTCCAAAAACTTCAGAATACAATTGTAACATACAGAGTGTGATTATAAAAAGTATAAGAATGTGTAAATATATATATAAAAAAAAATAATAAATATCAATTCAAGGAGGACGAGTTGAGAAATTTTCTTTATGTTTTTTTAATAGAAATGTGTATATTGTACTTATACACATATGTGTATATATTGATTAAAATACTAAAATATATGCATTTACAACTGTCGTAGCTAAATATTAAAGCTAACCAAACATAATCAGAAAGTGGTTAAGTACTAGGTTTTTATAGATTAAAAAAATATGCTTTTAACTTCGTTTTGAAGGATGTTAAAGATGTTAAACATTTGATCTCTTCTGGTAGATTATTATATCTATCAAGTCCCTTGAAGAAAACAGAATTTTGGGTATGTGTTAATGTGACTTGTTGGATATGATAGTCAGTCCTGGACCTTGTATTGTATCAATGGATTTGATTATTGTACATAACTTTTTCTTGTAAGTAAGATGGGGAAATTTTATTTCTTATTTTGAAAATTAAGATTAATGTTTGGTAGATGAGAAAATAATTAATTGGTAACCATTCTAGTTGCTTCAACATATCTCTTATTGGTGTTAGCCTTTTGCAATTTAAAATTATACGCATGGCTCTAATGAATTGTACAGTAAAATTTTTGTCCACCTTGTCAAATATGGGGCACAACGAGATAAATAATGATAATAAATGATATCGTCTTTATAATGATGTTGGCATGTTCTTCAAACTGTAATCCCCTATCCACATCCAAGGTATTTAAATTGGTTGACACGTTCCACATTATCAGGACCTAACATTATTTCAAAATTTTGGTTACAAAAGTTTCTGAAGCGTTTTTCTGTACTTATTACCATGTACTTGGTCTTCTCAACATTTATCTTCAAGTAATTAGCACAACACCAATAAAGTTCTGTTGATGGTTTCTGTGAGTTTCGTGTGATCATTACATGAGAAATAAATCAGCGTATCATCTGCAAAGAGATGAACTGAGCACTCACCGACCGCCTCTGGAAAATCATTGATATACATCAAAAATAATAGGGGGCCCAGCACACTTCCCTGTGGTACTCCTTGATCATATTCTATATCATCTGATACTATATTATTTATCTTAAGCTTTTGTTCTCTGTTCTTCAAAAAGCTTTCCAACCATTTCAGGACTATTCCTACTGATATTAATTTTTGTAATAATCTATCTCTGTGTATTGTCTCAAAAGCTCTTTGAAGATTCAAAAATACTGCAACAGTAGTCACATTTTTTTTATGTCATTATTATAGTGGGGATAAATCTCTTGTGATTATTCTCGGGAATAATCACTGTAGCTTTTGTTTGCTTAGCAAGTGTCAAGTAGTTGTCAAAATAATTACCTAAATGTGTCGACGCGTTATATAAAATGAGTGAAAATCATCGTTTTAGTACCTTTTCTGATGCAGAAATAACCAAAAATATTTTAGAAACTACTTCGAAAAACACTCTAATAAGTAATCAGTCAGACAATTTAATACCTTCACCATAGAAAGAAATTATATTCTGGATCAATCTACTACAACAGCTACTCTGGCATTGATTTTAAAAGAAAAGAAAGAACGGAAATGGATTATAAAGAAGCAGTAATAAAGACAATGTGGAATAAAACGGCAAAATTAGTTCACGAACTTTACTTTAATGATCCTTTCCAAATTCACATTCATATTCTTTATTGATCCACACATTTGGAGCCAAAATGGCCATTGGACAAGTCAAAAATACAAAATATACATATATTGTACACAAAAATAAGAGACAATCACAGAAAGACATTTAAACGTGAAATTAACGTACATATTTATAATAAAATTAAAAATTAGGGTACCTTACAGAAGAATTGGCACCTTAAGGGTGTTGTAAATATAACTATTTTGGTTAAAGTCATTTAAATAAGAAGAAGAGTTGTAAACCTAGCTTAAGAATTGAATGAACGTGTGTAAGTCGTTCGCGCCTATAAGCTAAAAATTAAGGTTGTGTTCTTGTCGTTTAATAAAATATTAATAAACGTTTTGTTGGCAAAGTAATCGTTTTAATCTACGAGAGACACAAGTTTCCCCCCAGAATAAACTGTAACAGGTTATGGGCTAAGAAGAATAAAATTACAGTTAAGGAAAGCAAAAAAAACTTAAGAATAATTAATAAGATGGCGTCTACCGTGATACACCTACCTCAATTAACATCCTCGAGCAATTTTAACAACTGGAAGTTCAGAGTGAAAATGTTATTAGAAGAAAAACAAATATCCGAGACACTTGAAAAGACAATAGATGACTATACGGAGGATAAAACGAAAAATGAATTTAGGGTAAAAGACTCGAAAGCAAAAAGTGTGATAGTACAATGTCTTACAGACAAACACTTGGATTTGGTAAAAGATTCAAATACTTCAAAAGAGATGATGAAAGCTTTACAGGATGTGTTTGAGAGAAAAAGCGTATTCACCAAATTAACTCTAAAAAGGAAGTTACTAACCTTAAAACTCAAAAGAAATGAAAAGTTGGAAGATCATTTCTTGATTTTTGACACATTAATAAGAGACCTGGAAAGCGCAGGTTCTAAACTAGAGGATGAGGATAAAGTATGTCATCTTCTGTTATCCTTAAATGAAGAGTTCGAACCTGTCATAACAGCAATAGAAACAATGAGTGCAAATAACGTATCAATGGACTTTGTGAAATCAAGACTTCTTGATGAAGAAATTAAAATAAAAACAAAATGTGGTTCAAGTGGTGGACATTCTGAAATGTCCTTCACCGCAGTTCCCTATACATGTTACAAGTGTGGTAAAAGAGGCCATAAGATTGCAGATTGTCGCCAGAGTACAGTTAGAGGAAAATCAGTTAGATGAAAACAGGCAAGACGATTTAGAAAGTACTAGCACTAGTTCAGAAAATATTGAAGAATGCTTACCAAAGATAAATGAAACAAATAGAGGAAGAAAAATAAATGCACCAAAATATTTGAATGAATACGAAATTTATACGGCTTATTGCTTGATATCATCAAGTGAAAGCGATCCTTTAAACTATGAAGATGCAGTTAAAGACATAGAATGGAAGGAAGCTATTGATAAGGAATTAAATTCACATACAAAACTGAATACATGGACTGAAGCAAAATTACCAGAAGGGAAAACTGCAATTCAAACAAGATGGGTTTTTAGAACAAAGGAAGATGGAACGAAAAAAGCGAGAGTAGTAGCAAAAGGATTTCAGTTAAAGGAGGATAATCTTTTTGAACCAGTCTATGCACCTGTTGCAAGATTATCTACAATAAGATTACTCTTATCCATTGCATTAGAAAAAGATTGGAATATAAGACAATTAGACATTCCTACAGCTTTTTTAAATGGCATATTGGACCATGAAGTATTTATTTATGCACCATCTGGTGTAAGAACGAAATTACCTACATTAAAATTAAATAGAGCTTTATATGGATTAAAAGAATCACCTAAAGTTTGGAACGATACATTTAATGATTTTGCAACAAATAATAATTTTGAAATATCAAGACATGATTGTTGCTTATACTATAGTAAGAATGTATGGATATTACTTTATGTCGATGACATAATAGTAGTTGGAAAAGAAAGTCCTGTTGAAGAGACAGTTAAACTATTGAAACAGTATTTTCAAGCAAAAGACTTAGGAGAAGTTGAGAACTTTTTAGGAATGAAAATAACAAGATCAGAAAATATGATAAAGATTAATCAAACTAAATATATAGAAAAATTATTGACTACTTTCAACATGGAACAATGTAAACCAAAAGGAACTCCAATGGAAAAGGGATTTCAGTATGATGAAGAAAAAGAAATAGAGAGTAACATACCATATCGTCAGTTGATAGGTGCACTACTGTATTTATCCACTACAACTAGACCTGATATAACATTCGCAGTTTCGTATCTAAGTAGATTTTTAGACAGACCTACTGTAGAAACATGGAATGCAGGTAAAAGAATATTGAGATATTTACAAGGAACTAGAGACGTGGGACTAACTTATAATAAAAACACCAACGATGATTTAAATCTGGAAGGATATTCAGATGCAGATTGGGGAACAGATAAACAAGATCGCAAGAGTGTGAGTGGCTTCATAACATTATATGGGCAAAATCCAATATCATGGTTTTCCAAAAAACAAAGTTGCGTTGCATTATCCACAGCAGAAGCTGAATATGTGGCAGCGGCTACTTGTGCTCAAGACTTAATTAATTTAAAGGGGATTTTAAATGACCTTAAACTTAACAATAATACAATTCTTTATTGTGACAATAAGAGTTCAATATTAATGAGCAAAAGTAATGAAAATTCAAAAAGGGCTAAACACATAGATATAAAAAATCATTACTTGAAAGATTTGGTTTCTAAAAGAGAGATAAATGTAGAATATGTTTCAACTGATCAAAATTTAGCAGATATGTTTACAAAATCTTTAAGTAAAGATGTTTTTACTTACCTTAGAAATAAGATCTGTATTTCCTGATTTAACTAAAATACTTTAAGTTCTACGATTTTCATGTTTTATTTTATTTTTATTTTCTGTGTATTTAACATTTCTAATCGAAGAGGAGTGTTGTAAATATAACTATTTTGGTTAAAGTCATTTAAATAAGAAGAAGAGTTGTAAACCTAGCTTAAGAATTGAATGAACGTGTGTAAGTCGTTCGCGCCTATAAGCTAAAAATTAAGGTTGTGTTCTTGTCGTTTAATAAAATATTAATAAACGTTTTGTTGGCAAAGTAATCGTTTTAATCTACGAGAGACACAAGTTTCCCCCCAGAATAAACTGTAACAAAGGGAAATAAATAATAAATATACAATTGGTAGGTATGGGTTTTAGTAATTAAGTAAAATTTTAAAATTTAAAGCGGTTTTAGTTTTTAAATGATATAGAATTCAAAAAGGCTCGAAATGCAAGAGATGCAAATATAAACATTTTACAAAAACATCCTGAAAAGCACAAACAAAGTTCTGTGGCACTTTCTAATACAGAACTGTTGAAAATTTTTAACTATTGGAACGAAGATACACCTTGTGGATTGCAAAGAAAGTTTTTTCACGTTGCATCGTATGAACTAGCTTTGAGGGGAGGAGAAGCTACGAAATGTTTCGTTCATTATTTTAAAAAAGAAACCGACATAATGGGATTAAATAATAATCCCATCTTTACAAAAACTGCACAGGGTGGAGCACAAAGGTGCGCTAATAGTAAATGGTTGACTAAAATAAAAATAAAATAACCCGGATATTTGCCCTGTTCGTCTTTTTGAAAAACTAATGGGTAAACGTGAAGAAAATATTAAAATCGAACGCTTGTTTCTTACTCCAAATCCGGCTTGGCAAACTCATGGTTCTTGGTATAAAAACGTTTCTGTGGGAATAAATTCCATTTCAAAATGGATAAAAGAATCAGCAGAAAAAGTAGGGCTAGACACAGTTACTAAAATAACTAGCCATTCTGTCAGATCAAGTGCAGTAAGTAACCTTTCAAAAGCTGGTGTAGGAGAACAAGAACTAATCAAGGTCACTGGTCATAATTCTGCAAGGTCGATTAAACCATACTTACAATTGAACCAAGAACATCATTCAATTATAATAAATAATCTTGGAGAAAATACGCAGGAGGAAACAGTTAATATAACAAGCAATTCCAAATCTTCAATAAATATTTTTAATAATTGCGTTTTTCATTTTACTAATTTAAATTGTTGTCTTTTAATGTACCCACAATGTTCCAACGATATTTTCGTATATTGTAATAATTAATTAAATTAAATTTTTCAATAGTTTTATTGATCTTATATTGTAAAAATTTGTGAATCAAAAAATAATCTAGTCAAATATAACTCGCGAGTTCGATAAATTAGAAAATAATTTAACAGATTTTATTCAAATTAGAGTAAGTTAACAGTTATATGTCGGATTGTTCGAAAAGTAGCCAATCAGGATTTGCCCCTCTTAAAAATAAATATTCTAAAACACTAGTTTCATATTTCAAATTTTATTTTAGCGAATTTTGGCGATATTTGGTATCTTAATGGAGCCGCCAAATTTTTAAAAATTGGTGAATTAAGTTCAAATTACCTTTAATAAAAGTTGATAGTCGTTGATACGTTGTATCGGTAGTTTCAAATGTTCGGAGATACTTTTGTCGTCACCAAAGCGTTGCGATAGGTCCTGAAATAGAAACAAAATAAAGTCAATTTTTTAAAATAACTTAAAAATAATAATAAACAACAAATAAATATTTAACTTTTTGGTTTGAAATAAAATCATTTTGAATTCATTGCATCAAAAAAACTGTCATCGTAAGCGTAATTTTTCATCCTACAGTATCGAAATTGTGACAGCGTTCTCTCATGTAAACCAGTCTTTTATGTATCTCAAAAAGTTTGTCAGTAAATTAATTTTTATTTTCAAAATAGTGTTTATACAGTGTGACCCATTTAAAATGGAACCACCCCTGTAGAATACGCATTTTTCAATTTCATTTTTTTTTAATATTAAGCATCAAAAACTGTATCTTGACACAAATTTTGATAACTTTAGTTTCATTTCCAAGGCACTCTATGTTTTTTTTTCTTTGTCAAAAACGGCAAAAGTTTATTAGGCAATTTTTGTTTTCAAATTTGACTACACCACTGGATTCGTAATCATTATAAATAAAAACCATCAAAAAAGTTACAACTTCAATTTTGGAAACAAAGTATTTGATTGTAATTTTTATTTAGATTATAGACATATTTGAAATCTGGCAACACTGCCCATACAAAATAGAACTTGTACAGTGGAAATCCGAAGTCAATAGCTCAATCCTTTCTACAGTTATAACTCCTGAAAATATGGTAATGTCAGCGATTGGTGGTGGTAGCGTTTTGTAATAAAAATCTGACTACGGCACTGGATTTTCGAATTATATTCGACAGTAATATCCCAAGACCTTGACAAATAGCCGACTATTTTTATTGTATCTAAATTTCGAGTTTATTTTAGGATCAATTCGTCGAGACTTAATTTTGGCATTAATAATCTGAATAACTCCCGAGAGCTTTAGCTCGAGGGAGTTATTCTTTGATTATTAATGCCAAAATTGTCGAGACAAATTGTTAAATATACGAGAAATTTAGTAGCAATAAAAATAGTAGCTAATTTGTCAAGGTAGCGTTATATTTAATAAGTTATTTCCCGAGTCACAAAAAATTCTGTACCTACGTATAAATTATACTAGTTTTGCTCTTTACTATCTTAGCAGGTACGTTTAATTTAATTATATTATCAATTTCTTGAAGATTTTTACTCCCGAATCTACTCATTGTTAATACTTTTTAACAAAATGTGTCAAATTTAATTCTGTAATAAACTTTAATGGCAAACTGTCAAAATTCAGATGACGCGCGCCTACTATGTTTGTCGTAAAATGGACGGTATTACATAGAAAGGAATGAATGAAAATATTTATAGTTTCAGAAAAAGTGCGAAATCAGTTGGATTTGTGTATTTGCTACTAAAGATCGATAATTTATTAACTATAAGCAATTTTATAATACCATTAGTATATGTGTTATTTGAAAAATTTGAAATTTAGGGGCGGCTTCGTTATTGTTGGATACCGTCCTTCAGGTGAATATTGAGGACGATGATCAAATAGCCAAATATTTACCACCAAGCTGAATAGTCGCTTCATTTTGTTTTGATTGGCTGCGTCAAATCAGTTTCCAAGCACGTGATTGGTTAAAAATTGATATTTGACAGGCAAGGGAAGTAATCCCTTAAAATCATTCATTTAAGTGTAGGTTATAAGTATAATATTCGAGAATAACAGAAAATTAAATATTCATTTTCAAGTTATGCAGTAGTACATTCTTCCAAGATGAACTCATTAGGTATAGGTATTGTACTAAATCAACAGTAGGCTGTGATTTTGACATCTAATCAAAAATAACTAATAGTTGTTAGGAACGTGCATTTAATAATGGCTCTGCAATTATCATTAGAAGAAAGAATAGAAATTGTAAGAATTTCTGGGGACAATTATCATAGTGAAAGAGAAGTAGCTAGGATATTTAATCAAAGACATCCAAATCGCTGACATTACCATATTTTCAGGAGTTATAACTGTAGAAAGGATTGAGCTATTGACTTCGGATTTGCACTGTACAAGTTCATTGGTGTTCTATTTTGTATGGACAGTGTTACCAGATTTCAAATATGTCTATAATCTCAATAAAAATTACAATCAAATACTTTGTTTCCAAAATTGAAGTTGTTGTAACTTCGTTGTTAACCAATATTTTTTTTATGAAATTTTGATGGTTTTTATTTATAACGATTACGAATCCAGTGGTGTAGTCAAATTTTAAAACAAAAATTGCCTAATAAACTTTTGCCGTTTTTGACAAAAAAAAACATAGAGTGCCTTGGAAATGAAACTTAAGTTATGAAAATTTGTGTCAAGATACAGTTTTTGATGCTTAATATTAAAAAAAAAAATTGAGATTGACTGAAAAATGCGTATTCTACAGGGGTGGTTCCATTTTAAATGGGTCACACTGTATAAATCAGAAATTAATTTTTTTTAAATATAATGTGCAATAATTCAGAAATCGATTTATAAAAATAAATAAACAATATTTTGAACATAAAAATGGCGAATGAATGCTGTATACTTTAGAGCAGGAAAGATTTTTTTATCGTTTTCTACACGCTTTAAAGTACCTTAGAACCTAGTTTCAGCGATATCACATTTTATGAGAGCTTTTGATCTAAATGTGGCTCTGTCAACTGGACTAATAATGATGGTAAATAAATAAATAAATGCAAGAATGACTTATTTTTTTTGCTTATAATTTTTTGGTTTTCTCGCCAAACCTCTCACAAGTATTGACTTAAATTGTAGCAAAGTTATCTAAATATTGAACAAACTATTCCCAAAATTAATGTTAATTGCAAACAGTTTTTTGTACAACTCAACAGGTATTTTCTTAACGATTGTACATTTTGGAATAAATTTGGATTGCTAAACTAGCAAATCTATTTTAAGTATTCTATTTATAACACCATGATAACACATTTATAATGTTTATATTTTTGAATTCATCTTTACAATCTGCCAAAACTGTTAAAACACAAACATCAATCAGTGTAATACATTCCAGATAAAAATATTTTACTCAATTTTAAAATTATTATACATTGTTTATCAGGTCAGTGCACAAACAGCTTTATGTTAAAAAAGATATTTAAGCGTTATTATCTTATTTTGGGTTGAAAATTGGAAGAAAGGATATTCATTACAGCTAGAAAAATAGGGTACAAAGACAATCAAACAAATCAAAGCTAAATCACTCGAATAAAGTATGTGAAAAGTTAGACAAGGAATTTTGGATATGGACACTATAAGTCATTAATTGCCCAATGCAAGTATTCCCAACCCATCACAAAAGAATGGAAGCAAGCCAAATAAGTTCTCTTGAAGAAACAGGATGTTGAAATGCAAGAAGCAAAACCCCAAATGCAGGATACTAGGATAGTATGATTGGTAGAGTGATAGACGTACAAAAGAGTAGGCACAAAGGTTGGTTGCTACAAGAATACTTAATGCTTATAGAACCATCTTCATGGATGCAATAATGGCAACGGGGATATCCAAATAGATTTGTTAATAAAAGGAGTTGATTATGTAAAAGGACTAAACAAGAACTGAACAAAGCGAGAAACGAAGATAAAAAAGCAGTTGTGCTGGTTGGTGCTTAGGAAAGACAATTGGTATGAAAGAAAACATAGGAATCAGGAGTCAGGAGCTCATAATCTATGTGTATTTTGACAGCGCCTTATTTGCTATAGCTAAAAAATAGGAGAGGGAAGCAGAGATAAAATTAAATACAGTAGATCCAATTGATAGAAAAAGTGATCTTATTAATATTAGAAGTGAAAAAACCTGAAAAATAATATAAAAACATTTTTTGGAGGTACTAAAATTGAGGGAGGTACTAAAATTGAGGTAATAAACGAAAGAGATTTAAAAAACAAGCAACTGGTAATGAAGTAGTTCCAAGATGATAAAATTTCTTTATAAATTATTTTTTTTAAGTCACGATTTAATTGGTCTGTTTTTTACATAATCCGAATACCAAAAAAATGTAAAATCAAATGTTTTTGATACGTTTTAATGTAGTGGACCACGATTGAGCTAGAACTTTTTGATTTCTTTCTAATAAGTCCACTTAAGAATTGTGATAAATATAGACAAATGAGAGTGTCATTACAATTAACAACCATTTGTTTCTGCTCAGCAACGTTGTCTTTAGTTTTAGATCTGAGTTTGTTTGTAGACGAACGTAGTCAATTAATTTGGCGCCAATCCAAAAAAAATCCACAAATATGTCTTGTGAAACAACACATTGGAAATTAATATCTGAAAACAAGATCGGAGCGCCAGGAATTTTTGAATTCATCATGTTGATTTCTAAGAAATGCCAGGCGCAATTGTCTTTTATTATATTTGTTAATTAATTGTATAAAAATATTTAGATATAAATCTTGGCAAACTGTCTCTCTGAGTTAATTGCAATGTGTTCATTAAAAACATTCTAATTAATGTTTGCTATTTAAATAATAATTAATGTTTTGATTTTTAAAAAGTAGTACCAAGAAATTTATTATTTTAGGTAACATATAAACGTGAATTGCTTATATTTTGTTTATTGATAAAAAGGAAACAAATATGGCATCAAGAATAAGGTTAACGAATTGGAAAAAACAAAATATTTCACAAATAGCTGCTACTTGTTGTTTAAATAATATAAAATATATGAGTTTAACAAGAAACGAAAAGGACAGACAGGACAGACAGGACAGTCAGGACAGACAGGACAGACAGGACAGACAGGACAGACAGGACAGACAGGACAGACAGGACAGACAGGACAGACAGGACAGACAGGACAGACAGGACAGACAGGACAGACAGGACAGACAGGACAGACAGGACAGACAGGACAGACAGGACAGACAGGACAGACAGGACAGACAGGACAGACAGGACAGACAGGACAGACAGGACAGACAGGACAGACAGGACAGACAGGACAGACAGGACAGACAGGACAGACAGGACAGACAGGACAGACAGGACAGACAGGACAGACAGGACAGACAGGACAGACAGGACAGACAGGACAGACAGGACAGACAGGACAGACAGGACAGACAGGACAGACAGGACAGACAGGACAGACAGGA
The DNA here is from genome assembly GCA_949320105.2 of Crepidodera aurea. NCBI lineage: Eukaryota > Metazoa > Arthropoda > Insecta > Coleoptera > Chrysomelidae > Crepidodera > Crepidodera aurea. The sequence goes on from OX439472.1 coordinate 103,366,819, forward strand.
CAGACAGGACAGACAGGACAGACAGGACAGACAGGACAGACAGGACAGACAGGACAGACAGGACAGACAGGACAGACAGGACAGACAGGACAGACAGGACAGACAGGACAGACAGGACAGACAGGACAGACAGGACAGACAGGACAGACAGGACAGACAGGACAGACAGGACAGACAGGACAGACAGGACAGACAGGACAGACAGGACAGACAGGACAGACAGGACAGACAGGACAGACAGGACAGACAGGACAGACAGGACAGACAGGACAGACAGGACAGACAGGACAGACAGGACAGACAGGACAGACAGGACAGACAGGACAGACAGGACAGACAGGACAGACAGGACAGACAGGACAGACAGGACAGACAGGACAGACAGGACAGACAGGACAGACAGGACAGACAGGACAGACAGGACAGACAGGACAGACAGGACAGACAGGACAGACAGGACAGACAGGACAGACAGGACAGACAGGACAGACAGGACAGACAGGACAGACAGGACAGACAGGACAGACAGGACAGACAGGACAGACAGGACAGACAGGACAGACAGGACAGACAGGACAGACAGGACAGACAGGACAGACAGGACAGACAGGACAGACAGGACAGACAGGACAGACAGGACAGACAGGACAGACAGGACAGACAGGACAGACAGGACAGACAGGACAGACAGGACAGACAGGACAGACAGGACAGACAGGACAGACAGGACAGACAGGACAGACAGGACAGACAGGACAGACAGGACAGACAGGACAGACAGGACAGACAGGACAGACAGGACAGACAGGACAGACAGGACAGACAGGACAGACAGGACAGACAGGACAGACAGGACAGACAGGACAGACAGGACAGACAGGACAGACAGGACAGACAGGACAGACAGGACAGACAGGACAGACAGGACAGACAGGACAGACAGGACAGACAGGACAGACAGGACAGACAGGACAGACAGGACAGACAGGACAGACAGGACAGACAGGACAGACAGGACAGACAGGACAGACAGGACAGACAGGACAGACAGGACAGACAGGACAGACAGGACAGACAGGACAGACAGGACAGACAGGACAGACAGGACAGACAGGACAGACAGGACAGACAGGACAGACAGGACAGACAGGACAGACAGGACAGACAGGACAGACAGGACAGACAGGACAGACAGGACAGACAGGACAGACAGGACAGACAGGACAGACAGGACAGACAGGACAGACAGGACAGACAGGACAGACAGGACAGACAGGACAGACAGGACAGACAGGACAGACAGGACAGACAGGACAGACAGGACAGACAGGACAGACAGGACAGACAGGACAGACAGGACAGACAGGACAGACAGGACAGACAGGACAGACAGGACAGACAGGACAGACAGGACAGACAGGACAGACAGGACAGACAGGACAGACAGGACAGACAGGACAGACAGGACAGACAGGACAGACAGGACAGACAGGACAGACAGGACAGACAGGACAGACAGGACAGACAGGACAGACAGGACAGACAGGACAGACAGGACAGACAGGACAGACAGGACAGACAGGACAGACAGGACAGACAGGACAGACAGGACAGACAGGACAGACAGGACAGACAGGACAGACAGGACAGACAGGACAGACAGGACAGACAGGACAGACAGGACAGACAGGACAGACAGGACAGACAGGACAGACAGGACAGACAGGACAGACAGGACAGACAGGACAGACAGGACAGACAGGACAGACAGGACAGACAGGACAGACAGGACAGACAGGACAGACAGGACAGACAGGACAGACAGGACAGACAGGACAGACAGGACAGACAGGACAGACAGGACAGACAGGACAGACAGGACAGACAGGACAGACAGGACAGACAGGACAGACAGGACAGACAGGACAGACAGGACAGACAGGACAGACAGGACAGACAGGACAGACAGGACAGACAGGACAGACAGGACAGACAGGACAGACAGGACAGACAGGTCTAAACGTAAAAGATCGAGTAGGGATGATCAAGAAAGCTTTTAGATCACACCTAGAAGATTGTCTGTATGTAAATAAAAGAATAATAATGGCGAAAATGAGAACAAATCACCAAGAAATGAATGTAATAGTAGTAAACCTATATGACAATTGTAAGCCAGCAAGAGAAACTTTCTATGAAGAACTTTAGGAAGAATTGTAACCATTTGTTACAACATTATACTTAAATTTTAGGCTATTTTGAATATTCTGTTTAATGTAAGGTGAAATACTAACCGTTAATTTAATTTTATAATGTGTGAAAAGTTAAGTACAGCATTAAAATCATCATTTATCATTAAAAGCTTTAAATCGCTAAATATCGTCAGCGAATGATTCTTTTTTACATGCTGCAATAATTTATATAAGTCAGAAACTCAATCAAAATAAGAGAGGACCCGGAATAGAACGTTGAGGTACATCAAATATTACATTTTCAAAATTAGGAGACTTATAAATGGTACTCAAAAATGGCCGAAAAATCAAAGGATATTATCACGCATGCTCAGATCTGCTAACATTTTTTTCTATAATATTTTTAAAATACTTTTGTTCAATACATTTATTTCATTTTTAACCCACCAATCTTTAAAGGATCATTGACTTTTAAAATATAATGAAACATTTTCCAAAATTCTTTGCTAAATATAAAATAAATTTATTGACCATTCAGTAAATGTAAAAAGATAATAGAATTATATTCTCAACTTTAGACATCATCTCAATGATTCAGTGGTTTATTCTTAAAGTTATTGCTCACATTTTATGTGTATCACAGAATTTAGAGTATCTATTTTTAACTTGCACGATTTGCGAATTTCTTATTTTCATGCTGAGTGAAAAGTAGGTTAAAAATATAGTAGCCTCAATAGATTTTGTAGTATATTGTTGAAATGTTTAATTAAATGTTTTACTTAATCACTACAATGATAAATATATACTAAATATTGCGACATAAGAGACTACCATCTGGCTAAGTGAACTTGATCATAATTTAATGAATGATTGTAGTCAATTACCAGTTTTTTATTTATGAGAAGAGAAACATATTTTGAGTATAAGGTTCCTACATTTTTTTTTATTTCTATTTTAGAAAGAAGGGTGTTAAAAAATTGACCAGACTGTTCTTAAATTTGTTGCAAAGTTGGTTTCATATTTAGTTTAAAGTATTGGTTTTAAAGACATCAGAGGTGTCAGTTGTATGTGTTACAAAAAGGGAGAATTCTTGGAATTATACAGTAGAAAAGAAGTAAAAAAGGTTTAGAAAAATGGGGAATAATAAGGATATGTACCAATTCTCAAGTGATGAAAGGAGATGTGGAAAATATGTGGTACATTTTTATTTTTTTGAAACCAACTGTTTATTGGTGTCGTATGTATTTCAGCATTATATATTAAATGTTGGAAAGAAATGGTAATCCGAAAATATTTCTAGAATAGTTGTCCATTATTTTAGGTCAAGATGAGTTTGCTATTTGTAAACAAATTCTAGGCCATTACTGGTTACTACTATTCGTGCCAAGTTTTACAAAACCCAGCTGTAAAATACAAATATTATTATATATTATTGGTAATATTCCGACCCAATATTAGTTATTTATTTATTGGTACAAAAAAGGTTTCAAATAAAAGTTGTAGAAATCTAATTTTTAAAAATGTATACATGAGGGAGGCAAAAGACCGCAAAAGACCTGAAACAACACGCAGGATCTAGGTTAATAGAAGTAGCAATTACCATTGAGGGGTGAAGAAAAGTAGGGAAGGTCTACTTGCAAAGATGGACCGAAACAGAGAGATTAAAAAAATCCAGTGGCGTGCATTACGACTATATTATGTTTATTTTTCTGACGCCGTTGACGGTTCCCTTGAAAGGTTTCAGTTAAAAAAGTTAAAAACTATTTTATTAATTATATTCAAGACAATATTCACGAAAGACTTTTTTGACAAGTACATATATACTGATATTTATTCTCAAAATATGCTGTATTTATATGTTATTGAATGCAATGAATTATAGGCGTAACGAGGGTGGGTTATTGGGGATGTAACCCCCCCATTGCTTAGAAAAAATTAACAATACATTGTAAGTAACAATTTTAGAAAAATAAAAATTTGAAAGATTTCCCTTTTTTAAACAGAAGTAAGGGTCGATAATGCCAAAAACACAGGATAAAAAAGAAAGTGCAAACACAGTTATTTTAATGATTAAAAGGTACACTAAAATGACAAACCAAAACGCGGTCAAGTGAAGTGCGGTGTTTACTAGGCTAGTGAATTCTTTTATCATAATTTTTTCAAATTTTAATATGCTATACTTAACATCCGCAGATAGCTAAATATCACTGCTAGTGAAGTGTTGGACGAGTTAGCAAAAACATCTCGCCGACTTGAATTTAGATTGTCCTGAGTGCTTGTGTATAAACTTTTGTAGAGTGGGGAACTTTCTCAATTTTTTATCTATATATTTTGTATTCAAGAATATTTTTTTTCTTGTTTTATAAATAGAGTTACTCGAGGAGTTACTTGTATTTAAAAGCTATTTCTTGATTGCCTTCCAAAAATAACATCTGGTACAAAATAACATTTATAACTTCCAAAATAACATTTATAAAAAATTATAATCTATTTATTTAATTTGAAACTACATGATTATAGTATAATATGCAATGTCATCCCCAAAGTACGCAACATATGGGAAATTTTTTTATTAAGGGTTTTTCGACAAAAAGTTATTCTTGATAAAAGTTTTTGCATCCCCTAAAATTAAACATGCACTAACAAAATATAGTAAAACACTCCTAATATACGAGGAGCCCCCAAAAATTTGATTTTGAGACAAGAATAGAGTACCGTTATTTTGAAAAATCTCGGGAAATTTTATTTAGAAAAATAGTTCAGCATTAAAAAAAACATCTAGATTTGAAGTTTTATTTTTTACCCATTTTTTAAAATGGGGACTATGACTAGAAAATATCCAGAAAATCTATGACTTTGTACCGAAATACTTATTTTATTTGGATGTTTTGTGACTTGATATTATTGAATAATAAGTTCATGTTATACTACTGTATAATTTTGAGCAATTTTCGGTGTTCACAAAAAATAAAAATAACTTTGCACCAAAAACTTTGAAAATTATTTTACTCTTCAAAAAAATTGACCGTGGTTAACACAATAGTTATGTAATTTGTAATATTACAGGCTTTTTAAATAAACCGTCGTATACAGGCTGTCTATTTATCGTTTTAGGAAATTTTTTTTTTGTAGTCCCATTTTAAAAAAATTGGTAAAAAAATAAAACTTCACTTAGATGGCCATGACTTCAAATTTAGATGTATTTGTTAATGCTGAACAACTTTTCCAAGTAACATTACCCGAGATTTTTCAAAATGATGGTATTTTACTCTTGTCTCAAAATCAAATTTTTGAAGGTTCCTCATAGATTACGAGTGTTTTACTATATTTTGTTGATGCATGTTTAGTTTTAGGGGGTGCACAACCTTTTATCAAGAATAACTTTTCGTCGAAAAATCCTTAATAAAAAAGTTTCCCATTTGGTGCGTAGTTTGGGAATGACGCTGTATATTATACCTATATTATGAGAATTTTTTTTTGAACTTCAAAATTTGAAGGGAGTAATATGTTGGTTGACTGGTGGGGGTAACCCCCCCATGACTCAGCTCTAGTTACGCCACTGCAATGAATGAATAAATATTATTATTATTATTATTATTATTATATCACAAAATCAGTACCACAATAATTTAACTTTAAATTTATTTATTTTTCATAAAATATGGTTCTGGTTTTACTTTTTTGCTCCATCCTTTCATATATTAAATATATTCGGATCATCATCACAAACAGTTTTTATATTAAAACACAAAAAAAAAGAAATCGCACGTCTATATAGTATTTTTTTTTTAATTTCGGCATTTTCCTTTAGACATAAAGTGTTGGGGTCGACTATAGAGCTAATATTAACATTCCCTTTTGAGTTTTACTACATTGTTTTTCCAGTCATGAGCTGTTATTGAGTCATTATCTAATTTTATAGCAAACATTCCAAAGACACCCGTGTTTAAGATGAGAGACATAAAATTATATTTAACAAAAATATAAAAAATCGCAAAAATTAAAAATGTACGTTTGAAATAATTGGAAAAATATTATTTTTCGTTTATATTTAGTACAAACATCTGGTAATCTAATTTTAAATATTAAGTAAGTTAAAAACTCCAAAGAATATCATCATGTAATATGATTAATTGGATGTCCATCGAGTGGAGAAAACTATTTTTAAAACAAGTGAATATATGTCTATTAACAAATAATTTATATTATTAATTACCATCCATTTTGTGGTCAAATAAATTTGTATTTATCTAATTAAGTGAATACAAATATTGTTTATAAAAAAACTGATTTGATACAAACAACAACAAAATAAGACAATCTTACTTGGATAGTACCGAAGTTATTATTTTTTACAAACTGAAAGGAGAAGTCATTTATCATCGAAATGAATTGAGCCCCCGCACATTGGCCTTGATTGAGGTAAGCTAACCTCAACTCCTAGATAACTAAGATTAGGGCAAAAATTCTCAAATAAGTGCAAAAGTTCTGGGCCTATGGCTAATAACTTTTGAAGGGAGAATAACTTATGTGGTTCAGAAGGAAGTCATTTAACATCAGAACAAATAATAAACGAAATGATCAATCTTCATAAAAGTAATTAAATCAAGATTCATTTACTACGTTGGTAATTATAGAATTAGAACAATCTCGGTTTCTGGTTAGAAACTTATTTTAAATAGGAATAAAAATTTAAGTTGCCTGAGGATGATTTAATATGTCGAAACCGGTCGCCAAATAAAAAGTAACTTTGTGAGAAAAAAAGGTCTTTTCTTCACCTTTCTACTAAGGAATAAAAATATTGTATATTTGACCAATGAATGTTCAAAATTATTTAAATATACTGTATTGAACGAAGCTTTACATTTTGCGATACACGCTGTATGGTGTGGACAAAAATGTATTTATTTATTTTAGCCCTGATCACCAATTTGGATTTAGAAATAAGCACTCGACGATCTACCAAGTTCATAGAATAACCAACATTATAGAGAAATCATTAGAAGAGAAAAAAATGTGTGCTACTATCGTTCTTGATGTAGCACATACAAGCGTTTGATAAGGTTTGGCATGAAGGCTTAATACATAAGCTCAAGCTTTTCCTTCCAAAACAATATACAGATATCCTCCATTCATATATATATCGGAAAGATACTTTAGAATTAGGCAAGAAGAAGCCTATTCCGATCTTAAAGAAATTAAGGGTGGAGTACCACAAGGAAGTGTCCTAGGACCTGTCCTATACTTACTGTACACATGTGATATTCCAGAGTTAGAAAACAATACCATAGCCACCTTCGCCGACGACACTGCCACTCTAGCGGTAGGAAAGAGCAATGAAGAAGCAACCCACAAGCTGCAAACAGCCGTCCACCTTATCTATGACTGGACGAAGAGATGGAAAATTAAACTTAATGAAACTAAATCACTCCACATTAACTTTACAAACAAAAGGATAGATCATATTCCAGTCAGAATAAACAATAACCTGATTCCATATTCAAACACAGCAAAATACTTAGGTATTACATTAGATGCCAAATTCCGATGGAAAGTGCATGTTAAAAAGAAAAGAGAAGAACTTGGACTGAAATATAGAAAAATGTACTGGCTAATTGGAAGAAACTCCACTCTCTATCTACATAATAAGCTTATGTTTTAGAAGCAGATACTTAAGCCTGTATGGACATATGGTATCCAACTATGGGGATGTACCAAAGCAAGCAACTTAGCAATGATCCAAAGATTTCAAAACAAAGCACTGAGGAACATAGTAGATGGTACATTCGCAATAGTGATAATGTTTACCAGATCATCAAGAAATTAGCCAAGAGTCATGAAGAAAGACTTCATCATCATGTCAATGTAGAGGCTATCCAGCTCCTTGACAATACTGGGTTAGAAAAAAGACTTAAGAGGATCAAGCCCTTTGAGTTAGTTTAGTGTTTTTAGTGAAAAAGCAGAGCTTGTGTTTGCATGTTAAATTTTAGTGCAATCCATTCTACAGAACCTAAGGAACGCTGATGAGTATAGTTTTAAGTTTCAAACTCTATTAGAGTAAGTTAGAATTAAATTGCTCATTGCTGACTGTTGACTAGATTGTAATGATGCCTTTATGGGTGTTAAATAATAATTAAAAATTTAATTTAGCTTTTCACCTACTTTTCATACATTACATTCATTAGATTATAAAAATCTTGGAAAGAAAATTAGTAAAGATTAAGTTATTTAAGAAACATATCTTGGGACTTTTTCTTAACATTTTGCAGTACCTAATACTGACTACTAAGAACAAACTTAAAAAAGATCTTGAATTTATAAATGTTTCGTTCAATATTCAACTTTGACATTGGAGAGAATTTAAAAATAGGTATTATGGACAGAGTAACAACCTCCCATATTTAATTGGCAATTTTACGTCAGACGTTTTTAGCGGTGGACTAATTAAAAAATATTTGCCGACCTCATTTGGGACGTGACTTAGCGTCATTTAAATTATTTTATTTAATTATTAATAGAAAAAAAAAACCACTAAAAACGTTTCACCAGTAAAGCATCCAAACCGGAAACTCTATATTAGGTAATCCATGAATCGGCGACGCACAAACACAAAAAATCAAGGTAGGCAATGAGACGTCACGTGAAATCGATGACGTAGTTCGTTCCTACCTGTGGATCGAGGGTGAAATCGCGTGCAGAAACGGTGGTGTACCACTTGGCGGACTTAAAGGACGCGGTTCGACTGACCGGGAGAGATGAGACGCCGTCGCCGTCGCGATGCTATACATAGAAACGTTCCAAGACTGCTCAGATATCAGATGAGGAACATTCGAGTTGCAGTGGGTACGGTCGTCGATTTTTAATCAAAATAAACCAACCACGCGAATTTTTTTCTTTTTCGATGCTCTGACCAATGAATCACAACGAGGTAGTTTGTTTGAAGATCTGCATTTAATCGGATTGATACACAACTGGCGGGCATATAAATAAAATGCACTGCCAAATATTTTGAATTTAATCTAAAATTAATTTCGAAAGTACGCATTAGAGTAGTTGAACACTGCAGTTGTTCAAACAGGCTTCAAACATTTTTTTTTCTTACTCTTAACCATAAGAATTATTGGTTGGTTCTTAATATTTTAAGAGTTCAAAATAAGTGGACCGTATAATTTTTTATGTAACAATTTTATAACTATGACAACTAGGAACATTAAAGGACAGTATACGACATTTAAAACGTTAAAAAATATGGATACCTTTAAATTTAAATCGTTTTCTATATTAACTATTAACATAAAAAATATTTGACACTGTTGATTGATTAAATTCCATTCTCTTCAATGAATCATTAAGTCGTCACTTGGTGAATTATTTATAAGTTGATCCAACTGGACTAAGCATAAATAAAGCGCATTGCCAAATATTTTAAATACAGTCCAAAATTAATGTCAGAAGTATCTATGAAGGTAACTGAATCGAAAAATCTTTTATAATCAAGGTTATTAAGAAAAGTATTGCAATTTTTAATACAAATTTTGAACTAAACAATTATTTTGTTAGTGTAAGTAAGAATATCAGCTCTAACATAGCTCCGGGCCAGGATGCTCTCTTCTCCCTCCTACTTACTAAAAGGGTCACTAATAGTTTCTTCCTAGGGCCAGTAGATAAGCACGAACTAGTGCAAACCATAAACAGCATTCAAAATAAATCTTCCTGTGGAAATGATGGCTTGTCCACTAAAATATTTTCAAATATACCTGATGTAGTAATTAACATGTTATCTTCGCTGATTAATGAATCCTTCGAATCTGGTATCTTTCCGAGCTGTCTAAAAACAGCTACAATAATCCCACTTCATAAGGGTAGCGACAAAACCGAAACTTGTAACTATAGACCTATTGCTTTATTACCTACCTTATCGAAGATAATAGAAAGGCTAATGAAAAATCGCCTACTACCCTTTCTTTCCAAACAAAACATCATAACACCTCATCAATATGGTTTCCTTCCTAAAAAATGCACTAGTGACGCAATGTTTTGCGTTCCTAATGAACTTTTCACAGCTTCAGTATTTTGTGACTTTGCAAAGGCCTTTGATTGTGTTAATCATGAAATCTTAATTGAGAAACTACAAATTTATGGCGTGCAGGGTTCTGCTTTGTAATGGTTTAAAATTTACTTAGAAAATAGAAATCAGCAGGTACGTGCTAATGGTGATGATTCTTCAAATCTGCCAATTAGCAGTGGCGTACCTCAAGGTTCAGTGTTAGGTCCAATTTTATTTTTATTATTCATCAACGATATCACAGACTTAAAAATAACTGGAAGAATTACTTTATTTGCCGATGACACGAGTGTAACCTGATATACAGACATTACAATCTAGCATAAACAAAGATCTAGTAACTATCAAGTCTTGGTCTGATTCGAATGGGCTTTGTTTCAACACTAGTAAAACCGTAGGAATGTCTTACAGAGGTACTTTACAGCCTATAACTCTAAGCAATAATTAGGTCTTTATATAGACAAATTCCTCAAATGGTCCACTCATATTGATACCGTGGCAAAAAAATTATCTTCTGCATGTTTTGCCATTAAAACTGTTTCTAAAGAGCTAACCCCTACTACTGCATTAATGACCTACTTTTCCTTATTCGAATATCACTTTCGCTATGGTTTACCGTTCTGGGGTCCTTGTAGCTTATACCACTTCGAATCTATTTTCAAATTACAAAAAAGAGCAATTCGTTATGTATTTGGTTTAAGTAGTATGACACACTGTGAAAATTACTTTAAAAATTTCAAAATTCTAACCCTTCCTGCTCTATTTATCTTTGAATCCGTCTGCTTAGTTCGCAAGCACATTCAAAAGTTATCGGAAAAACCAACTCGTAGATATCCTACAAGAAATTTAGATACTGATGTTTACTTAACTATTCCCACCTCTGACCTAATAAAAAATTCTATTACCTACAATGCAAAAAAATTGTATAATAACCTCCCGGTACAGTTAAAATCGACTAGGGCTTTTCTTCAAGAAATACCATTTTACACAGTGGCAGAATTTTATACCTTAGACTTTTGGGTTGCAGAATATAGGAGCGATAATTAAATTAAGTTAATTTGAAAATTTTAATTTGAACAATAATTTATAGTGACGGATATTGCATATCCAATGCAATTATTATTGATATTTTGTTTGTGTTTTGTTTTGTCTAGTAATTTATTTTTATTTTTATTATGATTAGTTTCGCTTTGTCTATAAAATTTTTGTAATTTTTCTATGACAATAAAGCATATTCTCTCTCTCTCTCTTTAAAGTACGCCTCTCCCATTTTCGAGGATGCTGAACACGATGGCGGGGGTTAAAATTCTTGTTGGCTCCACTCAAACGGCGAAAAAACATCCCCGAAAGGGTAAAAAAAAATTTTTCAACTCTAAAAGAATTTTAACCCACGCCATCGTGTTCAGCATCCTCGAAAACGGGGGGTTACATTAGTTTTGCAGGTGGAAGACGCGGAATTCTCCTTTTGGGGATGATTTTTAGCCGTTTGGGGGGTGGGGCCATGGTGTTCAGCATCCTCGAAATAAAAGGGGGGGGACTTTGGGAGAGTCTAAATTTATTTGTATATTTGTCCGACTCACAGAACGAACTAATATTTCAAAATGATAATTTAAAAATGGGTCATTAATTGTTTAGCGAGTTAAAATTACTCACGCGCTAAAAATATAATTAATGTTTCGGTTTATTGAGATTCATGTTACTATAATTCAAAATCTAACCATACGTGATTATTTAATTAAATATTTCCATCGGAAATATTAAATGTGCTTCTAGACATTCCAAAACGTAGGTGGAATTTACGTAATATTTTTCACATCGGTCTTCCAGAAATAGTCGCGTAAAATTATAACAACTTGGTAAACTTTCTATTTTTAATTTTTTTCATTTATTGACTACAAATGCATTATTTTCTCAAAATATTAAACTTTTTTTTTGTTTTATTAGTTTTAAATATGGGTCGATTAATAGTGGCCGAGTAATTTTTAAAGCTTAAAATATTTACTTGTTACTATGTTGTAGACGTTTCTGAGAATAATTTGTAAAAAAATAATTTTTCCTATGACCACCTATGAAAATTGCAATTTCCGAATTGTTTTGACACTTCGAAAGTGACAAATATCATACGAGTCCCGTTAAAGTTAAAAAGAAGAAGCAATACGGTCGTGTGTCAAAGTGACAGGACACTGTGACCTAGTTAGTAAGGCGTCTGCCGATTCAGCTTGGTCAGTGTTCGGGGAGTAGGTTCGAATCCTGCCGTATTCAAGTGGAATTAAAGTCAGATAAGACTTTGAGCAAGTGCAAAAAGGTATTTGCGTCATACGCAGTTTCATTCACGCCTGTAAATAGGCCGGATGAGTTCGGATATCTCGTGGAACTGATAGGGGTTGGTGACACAATTACACACTTGTTAGTCGGTAGATCACCTGCATGACAAAGGCATAGTCCTGAGTTTAAGGTGATTGAGGACCCACGATAAGCTGTAGGTTCCGTCCAATTTAGGCCATTAGGTCAGAAAAGAGACGTTAAAATTAACAAACAAACAACAAACAGTCTGTCAAAGTTCTGTCAATCGTTTTGAATAATTAGAGTGAAAATGGAAAGTGAATTTTTGATGGAATTTACTTCACCTGAAATATAGATGGCGGCTAAAATTACCTGTTTAAAGCTGCTGCCACAAAAATCAAAAGAAAGTTAGGTACCCCTATTCATATACCCAAGTCATGAAGTGAAGAAATATAAAAGGAAGTAAAGCTTCTTTTTCTGAAGATATTATTTAAATTAAGTTAGTAAATATGTTAGAATTTTCGTAAAATCACAATAAAAGATTATTTTTAAAATTTTATTTTAAATCCTAAAATTAATATACCTAATGATTAATATTTTATAAAAAAATAAAATTAGAATATTAAAAATGTTGGGGTCGTAGGAAAAATAGTGTACATAACTCGTTGGAAAGTGCATTTCTTGCACTCATTACGTTTCCGCACTCGTGCTTAATTGTCCACACTTGTTACGTAATATATTATATATTTGTCGACAGTTGTCTGAATCAACACTTTATGTAATACCTTAAAAAAACGTTTACATCCATTTTGCTGCCACCCTTTCCTCCAAGTGGACAGTTCTGATTTCTGTCGGTCCAGACGAGCGGTTCTCAAACTGTGGTACATGTGGTTCATTACTTGTGGTTCATTACAATGTTCTTGGTGGTACAATTTTTACAGAAAAAAATTAAATGAATGTAAAATTGCGAACAGAAACACATATGTTTTTCAAGTAATATAAATTTAACATGATTTATTCTTTGATTATAAACACTCCATTTAGGATGCATTGATTTTTAATGAAGAAATGCTTTTATGTGGTAAAAAATTTAAAAAGTTTGAGAACCTCTGGTCTAGATACGCAAAGAAGGGATGCAGACAGTGTAAGGCTTTTTCTTGCCACTAAGAAAAATATTGCCTTACAAGATGACGCTTTAGTACGGAGATTGCTCGAGCGCCAGTTTTTTTATGTGGTATGCTCCACAACCCTTAGAAACGGCCTCTTAGGGGCACAGGTAACTTCAGATGGAGATACGGTATTCTCCAGGGGTCTAGTTGACTTCAGACTTAATTATTTTTACTTTATTATATACCTTTAATATCCCTGAAAAGAGGTAAGGTTGGTGAATATAAACCAGGAAATAAACGTGACACTTATATTGTTTTTAGCTACGTTACAATATAAAAATTTGTTTTATTTCAAAGCCCACCCACTTTAACCCTGAACGAAATAATAATTCTTTAAAAGAAAACGTTCGATTCGGCTATATTAATAATGACGGAGTGACTCAATCAGACTTTATTGAAATTTATTTAAATTTTGAAATACACCGGAAGAGTTATTAAATAAATTAAATGATTAATTTAATCCGCATGAATGTTATTAACCCCTCGTAAGTATTTGAAATTAACCGGCAGCGTTAATTAATTCTATTAATTCCAATAACGGAGCTGGAGAGTTACTTAATACTATTATTCGGGAAACTAACTGATAGACTAAATAATCCTAATTAACCGGAAGTGTTAATTAATATTATTAAATTATTTAATTTAATTCGGGTGAGTTAGTTAGCTTTCTTATTTTACTAAAATAAACAGGGTAATATCAGATCGCGGGGACGGGGAGCTGATATTGGACAACGGCAATGCCGAAGCAACCAACAAGGCCAAGATCAGTCCCAAGATGACGGATTTCACGGACCTAAGCTTCCAGAAGCTGATATTGGACAACGGCAATGCCGAAGCAACCAACAAGGCCAAGATCAGTCCCAAGATGACGGATTTCACGGACCTAAGCTTCCAGAAGCTGATATTGGACAACGGCAATGCCGAAGCAACCAACAAGGCCAAGATCAGTCCCAAGATGACGGATTTCACGGACCTAAGCTTCCAGAAGCTGATATTGGACAACGGCAATGCCGAAGCAACCAACAAGGCCAAGATCAGTCCCAAGATGACGGATTTCACGGACCTAAGCTTCCAGAAGCTGATATTGGACAACGGCAATGCCGAAGCAACCAACAAGGCCAAGATCAGTCCCAAGATGACGGATTTCACGGACCTAAGCTTCCAGAAGCTGATATTGGACAACGGCAATGCCGAAGCAACCAACAAGGCCAAGATCAGTCCCAAGATGACGGATTTCACGGACCTAAGCTTCCAGAAGCTGATATTGGACAACGGCAATGCCGAAGCAACCAACAAGGCCAAGATCAGTCCCAAGATGACGGATTTCACGGACCTAAGCTTCCAGAAGCTGATATTGGACAACGGCAATGCCGAAGCAACCAACAAGGCCAAGATCAGTCCCAAGATGACGGATTTCACGGACCTAAGCTTCCAGAAGCTGATATTGGACAACGGCAATGCCGAAGCAACCAACAAGGCCAAGACCAGTCCGGAAGCTGCAAACGCTAAAACAACCCGCTCGGAACACAGGTAGATATTGGACAACGGCAATGCCGAAGCAACCAACAAGACCAAGATCTAATCCCAGAATTCCGAGTAACGCGTCGACCTATACTTGCAATTGGGGAGATATTGGACAACGGCAATGCCTAAGCAACCAACAAGGCCAAGATCTGATCCCAAAAGCGGCGCAAACTAATAAACGGTGCCCTAAGTGGTTAGTATTATAATAAGGATTTAATTGCGGACGTGAAAAAAATAAAAGCTAAATTGAGATTTAATCAAAAGCAAACTAACTCAAGAAAACCATAAATGAATGAATTACTTTCGGTTAATTTTTCGGAAAAGATTATTAACAAAATTATAAATTAAATCTAAATTCTAAACTGCGAACTTAAATAACTCTCCTAAAATTCGGCCACGAAAAGAAATACAAATTAAATGAATCCCGTTCAATTAATTTTTCGGAAAAACAAATTAATAAAATAAAACTATAAAATCGGAATAAAAAATTCTAAATGGTTTCCCCAAAATTCGGACACGAAAAGAATCAAAATTAAATGAATCGCATTCAATTTATTTTCCGGAAAAAAACAAATTAATAAAATAAAACTATAATTGGAATAAAAATTCTAAATGGTTTCCCCAAAATTCGGACACGAAAAGAATCAAAATTAAATGAATCGCGTTCAATTAATTTTCGGAAAAACAAATTAATAAAATAAAACTAAAATCGGAATAAAAATTCTAAATGGTTTCCCCAAAATTCGGACACGAAATGAATCAAAATTAAATGAATCGCGTTCAATTAATTTTTCGGAAAAACAAATTAATAAAATAAAACTAAAATCGGAATGAAAATTCTAAATAACTCTTCTAAAATAAAACAATAACGAATCTCCGAAATTGAAGACTGTTCTCAAATTCCTAATTGATAAACCGGATCAAAAAAATATCAGAAAAACCAAACGTAAATAAATAGTTCGCTTCGCTGTCTTAAAACGTTACCAAAATTAAACGCGTTTTCAAAACAAAATACGACGGTTCTAATATCACGTCAAATACGGATATAATTAAATACGAAAACTACGGAAAATTACGGAAAATTAAAGTTGTAGCTCAGCTTTTATTAAAATTCGGAAACAAACGGCGACTCTACTTTTACCCGACTGCTAGTTTCGGAAGTTAATTAATTAATGATTTTCTATCTTAAAATTCTTTCTCACCTAATCTCTGAAGAATTCCTACTACCGAAAAATCCCTTCTTTAAACGGCGTTAGCTCGAGACTTTGAATATTTACATGTACCCGGTGAGCCAAATAAAAATCGAACGTTTTATTTAATTTTAAATAAATTTTCATTTGATTCCGAAATTATTCAAATTATTTAGTTTGTGAAAAATAACTTCATTACAACAGGTTTAACATTACTAGAGGTAGCAAATATAAAAGTGTTTTTAAATTACATCCATCCTATAATGTAATCTTAATCGTAGACTTTTTCTTTAAGTATCTAGTTTTACGAACAGATCTACATTTCTTTTCATTTCGATTTGCATTTTTGCAAACAATCTTACTGTTGAAAATTGGTATTTTAATAGATGTTAGACATAAACAAATGCTTTGCTTTTGCCAAATTTTTAATGTTCTGTAGATTTACCAGAAAATTACAAGTCTATTAGATACTTATCTCCTTCAGCAAAATCTTAACAAATTTTTCCAACTGAAGGAAGTAGTCCATCCATTTCGGAAGCTCATAGTGGTTTGTATTTTAATTTCTCTCTCTTTCCACTGGATTAAAACCACTTAGTTGTTAAAAAAGTTTTTTTATTGACGTTTCGGCTTTCCAGATCGAAAGCCGTTATCAAAATGACATAAAATAAATAAATTTACTAGAAACAGAACACTTGATAATCTTGCAAAAATATGACATCAACATAGTATACATAGAATAAGATTTTGAGATTGAAGATGTCAAAATCTGTTTCAATCATATTTTTGTGACGTTTCTGGGAACGAATTTTTTGAAAGGATAGCGCATTTGCATATTATAAGAGAATTTATACTTCGTCATAAATGAAGTTTTCTTATTAATATTATCATAAGAAAAAACCAGATAAAACTTTTGATACTATCCCGATATAGAGGGTATCCTTTTTGCAATTAACTCTTTTTGTAAAATAGGTATCCAAATTTTTGAAATATCAACCGAACAATTAGAAACACATTCGTTATTATTTATTGTTTTGATACATCAGTTTTTAGAAAAGAAACACATACAAATAGATATCTAAATTTTAATTCAAACCACTCAATTTGTGTTAAACGAGGTATTGTCAAATCTCTTTCGGATAGAGCAAAAACAATTTGTTCAAATGACAATATCTTAAATAATGAATTATCACTTGTTAAATCTGTCTTGATTAAGAACAACTACCCAAGTAAATTTATAAATCGTGAACTTTACCGAGACATCAAAACTAAAGATCAAAATTTAAACCCCCCAATAATTCTTTCAAATATAGTAAAAATCCCTTATATTCCAAAATTATCCGAAAAAATTAGAAGGATTGGCAATAAATTTAATTTAAAAACAATTTTTCAAACTAATAATACATTAAAATCTTTAATAGTAAATAAAAAACCTTTTAATGAAATTCAAAACACAAAAAATTGTATTTACAAAATTCCATGCGAATGTAATAAATTTTATATAGGAGAAACATCTAGACCTTTTCATATTAGACTTAATGAACACCAATCGTACATTAAAAATAAACAATTCGAAAAATCCAAAATATGTGAACATGCATGGGATTTTGGTCATAAAATACAATGGAATTCTTCAACTAGATTATTAAAAGAACCGAATAATTATAACCGCAAAGTTAAAGAAGCAGCATTGATATGCTTAAATAATAACGAATGTGTTTCTAATTGTTCGGTTGATATTTCAAAAATTTGGATACCTATTTTACAAAAAGAGTTAATTGCAAAAAGGATACCCTCTATATCGGGATAGTATCATAAGTTTTTATCTGGTTTTTTCTTATGATAATATTAATAAGAAAACTTCATTTATGACGAAGTATAAATTCTCTTATAATATGCAAATGCGCTATCCTTTCAAAAATTCGTTCCCAGAAACGTCACAAAAATATGATTGAAACAGATTTTGACATCTTCAATATCAAAATCTTATTCTATGTATACTATGTTGATGTCATATTTTTGCAAGATTATCAAGTGTTCTGTTTCTAGTAAATTTATTTATTTTATGTCATTTTGATAACGGCTTTCGATCTGGAAAGCCGAAACGTCAATAAAAAAACTTTTTTAACAACTAAGTGGTTTTAATCCAGTGGAAAGAGAGAGAAATTGAAGTAGTCCATACTCAAGGTGGAGTTTTTTAGTTAACACCAAAATAAAACACGAAGTCGTCTCCACATAGGTATATGTAATTAAAATTAATTTAAACCATCTAAAGGGGGGGAAAGTTAACGGTATAAAAAACCCACAAACCGTTGTGAGTAAAACATGTTTTCAGATACATAAGTATCCATCATCAGTACAATTAGTTAATACAATAGTATAAAAATGCTAGAACAATAGAAAACATTGTTAAAATTTAAGAAAATTACGAAATTTCATTTATTATGAAAGTAAAAGTTAAAAGACAAAATGGTTACTTACTTGAGACGTAAAAAATGTTTATGTAAAAAAATCTACCCCCTATTATTAAGGAGGAATGGTGGGAGACCCCCCATCTGCAGGGAAAGATCCCATCAAAGAAATTATACAATTAAATTTATTATTCCAAATTTAAATAAATTGGACTTAGTGTTTTATTTTGGTGTTAAATTTTTCCAATAGTACCTCCACAATTGTCTTTACCTTAATCTAAAAAAATGCAATACTATAACTTTTTCAAGAAATAAAAGGACGTCGGTATCTATTCTGATAGTAAACTATTGTTTGATCAACGTATCCAGTATATTTGTACTAAGGTTTATAAAATACTTGGATTTATAGAAAATAAAATAAATTTTACTTACGTGGAAATAGTCAAAGGCTTGATCACAAGTCTCCAAAAATTCTTGAGCCATAGGTTCATCTCGGCAGTAAGCAACATGGTTGTCGAAGTCTCTTTCTAATCGTAGAAAAGTTTTTCCAATCAAAATAGGATTATTGGCGTTGAATTTAACTCCTTCTATTAGCACCCTGTAATCAAAGTAAAATTCCTTATATATACTGTATTTGAAAATCAAGAGAGAGTAAATTCCCAGAAATGTTTTGCAGTTATCAGTGTTAAAGGCAGTAAACCATAGACGTGCGTTTTCAAAATTAAATTAATATGGAAATAGAAATATTTAATTTGTTTTAGTTATTTATACCTAGATTACCAATTTTAGATAGATAAACATAATTCGTAAGTAGTAATTTAATTTGGGTAAAATGAAGAAAAAGTCAATATTATTTTAGGCATTTTGTTTTAGGCATATGTTTATTTACAAAATATGTATATAATATGTACAGATAATTACAATTATTTATAAATTAATATGAGGAGCTAAAAAAACAATTAAGTAGGTATATGAGAAAAAAAAAACCAACCGCAAGGATAAAATTTGACGAGCAACATGCAAAAAATACGACAATATTAAATCTTAAAAAATAAAAATCTAAAAATAAAATTAAAGTACATAAATTAATAATTTTAAAGTTATGGTTCCTCGCACTCTGTGTCAGAAGATTCACCATCTGATTCTAGAGAAATTACAATGGGCTCTATAGTAATATCAATTATGTTATCTAGCTCCCACATTTTTTTTTCTATTTCTGTAACGTGTCTAATACATTTTTGCCAATTTTCACTTGTTACTTCAGATATTGCCTTATTGAAGAGATTTTTAACATCTGATAATTTAAAAGTAGTGTTATTTCTGGCAACATAACCTTTAACTTGAGCCCATATTAATTCTATCGGATTCAGCTCACAATGGTAGGGTGGTAAACGAAGGATTTCCTCAATATTATATTTTTTATAATTTTGCTTATGTTTTTTAGCAATAGTTAACAATTCTGCCCTCAGCATTGTATTGTCAAAGGCTAAATTTTTAGAAGATAACCATTTTGCAATTTCACCCTTTTTCCATTTAGTGGTTGGTAAAAAGGTTCAAGTAATCTGGAGTGGTAACTTGCATTGTCCATTACAATAACCGATCCTTTTGGTATGAATTGAATCATCTGTTCAAAATATTCCTCAAACACGTCTCCATTCATTTCTTCGTGATAATCAACGGTTTTTTTTGATTCAAATAAGAGTAAACCATTCTCAAAAAAACCGTTTGTACTGCCTATATGACAAATAATTAATCTTTTACCTTTTCCTATAGGTTCCTTAAAACCAGTAGTATATCCTTCTAGAAAAGCTTGATGGGATGATTTTATATTTTTGTCTTTCCAAACTCTTCCTACACAATGTCCTTCATTAACCCATGTTTCATCTAAATAATAAATGTTTTTATTTTGAGCTTAAACTTGTTGTATTCTTCTGAGGTACTGTCTTCTCCAACATACAATTTCTTCAGAATCAATTAGCATTGAGTGTCTGTCCATTTTTTCAAATTTAAAGTTTAACTCATGTAACACTTTCCATAGTTTATCCCGGCTTATTGTGGGTAAATCAACATCATTCGTAATGGCTTGCAAAACTTTATCTAAAGTTGGTATTTGCTTGTTTATAAAAAATGAGTGAACAAGCTTACGAATAGCATTTTTAAAAAACTCGTCCACGTTGACTTTTAATAGTTTTGGTCTACCTGGTTTCGGCTTTGGTGAGGTTACTCCACCTGATTTTTCCTCCTTTAGAACTCTATATATTGTAGATTTTCCATATCCCATTGCCTTAGATGTTGTTTCAACTACACTGTCAATAGTGTTTGAGGGATTTTGATGTTTAAAATAGTGGTACACATTCACTACAGCACTCTTTTCATTGAGCGATAAATGGTCTAGTTTTAATTTTTTCACTGGCGTATACTCACAAACTGCTTCCATTTTTAGTCACTACTATTTGTCACGTTTATCGAAAATCAAATAACTGCATTTCTAGAAACTATTTAAGTCAAAATATCTGTCATTAGAAGCTGTTGCCATTCGGAGGTCGTTAAATAACAATTATCCCTTTCTATTCTGGTTACGCCTATGACGCACGTTAATCCTCTTAGGCCTACTGTAGTAACAATGAAAGATCATAAAATAATGTGATAGTCCAAGAAATTTAATAAATTTTGTATTGAAATTAACAAAAACAATTTAGAATGCATTACAAATATTGAAGTTTTACCGCACGTACTGTACTATAGTTTTGCATACCGAATTACTTTTTATTCTGGGAATTTACTCTCTCTTGATTTTCAAATACAGTATAACAGAATAGAATATATCTTTATTGTACACACAGTGTACACCGTAGTATTTTGGCAAGTCATTATAATTTTTTAAAATAATAGAATAAAACGAAAATACAAAATTATCAATAATATAATAAACAATAAAATTATTCTGTATAGCAGAAATTCTCTACACTATAACATGCAGCTGAGAGAAGATGAGTTTTAATTTTTTTTAATAAACTTTACAGCAAATATATATATTTTTGTTTCGTATGCATTAGTCTACAATTTAACATACGGATATCTTGTATAATATTCTCCAATTATTAAATATTAAACGAAATTCCAATAGTAAACAATATTATACATCAATGCTAATAATAATACACTTATGCCTTATACAAAGAACCCCGCACAAAAAGATAGGAAATGGCCGCTCGGTCAATTTGTCTGAATTTTTGATACGTTGTACATTTTGTCATTCCGAACTAAAGTCTCAATGGGCATTAAGCTCCAAAGTGCATGGTTTGGCTGTTATGGAGCATATTTTATTTATTTTAATGTATTCCCTTAAGTTTTTGAGGATGCTGAATTTAAATATGATGTCAAATTCATAATATTGACAGTTGACAGCTGTCAAATAGCTGTCAAATGCTTTAAAGAAAAAAGAAATTTTATATTAAACAATGTTATCATATGTTTTTGTGGACGCTGAATTCAAATAAGATGTAAAATCGATAATATTGACAGTTGACAGCTGTCAAATGCTCTTAAAAAATAAATCTTACACTAAGGAATAAGAACTTTATGTTTTTGAGGACGCTGAATTCAAATGTGATGTCAAATAGATAATAATAATAGATAATAATAATAATTACAGTTGACAGCTGTCAAATGCTTTTTAGTAATAAGAAATCTTACATTAAAGAATATAATCGTATGTTTTTGAGGACGCTGAATTGAAATGTAATGTCAAATCAATAATATTGACAGTTGACAGCTGCCAAATAGTTGTCAAATGCTCTTCCGTTCGGCATGCTTGAGGTTTGCAACTATTATGCAACTATGGTTATGATTGGGCAGACGTGCACAGGGGCGAGATATATTTTTTAACACTTATATACATTCAAAAATCCATTTCGCTTTCGAGAAATCTTAAGAAATTATTAAGTAATTAAGAATAGTTAACATTATTATATGAAAAATAGTATTTGGGCTTAAAAATTCAAATATAATGTGAAAAATTGTCAGTTGGAAAAATCATTTGACTGTAAGGTGACCGCTGTCAACTGTCAATATCTTTAAGAGCTTTTGACAGCTATTTGACAGCTGTCAACTGTTAATATTATCGATTTGACATCACATTTGAATGCAGCGTCCTCAAAAACATAAAGTTCTTATTCCTTAGTGTAAGATTTATATTTTTTAAGAGCATTTGACAGCTATTTGACAGTTCATTTCGGAAGCTCATTGTGGTTTATATTTTAATTTCTCTCTCTTTCCACTGGATTAAAACCACTTAGTTGTTAAAAAAGTTTTTTATTGACGTTTCGGCTTTCCAGATCGAAAGCCGTTATCAAAATGACATAAAATAAATAAATTTACTAGAAACAGAACACTTGATAATCAGATATCAGATCCATAATATTGACCGTTGACAGTTGTCAAATAGCAGTCAAATGCTTTAAAGAAAAAAGAAATCTTATATTAAAGAATATTATTATATGAGTAAACCAGTAAGGAATTTTAATTTATTAGATTCGACATCCTAAGACCGGTTTCTGTCTTTCGACTTCATCAGTTAGGCTTTTCGAATCTAATAAATAAAATTCCAAACTCGTACAAGTCAATAGCTATATCCGCTATAAGATAACATTTTTAGATGTGCTACCATCTATGGTAAGAAGAGAGTATTGACATTAAATTTTGACTGAATCTAGTCAAGATGTCACTCTCTTCTTTTTTATCCCTTTCAGAGATTAATACAAAGTGTGTAAAAATGTTATCTTATAGCGGATATAGCTATTGACTTGTACGAGTTTGGAATTTTATTTATTAGATTCGAAAAGCCTAACTGATGAAGTCGAAAGACAGAAACCGGTCTTAGGATGTCGAATCTAATAAATTAAAATTCCTTACTGGTTTACTCACTTTGTATTAATTTCTGAAAGGGATAAAAAAGAAGAGAGTGACATCTTGACTAGATTCAGTCAAAATTTAATGTCAATACTCTCTTCTTACCATAGATAGTAGCACATCTAAAAATATTATTATATGTTTTTGAGGTCGCTGAATTCAAATAAGATGTCAAATCGATAATATCGACAGTTGACAGCTGTCAAATAGCTCTCTCTTTCCACTGGATTAAAACCACTTAGTTGTTAAAAAAGTTTTTTTATTGACGTTTCGGCTTTCCAGATCGAAAGCCGTTATCAAAATGACATAAAATAAATAAATTTACTAGAAACAGAACACTTGATAATCTTGCAAAAATATGACATCAACATAGTATACATAGAATAAGATTTTGAGATTGAAGATGTCAAAATCTGTTTCAATCATATTTTTGTGACGTTTCTGGGAACGAATTTTTGAAAGGATAGCGCATTTGCATATTATAAGAGAATTTATACTTCGTCATAAATGAAGTTTTCTTATTAATATTATCATAAGAAAAAACCAGATAAAAACTTATGATACTATCCCGATATAGAGGGTATCCTTTTTGCAATTAACTCTTTTTGTAAAATAGGTATCCAAATTTTTGAAATATCAACCGAACAATTAGAAACACATTCGTTATTATTTAAGCATATCAATGCTGCTTCTTTAACTTTGCGGTTATAATTATTCGGTTCTTTTAATAATCTAGTTGAAAAATTCCATTGTATTTTATGACCAGAATCCCATGCGTGTTCACATATTTTGGATTTTTCGAATTGTTTATTTTTAATGTACGATTGGTGTTCATTAAGTCTAATATGAAAAGGTCTAGATGTTTCTCCTATATAAAATTTATTACATTCGCATGGAATTTTGTAAATACAATTTTTTGTGTTTTGAATTTCATTAAAAGGTTTTGTATTTACTATTAAAGATTTTAATGTATTATTAGTTTGAAAAACTGTTTTTAAATTAAATTTATTGCCAATCCTTCTAATTTTTTCGGATAATTTTGGAATATAAGGGATTTTTACTATATTTGAAAGAATTATTGGGGGGTTTAAATTTTGATCTTTAGTTTTGATGTCTCGGTAAAGTTCACGATTTATAAATTTACTTGGGTAGTTGTTCTTAATCAAGACAGATTTAACAAGTGATAATTCATTATTTAAGACATCTAGACCTTTTCATATTAGACTTAATGAACACCAATCGTACATTAAAAATAAACAATTCGAAAAATCCAAAATATGTGAACACGCATGGGATTCTGGTCATAAAATACAATGGAATTTTTCAACTAGATTATTAAAAGAACCGAATAATTATAACCGCAAAGTTAAAGAAGCAGCATTGATATGCTTAAATAATAACGAATGTGTTTCTAATTGTTCGGTTGATATTTCAAAAATTTGGATACCTATTTTACAAAAAGAGTTAATTGCAAAAAGGATACCCTCTATATCGGGATAGTATCATAAGTTTTTATCTGGTTTTTTCTTATGATAATATTAATAAGAAAACTTCATTTATGACGAAGTATAAATTCTCTTATAATATGCAAATGCGCTATCCTTTCAAAAATTCGTTCCCAGAAACGTCACAAAAATATGATTGAAACAGATTTTGACATCTTCAATCTCAAAATCTTATTCTATGTATACTATGTTGATGTCATATTTTTGCAAGATTATCAAGTGTTCTGTTTCTAGTAAATTTATTTATTTTATGTCATTTTGATAACGGCTTTCGATCTGGAAAGCCGAAACGTCAATAAAAAAACTTTTTTAACAACTAAGTGGTTTTAATCCAGTGGAAAGAGAGAGCTATTTGACAGCTGTCAACTGTCGATATTATCGATTTGACATCTTATTTGAATTCAGTGACCTCAAAAACATATAATAATATTTTTAGATGTGCTACCATCTATGGTAAGAAGAGAGTATTGACATTAAATTTTGACTGAATCTAATCAAGATGTCACTCTCTTCTTTTTTATCCCTTTCAGAAATTAATACAAAGTGAGTAAACCAGTAAGGAATTTTAATTTATTAGATTCGACATCCTAAGACCGGTTTCTGTCTTTCGACTTCATCAGTTAGGCTTTTCGAATCTAATAAATAAAATTCCAAACTCGTACAAGTCAATAGCTATATCCGCTATAAGATAACATTTTTACACACTTTGTATTAATCTCTGAAAGGGATAAAAAAGAAGAGAGTGACATCTTGACTAGATTCAGTCAAAATTTAATGTCAATACTCTCTTCTTACCATAGATGGTAGCACATCTAAAAATGTTATCTTATAGCGGATATAGCTATTGACTTGTACGAGTTTGGAATTTTATTTATTAGATTCGAAAAGCCTAACTGATGAAGTCGAAAGACAGAAACCGGTCTTAGGATGTCGAATCTAATAAATTAAAATTCCTTACTGGTTTACTCATATAATAATATTCTTTAATATAAGATTTCTTTTTTCTTTAAAGCATTTGACTGCTATTTGACAACTGTCAACGGTCAATATTATGGATCTGATATCATATTTAAATTCAGCATCCTCAAAAACTTAAGGGCATACATTAAAATAATTAAAATATGACTTTTAAAAAAGTGATATGCTTCGGAGCTCCATAGCAGCCAAACCATGGACTTTGGAGCTTAGCTTAGCCCATTGAGACTTTTGTTCAGAATGACAAAAATGTATAACATATCAGACAATTCAGACAATTTGACCGAGTGGCCATTTCCTTTTTGTTACAGTATTCTCATTATGAAGATGCCAAGTGAGACTCTCATCTAGTGTCACTCCTAGAAATTTATTAATTTCGGTCTTGTCAGATCTCAATTAAAATATACATAGTATTTTCTCTTCTTGGAGTTGTCGTAGAATATTTACTTCTCATCTTCAGTTACAATGCAAAAACCTTTTCTTTGTTGACTTTGAATAAGATGCTCGTAAGTGAAAAATCGCCTTTCAACGTCTCTTGGTTTTAGTTCAAACGGCACCCTTTTTTTAAATCATTGCCAGGAATGACAATTACATGAAAACGGCTTCTTCATTCTCTCGCAAAGATTCTTATGTATTCTACTCTGAAATGTCCATCCCTGAAACGCTGGACCAGCGTAACCATAAACTTCAACAAGCATTCGGTGAGCTTCAGCTGCACGTCTCTTCCAATTAAAGCAGAAAATTAACACAAATTCGACATTTTTATCATTGTAAAAACAAGGTTTTTTATATAAAACTTAAAGTTGTCTATACTCGTACAAAATAATAATACTTACGTTCTATGAAACTCTGCTATTTCCTTAAGATTTCCAAAAATAAGATCGAAGTTGTCCTTGATAATTTTTGGAACTTTTCCTGATTCGGAGGGGATGAGATATCGTTGAACGACCATATCAAGATCTCTTACGAATTCTACTTCAGTTTCGATAAGTTCTTTGACGACAGCCCTGCAAAGATGATTCGTAAAAATTCGTGATACAAATTTATTTATTTCCACCAAACAAGTAACGAGGCACTAGGGTAGGTTGTCGTGTGTTTAAATTAAATAGCTTTTGAATATCTTATCATGCAAGTGATATAAAAATGGATCCTATTTGGTCATTTTTTACTGAATGCTCCAATAATCTTGTTGGAAAAAGTTTAAGTAGAGTTGTATGTACAGGGTGTCCCAAATTGGTGCGTTTTGCAGGGTATCTCGTAAACTAGAAGAGATAGAAGAAAAGCAGTTAAGATGTTATGACTTCTTTTTTTGTTAAAGTAACGATAGCCTAATTAAATCTTTAGTAACTCCCTGCAGTTGGAAGATACAGGGCGATTATTGAAAACTGTCGAAAACTACAAGGTACTATAACTTCTTAATTAAGAAAAATATAAAAAAACGTTATAAAAACTTTTGATAGATATAATATTAAAGAGTTCAGTGGCGCACAGATTATTTTTTTTAGGGGGCTCACTAAGGAAATATAATGCAAACTTACGTTTTTTTAAATGGGACACCCTGTATATCTTGACGTTTTTCGTTTTCTTTTTTAATTCTCATTCACCTGATATGACATACTATATATCTATTTTCAATGGTTGGAGCTACAGTGCAAATAAACCATTTACGGATGTTGTCAGTTGAAACACCCTTAAAAAATTGAACACTCAGTAACGAAATTTAACATTTTATTATAAGGATACTGATGTGTGACAATTTTATTTATCAAAATTATAATTAATAAAAAATAAAACCAGATTAAAAAAATAAAAACAATAAACTTATGAAACAACAAGAAACATTGTAAGAACTAATCTTATTAGAATGTGAAAATTACATTAAATGTTCAAAATGTCCTCCATTTTGTTGTAGTAATAATTGACACCTTTTTCTTACTGATCTTACACAATTGAGTATGTGCACTGGCTTTATTTTTCTAAATATTTTGTAATAAATCTTCCCTACTCTCGAAGTTAGTCTTGTAAATATTATTTTATGATTTTATTTTTGGTAATGCTGAATTGGTTGGAGATTATTTAAACGAAAAACTTTTTAATCGATGAAAACGGAGAGCATTTTGAACATTTAGGTAGATTAGTTGTTACAACGTTTCTTGTTGATTCATAAGTTTATTGTTTTTATTTTTTTAATCTGGTTTTATTTTTTATTAATTATAATTTTGATAAATAAAATTGTCACACATCAGTATCCTTATAATAAAATGTTAAATTTCGTAACTAACTAATTAATTTTTTAAGGGTGTTTCACCTGATAACATCCATAAATGGTTTATTTGCACTGTAGCTCCAACCATTGAAAATAGATATATAGTATGTTATATCAGGTGAATAAGAATTAAAAAAGAAAACGAAAAACGTCAAAATATACAGGGTGTCCCATTTAAAAAAACATAAGTTTGCATTATATTTCCTTAGTGAGCCCCCTAAAAAAATAATCTGTGCGCCACTGAACTCTTTAATATTATATCTATCAAAAGTTTTTATAAGGTTTTTTTATATTTTTCTTAATTAAGAAGTTATAGTACCTTGTAGTTTTCGACAGTTTTCAATAATCGCCCTGTATCTTCCAACTGCATAACATCTTAACTGCTTTTCTTCTATCTCTTCTAGTTTACGAGATACCCTTCAAAACGCACCAATTTGGGACACCCTGTACAAAATGTAAATTATAAATGCAAATACGACAAATATTACAAGTGGCTCTGTTTCAGGATCAGTTTCCACTGCTTCAACTGTAAGTACAGTATTTAGTATTTTTTCTTCTATAGTATCCAACTAAAACATTAAATTTTAGGGGTGATTTTACATTAATTAAAATTATTATGATTTGCAAATTGACTTAATAGATTTTGGATATGTTATTTATTTGAATTTACGTAAGAAGCAGGAACAAATCTGGTTTCACCTAGTGATTTAAACTGACATTTACTTGGAGAGTACTTATACATCTTCATTAAATCATGGCTCACACTGTATAAAATTTCAAACATGTATTTAAAAAGATCAGCTGAAGATTATTTAAAAAATCTTAAACCTGCTGCACTGGATAGGCTTGAAAGAAACTGTTTAATTTTCAAAACAAATTAAACATATAAACTCAAATCAACAACATCGCATCTATTTAATTTTCAAACCAAAGGAAACACAAACCCGTTCAATCTGACAACAGCGCTGAGACAGGAAGTCTCAACGAATATTTTTTTCATTACGCTACGATCGTCACGTATCCAAATATCTGCAGCGCAGATTCTAACGAATTTTTCTAGGCTTACGCTAGATTCGTCACGTCCACCCAAAACTCATAACGACGTAATTAAATTAATCCTTGTCTTCTCAAGCGGGAGAGAAAGAGACAGACATAAAAAACTTACATATCTAACAAATCGATTCGCCCACTAGATAACGAAGATTTCTTTCTAGAACAAACGGACGGGGGGGAAGAAACTTTGAAAAGATACAGACTTCGCAAACTTTTAAACCAGTGCCTTGTCAACACTCACACATACAACACCTCGCTCCTTAGTGCAGCAAATTTCGTTTTCACTGTGGTACTTAGCTGCGAATCAGGCGGTCCACTTTATTGTTAATTTAAATCTAAATTCAGTGCTCCTTAGTGCAGCAAAAATTAGTGCTCATTTATCACTCTTACATACAACACCTAAAAATATTTTCTGAATGATGTGATCATTTTTAATTCTTTACTAATATGTGTTAGTGTTTGTTAAACACATATGTTAACTAATAAGTTGTCGTTGATTACTTATTAAAGTAATGTATTGCTCAGTCGTTTGTGAGTCATTTTACTTAAAATTTTAAATAAACCGTTAAATAAAAAGTGTTCGTTGTTTTTGTAAATGGAGTTGGGAAGATATAAATATTACAGCAAATATACAGTCCATTTAGAAGATACGATGCAGTTTAAAAAGGCTATGTGCTTATCTCGGTAGTCCTGGTAAACTGGCACAACATAGGGTTGGTTCCAGAACCCTCAACAGAAACGATGCAGTTCTGTCAGATGTAG
Source organism: Crepidodera aurea (assembly GCA_949320105.2). Classification (NCBI taxonomy): domain Eukaryota; kingdom Metazoa; phylum Arthropoda; class Insecta; order Coleoptera; family Chrysomelidae; genus Crepidodera; species Crepidodera aurea. The sequence goes on from OX439472.1 coordinate 103,397,119, forward strand.
AACAGTGTAAAATACATTTTAATGATGGAGAAACTGAATTCACTAATATTTTGACATAGGTACAATCAGTGTATCACTTCATATCATTTCTGTTGGACCCCAAGATGGGGAAAAGTATTGTTTAAATTTATTATATATTTTATTTAAATTCAATGAATTTTAACGTACTGTCTTCTAAATTCTGCATCTCCAGGTAATCCAGTTGTGCTCATGGTTGGATCGTCCGCAGTTTGTAAATATCTGCAAGGTACCCATCCTTGCTTTTTACTACCATTTACTTGCTTCACTAGCCATCTGCAAACAGAAAATTGAGTTAGTTACTTGCTGTTTTATTTTGGCTATATAATATGTACTAAAAATTAAAATCCAAAATCTGCTCCAAATAAAAACACTCAAATAGGCGAAGGCAATGTCAAATTTGCCAGTGTTTAGAAGAATAATGGGGACTGCTTGTTTACTCAGCAAACAAATGTATGTGAAAACAAATTTGAGGGACAAGCAAATTTTCTATTACTCAGTAGGCACGAGTAATGCTTACCTGCTATTTCCTAATGCAGTATAAACATAAACGCTATAAAAGGAAGACATAATATTAAACCATACAGATATTGATATTTAAACGAAATGGGAGGTTAAAAACAATCATTTTGGTAGATTCATAGTTCATTAGTGTTCTAGTTAAATCTTAGGCTATAAACCTAAACCAAAATTGTTTAATGTATTAAAAATATACGAGAGAACAGGTTCAAACCAATAAATATTCAACTGGGTACTCTGGAAACAGTCTTTTAGGCTGTAGTGGCAAGAATAATGTCCAGTTCAACTTCAGAATAGTCCGGAACAGATTTAGAGCCAAAGTAGTAGAACTGATATGAGTAAAAGGGCACTAACGTAATTGTAGCAATAAATTGCTCAAAAATTTAATCTCAAAGTGCCTGAATTTGCATTAATACTACATAAGACGTCCTTAAAGTACAACAACGATTGTAGGCGCGCTCCTGGTGCTATTTGCTATTGAAACGCAGATTTCTACCTCAGTTAAGCGCTCGAGATTATACCTTATATAATATCCTTAAAGGTTTTCTTATGAAAATATCAGAAAGAAAATTATGCGGGATTTTAAAACCGAACAATCTTGCCCATGTTCGCCAACTTTAAATCTTTTCAATTATAATATTAAAAAATTACCTTTGGTTAATATTTAATCTAGTTGGGGAATGTCTAGAGCTCGTGTGGGTCCTTTTAGGTTTAACAGAAAGTTTATGCTTGGCAGCTGCATTGTCGAGCACATTTTCTCCAGAAACGCTGTCAAGTTCGGGATCAAGCTTTAAACGCCTAAAAATTAAAAAAAAAGGTTTATCAAAAACGTAAAAATTGATTATTATTTATTAAGTTAGGGAACAGAAAGTTACTAGACGAAAATCTTACTTGCTTGGAGTAGGATCATTAACATCTAAGAGTTCAACTATATCTCCTTCCTGCAAATTAAGTTCATCGTCTCCGCTAGCGGTATACTTCTGCCACGCTACAAGAATTTCTCCAACCACCTAAATTAAATATTTTTTTAACATTTTTATTGGAACTTACATAAAAATATTGGGTGTACAAATTACTTCGATCTGATTTCACCCGACTGTTATGAATGATTCATAAAAAAGTTACAATATGTAGGAGATATAAATATAAATATCAAACAGGCATTATAAGCATTAGTATTATCAAATGTAAAAAAGAAACAAACCTAAGAAAAAGAAGAGTTAAAAATGTAAGTTTCTAATCTGGCGTTTAAAAGATGGTAAAGATGAGATGAAAATGCCCATGTTATCAATATTAAATATTTTGGATATGCGTGTTCTTCTGTTTATGTTGAAATTCACTAGCCTTAACAAATCTGGACAGTAAATGCAACAATTTAGTAGCTTATGAACGCTTTCGATTAAGTCTATATCCCTTTGGCGATAGCCGACTATTTTTATTGTATCTAAATTTCGAGTTTATTTTAGGATCAATTCGTCGAGACTTAATTTTGGCATTAATAATCTGAATAACTCCCGAGAGCTTTAGCTCGAGGGAGTTATTATTTGATTATTAATGCCAAAATTGTCGAGACAAATTGTAAAATATACGAGAAATTTAGTAGCAATAAAAATAGTAGCTAATTTGTCAAGGTCGCGTTATATTTAATAAGATTATTTCCCGAGTCACAAAAAATTCTGTACGTACGTATAAATTATACTAGTTTTGCTCTTTACTGTCTTGGCAGGTACGTTTAATTTAATTATATTATCAATTTCTTGAAGATTTTTACTCCCGAATCTATTTGGATGATCTCATGATAAAACCCAACATTTTCAATGCTTTGGAAGTAATTAAGGAATAATGATATTGAATGACAACTTGGTATCAAATGTAACACCAAGATCTTTTATAGTATCAACTTTATGAAGTTGATGGTTATCTAATGTATAATTAAAATTAACAGGATTGTAATTTCTATGAAAAGTGATTTGATGGCATTTCCTTGGGTTTAGATTAAGTAGATTTATTTTACACCATCTATATCAAATTGGAGCAGTCTGGCATCCTTGATAGTTTTGATTATTAATGCCAAAATTGTCGAGACAAATTGTAAAATATACGAGAAATTTAGTAGCAATAAAAATAGTAGCTAATTTGTCAAGGTCGCGTTATATTTAATAAGATTATTTCCCGAGTCACAAAAAATTCTGTACGTACGTATAGATAATACTAGTTTTGCTCTTTACTGTCTTGGCAGGTACGTTTAATTTAATTATATTATCAATTTCTTGAATCCCGACTCTACTCATTGTTAATACTTTTTAACAAAATGTGTCAAATTTAATTCTGTAATAAACTTTAATGGCAAACTGTCAAAATTCAGATGACGCGCGCCTACTATGTTTGTCGTAAAATGGACGATATTACATAGAAAGGAATGAATGAATATATTTATAGTTTCAGAAAAAGTGCGAAATCAGTTGGATTTGTGTATTTGCTACTAAAGATCGATAATTTATTAACTATAAGCAATTTTATAATACCATTAGTATAGGTTTTATTTGAAAAATTTGAAATTTACGGGCGGCTTCGTTATTGTTGGATACTGTCCTTCAGGTGAATATTGAGGACGATGATCAAATAGCCGAATATTTACCACCAAGGTGAATAGTCGCTTTATTTTGTTTTGATTGGCTGCGTCAAATCAGTTTCCATGCACGTGATTGGTTAAAAATTGATATTTGACAGGCAAGGGAAATAATCAACGTTAGATCTAACCAGTGAACAATATAATAGTTTTATTGAATCGATTGAAAAATATTTGGATGATCTCATGATAAAACCCAACATTTTCAATGCCTTGGAAGTAATTAAGGAATAATGATATTGAAATGACAACTTGGTATCAAATGTAACACCAAGATCTTTTATAGTATCAACTTTATGAAGTTCATGGTTATCTAATGTATAATTAAAATGAACAGGATTGTAATTTCTATGAAAAGTGATTTGATGGCATTTCCTTGGGTTTAGATTAAGTCGATTTATTTTACACCATCTAGCAAGGTTATCTATATCAAATTGGAGCAGTCTGGCATCCTTGATAGTTTTAATAACCATATAGAAACCTCTGCTACGTCGTTTATGAATATATTAAATAGTAAAGAACCTAAATGTGACCCTTGTGGTACACCTGAGGATACCGATATCGCAGATGATATGGAGCCCCCATATCTTACATACTGTGTACGTCCTTTGAGATAGCTGTCCAGCCATGAAAGCATTGGGCTAACTATACCTATCGACTTGAGTTTGGCTAACAAGAGTACATGGTAAACCCTATCAAACGCTTTAGTAAAATCAGTATATATTGCATCAACCCATGGGCGGATCCAGCCGATTGTCAAGGGGGGGGGGGGTTGTCTTTCACATCAGTTGTAGTTGAGTCTCTGGAGGCTATGGAATATATTAAAAACGTAACCTAAAGGGAGGGCTGCAGCCCCCACAGCCCTCCCCCTGGATCCGCCTATGCATCAACCTGAGAGCGCTGCTCCAAAAGCATCAGTTATAAAGTTTTTATAAAGTACCTAATTTGTAGTTGTAGATTTACCGAGCATAAATCCATTTTGTTCACTATTAATAATAGATTTAGTGTCCCATGATAATTTTTTTGAAACAATACACTCAAGTAACTTTGGAATTTCCGACTGAATGCTGTCACTCTTGTAAATTGGGCTAAGAAAGCTTTCCTTTCAGAACACAAAGAATACGCCCGAAGATAATGATAAGTTGAATAGATGGTGTAAAGGTTTTGCTAGAGCGAAAGTACATTTTTTTAGAAAGAACATTGGAATGCCATCAGGACCATACAAAAGTTTAGGAGGTTTGGACATAATATTATCGATGATCTCTTTAATATCTATGTGGTAATTAGTAACATCAACATAATTATTTTTGTATGTATAAACTGGAATTTGGTTAGGGTGTTTATAACAATAGACAGTTGAGAAAAATAAAAAACAAATTAACAATATCATTATTACAATTCGCCTGCTTCCCTTCATAATGCATGGTAGTAGGTAAACGGAAGTTGTCCCTTTTATTATTGTAAAATGTCCAAAAGTTTTTCATATCAGATCTTATATTAGTCTCAAGTTGAGATATAAATCTTTTGAAGCAATCATTATGTTCTTGTGAACAGCGAAACCTAAGTTCAGAGAATTGAAGATAATAAATGAAATTTTTAGATGTGCTGCCATCTATGATTAGAAGAGAGTATTGGCAATTACTAAAAGCAAAAAATTCCCGGTGTATTGGGGTTGCATACACAATTTGCATTGTGTGTTGCAAAGCTTTTATTTGACTGATTCTAGTCAAAATGTCACTCTCTTCTTTCGTATCCCAATACATCGGGAATTTTTTGCTTTTAGTAATTGTCAATACTCTCTTCTAATCATAGATGGCAGCACATCTAAAAATTTTATCTTATAGCGGATATAGCTATTGACTTGTACGAGTTTGGAATTTTATTTATTGGATTCGAAAAGCCTAACTGACGAAGCCGAAAGGCAGAAACCGGTCTTAGGATGTCGAATCTGATAAATTAAATTCCTTACTCGTTTTCTAATAATAAATGAAGTTTCCAGATGGTTGTAATCGCAAAATTAGATTTATTATTTGGGTGATTAAATTTCAGTTTTAAAATACAATTTTAATTTTTAGTCCTGGTTAAATAAAAAGTTCTTTTTGAGCTTATAATTTAAAAAAAATATATACAGTAATTGTGAATATCCCCAATAGATCTGCAAAATTAAAATTGTAGTAGATACGAGGAGAATCTTCATGAATATGAAGACATTTTTTACAAGACTAGACCTTAGTTTGGAACTCAGAACTCGAATGATCAGATGTCTTCGAAATGTATGTGTATAGACGGATGCTGCGAATTTCATGGGTACAAAGGAAGCGCAAGCACAAACAAAAAGAGTTACTGAACACCATCAAGGAAAGAAAAAAGCAATATCTGGGTCATGTGATGAGAGGTGATAAATACGAAGTACTGCGCCTCGTAATAGAGGGCAAAGTTCAGGGGAAAAGATCGGTAAGAAGACGCCAGAACTCATAGCTGAAAGATTTAAGGAGATGGTTCGACCGCTCGTCTGCAGAAATCTTTCGTACTGCAGTTTCCAGGGCCCCGATGTTTGAAATGTGTGAGTACAACTCGTCTGCGAGAATGTACCACGTGACCATCTCGAAATCGTGTCAACGTTGCCAAATTTAAATTTAGACAGTTCAACAAAAAGTAGAGCAAAACATATATTTTAGTTCACTTGAAACCTTCGTACAAGAAGAAATAGAAGAAGTGATTAGGACAGAGAGCCAAATTATTGGATTCAGACCAATTATAAGCTCTTTAGATCCGTTATGAAAATATTAATTCAAAATATAAAACATTTTTCAGAAAAATATTTATTTTTCACAGTTATACGAATTTAAATTAAGAAAAAGCTTAATTTTCAATCGAAAAAATTAGTTTATACATTTTCAATTTATAATTTTATCCAGAGCTCATTTGTTAATTATCTAATGGTATATGTCTACATAACTGCCTATCCTTAAAAATCAAATAACTCACTTATTTTTCATCTAAACTTCAATATATTATACATTTTCGGAAAGGGAAAGATAGAATAAAAATATATAGGGTGTGTCGTTAAAAAAATCGACGTTATTTGCATTTTAAAAAGACCGCTTTTTTAAAACACCCTATATAAGATTTTACTAAATAAACATTTATACTGAAAAAAACTTTATATAAAAAGAAACTGTTCAGTGAAAACCGCACCTTCCTATCGTTTCTGAGTTCCGAGATATTTGCAGTTAAAATGGGTCAGAAACTTCTGGGACACCCGGTATTTCAAAAATAAAGGTACTTTATTCCTGAGTAAATTTCATATTTTTTGGCAAATCTCGTATACGACTGAAAAAATTTGATATGAGATAGTTGCATTTTAGGTTTTTAAGTAAAAAACTGTTATAAAAGTCTTTTTAATATAATAATAATATAAGAGTATTTTTTTGTATGAACTTTCGGTTACCTGTTTTGATATCTGAAATTTCATCAGAATTGATCATAAAAGTATATTACAGGAAATCTTTGAATATGTTGGCAATAAAGTACATTCAAATCTGTTTAGGATTATAATAAATAGGACCTTTTGAAATTTGTTTTAGGGTAAATCGGCATTAGTCTAGGCTTAATATGGCTTATCTGTATACACGGAAATTAGTATAATAAAAATAGTCCTGGTTTCGTGAAGTTCGCACCCAATATAAATATATTTTTTTGTGTTTACCAATATTTTTCCAGTTTTGTAGATTCAGTCTGGTAAGTTTTAATATATTTTTTATTTGGTGTTTGTTTTTCAAATAGAACTTTTTCATTTTATAGATTTTATTAATTTTAAATATTAATTAATATTTTCAAACAACAATAAGCAAATCAGCAAAATAAACAGCTAATGATTGAAACGAGTCCTAACGAAATATACACAAACACTCTAAACAGAAAAATATAAATCACATACCAAACTATTAATATCGAAGATATAGGTTATAATTAAATTAAATTTGACTTGACAGTTTCGACACTTAACCAGCGTTGCCAAACTGCGGGGAATCTCAAGATGATTGGGGATTTATTGGGGATTGGCATTATGCGGGGATTTTGAAATCTCATCGTTAAACAATATAATAAATAATCAGCAGGAATTAAAATAAAAAAACAGTTCAGATTGGGCATAGAACTCAAGACCATTTGCACAGCAGCAAATCATTTGTCCATTGTACCTACTTTTGTTATAATAAATCATATTATAATCGGGTAAGTTCGTTTATCTCCGCGCGGTGCGAACGCGAACACAGAGAAAACCTTTCTGTGATTCCCTTAGTTTTAGACGCTTCTAATTTGCTAGCTTTGCTTTAGATAAGTTAATTTTGTATTCTGTCGCGAAATAACGATACGATTTTGTGCAAATATGGATAAATGGTTAATAAAAGGTCAAAACAAAGAAGATAATCCTAAGGTAAGGTACTTAACCTATTGAGGGGAATTTTTGGGGAATCAGCAAATTTTTGTCCCCAAATTTTGGGAATTTGACTTGGGATATTGGGGAATATAATAAATTGGCATCGGCAACACTGCACTTAACGCCTTCACGGCACTATTGCGCATGTTTCCTCTCTTACTAAACTCAACTCTACTGGTACAACCCAGTAGAGCACTTCTATGCGAACTTGTAGATGATTTCTCTTGGTTTCAAACATACCGATTTTGTGACGCTGAGAGAGTGAGGAGTGATCACGTGGTACATTCTCGCACACGAATTGAAAATTTATAAACTAACTTTTTCGATTGAAAATTAGGCTTGTTCTTAATTTAAATTCGTATAAATTTGAAAATTAAATATTTTGCTTAAAAAAATTACTACTTTAATACACAAAAAAGAACGTTTTCACCAGAGGTTTCATAAAAAAATTATTTTTGCAAGAGATAAAAATTAAAAACGAAAAACATGGTTTTATCGTATTTGTATTTTATCTTCTAAAGGCTGATGTTTTAAAACAAATTGTTTTTCGATTTTATATTAAAAAAAATATAATTATTATACTTTTTTTAAACAATATATATATTGTTAATTATTAATTATTATTTAATTAAATTATTAATTATTATAAACTAACTTATTTTTCGATTGAAAATTAGGCTTTTTCTTCGTATAACTGAAAAATAGATATTTTGCTTTGAAAAATTGTCATTTTAATTTTTGATAATTTTTCTAAAAAATGTTTTGTATTTTTAATAAAAGAATTAATATTTCCATAACGGATCTAAAGAGCTTATAATTGGTCTGAATCCAATAATTTGGCTGTCTGTCTTAATCACTTCTTCTATTTCTTCTTGTACGAAGGTTTCAAGTGAACTAAAATATATGTTTTGCTCTACTTTTTGTTGAACTGTCTAAATTTAAATTTGGCAACGTTGACCGATTTCGAGATGGTCACGTGGTACATTCTCGCAGACGAGTTGTACTCACATATTTCAAACATCGGGGCCCAGGGCTACAATTGCCATTTGGATCGCCAACCTTCGGCAGGAGAGGGCGTGATAAGAAGAAGAAGTAAATACGTTGTTAGTAAGTTAATTTATTAGTCATTAAAGAAAACCATTAATTAAATGTTATTTTTAAATTATTTAAAAACTAGTAAAATATACTTAGTGTTCGATATTTAGTGGTGTTGATGTTTCTACGGTTACGAGATTATTTACAATTTTTATAAAAGTTTGATTTCTAATTATAATTATTTGTTACAGAAGATAAGGAAAGTCGAAATGTATATTAGAGAAGAGATTTAATTAAATGATAAATTTTTGGATTTTAGTTTATTTCTTTCCAATACATACAAATCCTAGTAAAAATATAAGAGAGAGTAAGAACAGGATATATAGTATCCCCAATTTATCATCTGTAAAACGCGGTTTCTTTGATACTAACAAAACGTGATCCTTTGAAAGCGGAATTCTTTGTGTCTTCGAAAGTAACTTCACTGAAATTGGTTACATATTCTACTAAAGCGCAATCTGTGGCTAATAGAGATAACGATCGCAAAGGTAAGTTCACCTCACCGTGAAATGCAGCCAATCCATTATTCGATTACAACTTTGGGATTGCACATGTTTTAATTTTTTCAATTTTCGCTCTTTCCTCTCTAGCTTCAGAGCTATAAACTAAAGAAGAACACACTGGATAGACCTTGGACTATATCTCCTGTTTTTACTACCTACTACAACAAATTTGCTAAGAAAGCATATCGATAAGAAGCATGAAAATAATATTTATAAACATACTGGGCTTCTTAAAGAAAATATCATCGCCAATCAGGTAGCCAATGTTTTCGGAAATCTTCGCTTCTGTTCGAATGTGTGTTGGTGTAAAACATGTGCTAGTTTTCTATAAACAAAATTTTTGGTTAACAGTCAAAATCACAAAAATAATGAATACGGAATAGCGAATTTATTAAATAAATAGGTTATACATTTGACAAGTTGAACTTCTTTATTTATTCCTGACTATTCTATATTCATTTAAATAAACTATTATAAAATGAGTTTGAATTAATTAATATGAATCTCTCAGATATCTATTATGGTAGTGAAGGTTAAATATTTCAAATGATACATTATCCTTTAAAATAGAGCTACATAGCATCTTTATAATACGTAGTCTGTCCAATAAATACGGCAACTGACGCTATGAAAACTGTATTTTACAAAATTTAGAGTATATCAATCTTATCCCTTTTAAAATACTCCCCAATTGTAGCAATACACCTGTCCCACCTCCATTGTCATTGTTGAAAACACTCCTGGAAATCTTTAGAAGTCAGGCTTTTCAATAGCCTTTTCAATAGTCGTTTTTTGCTTTGCCATTCCAGTGCCGGCCTTGCAGGGCCATTTTACATTTCGGGAACAAAAAGAAATAGTAGCGGGCTAACTCTGGTAAGTAGGAAGGACTACAAGGAATGAGGCAGGTCAAGACACTACTGGGGAACTATAACCAGAAGAGATCTGACGACTGCATCAGTAAAAGTAAAAATAAGCTCAGAATGCTAACCGGTATCCTAACAGGGGACTGCCGGCTGAGAGGCCACCTAAAGAAACTCGGATTAGTAGACAAAGAAGAATGCAGATTTTGCGAGGAAGAGGAGGAAACCTCTATCCTCATTCTCTCAGAATGCAAAATCCAAGGGTACCATACCTTGGAGAAAATCAAATAGAAGAGGAAGATCTACCTAACTTCAAGCCTACCGATATTCTGAACTTTTTGAAAGCAATAGGACTGGAGGAACTGCTCTAATCGTTGAGACATCCTTAACGATTGGGCAGCAGTAGGGGGCACAATAGATCTTATAGGTCGCAGTGTATCGCCACCCTCATCACAGATAGGTAGATAGAAGTAGGAAGGACTACGTGACAATTGAATTACGGGCCAGAAACTCGCGGACAATCACTGCTGAATGTGCAGGCGTATTGCCATCATGCAGTAGCCATCCATCACCACAACCCAAATTTGTTGTTTGTCCTTCAGGAAAAAATTCATTGTTGTTTATTCAAGATATTATTGAGAAATTCATATTTTATATTAGCTAATCAAATAAAAATACTCACGGTATTGAATTTTTTAACATTTTTTTTTATAAAAATAACTTACACTAGTTTTTGTTTTGTCCTGAGATGCCATCACTCATCTTTCAATCTGAAAAAAAAATCATATTTTATTTTATTTATTCAATAAATACAATGAATGATAAGCGATAAGTGCTACTGCACTTGTTTCGCATGAAAGGCATCATAGAACATCATCATCAACATTATAAATAGAATTATAGCCAAAGACCAGACATCTGTATGAACCTTGACCGATCTTCTTTCCAATTAAGTATTCCCTTTTTCGAGGACTCCAAAGGGTCGCCATATATTAATTAAGCAGGTTTTTTCTTTACCTTTGATTTTCCAAAAATATCCCTTCAGGCAAGTCGTTCCTGCATATACACCTATTTGAATTTTCGTTCCAGTCCTTTGGTATTGCTCAACATAGATTTAAATTACAAAAATTTGGGGAAAATGTCCTGCTTTTATATATGTAGCTAAAGAGAAGGCAGGTCTGAATTAAAAAAAATATAAACACATTCGTGTCCTCAAAATAACACCCTGTATATAAGAATTGCTACGACTTGTTTGTTCTCAGCTAATTTTTCCAGATATGGACGAAAAACTCGACAATTCAAAATTTATTCCACATACTTCCACGATTGACCTTGTGATTATTAGCATTCTGTTTGCCTCCAAACGCTGCCTACGCTCTTCTTCAGTCTCATTGGTTCGATGATTATAAACTTTTGAATGAATATCGGAAGTCAGACTACGGTCCCTTAATTATTTAATGGTGGATGGAAATATTTTTGATCTATAAATTATTAAAATTAGGATCACAGATTTCTATTTGGAAATCTATGAAAAACGCCATTGCAATAGATCTATATTAAGAGTGGGTCAGTTAAACTAATTCAAATATCAGACAGTTGATCATTTGCCAACAAGAACAGTACGAGGCAAGGGTGTAATTATTTTATTCAACTTTAAATTCAGTTTTTTTTATATATGGGCATAACCCATGACTGCGTATAATTTTGTAGAAAATGTGTATAAACGAAGTTCTTATAACTTAGAAACATTTTACAATCCGGAACGTAGATGATTGTGGATCCAGTAACTTTGTCGCCTGAAAGTATACGTCAAATCCGGTATTTCTGATTTTTTGCAGGCTTGTTTATGATGTTGGCCTAATGAATAATCCAAGTTTTTGACCTCGAGCGCCGAACGCAACAAAAAATCGTTATTTTTTCAAATTTTGGCGGTTATGACCTTAAAGGACTAATTTTTCAAAAACTTTCTTAGGACGTTTTTAAAGAAGACTAAATTTGCTACAATATGATACTAGAATGGTATCTGTAGACTTAATAGTTTCCGAGATTAAGCCTTTCAAAGTTTATCATTTTTTTCGAACTTCGCAATTTTTTTCATTATTTTAGACTTCACTCTTCATCCATGGCTTTAGTGGTTGCGACTCGACATCCTGCTTCTTTGGCTTAGGGAAGAAGAAAATGATGTCCATAGTCGAAAAAAATCCGGACGTTGAAAAGCAAGCTGCGATTTTTCTCGACACCAACTCTACACATGACGAGATAGCAGCAGCAGGAGAGCGAGTCATAATTGCTCTATACGGAGGCAACCCCAACACCCATAATCTTGACGAGCAGCGGTACCAACTATTTGCCAGGGCTGCGACGAAAACCAGCTTCAATCTAGCCAGGTTACCTCCTACACGAGACTCTGCTCGATTTCACTCCTTGCGGACAGGTAAGAATTTGTCCTTGCATCAGTAATACACATTACATATCATTCATCATTTTCTATTCTCATGTTACAATCTTTTTACAGGTAGGTACAGGCGTAGTTGGGAGTTACACTGAACCCTCTCTCCTGGAGGTGGATATCCACGCCACAAGGCCTCAACCCCAAAATGATGACCAGAGATGCAGCCTCACAACACCTCTTGCGGCTGCACGAAGGGTTGTGGGAACGCGTGCAGCTGCAGGAAGGCAGGATTAAAATGCTCATCAGTCTGCAGGCACTGCAGCGGGGCCTTTTGTGATGTAGTAGATATCCCAGACGATCTGCCCGATGTCGAAATGGAGGATGACTTGTGGGCACAAGACGTCGACGATTCATCACCATCCCTTGATGGGGATATGCCTTTCCAATAAGTCGATCCAGATACGGACGAACCTCAACCGGGACCTTCCAAGAGGGCTAAATTAATTTAATTTTTTTATTTTCCTAACAAATAAACCTACTAACTTTTGTTGTACTTATCTTTTTTACTTCATTATTCGTAGCTTAGCTTAAACAACATCGTTCACACTTCTCATTTTATTTTCTGACATCCCATCATAAAAGCACAGGGCTTCGATAGTATAATCAGGGTCAGAATTCATTCAGTACGACAGAATTGCAAAAAATTGCGAAATTCGAAAAAATTGATAAACTTTGAAAGGTTTAATCTCGGAAACTATTAGGTCTAAAGAGACAGTTCTAGTATCATATTGTAGCAAATTTAATCTACTTTAAAAACGTCTTAAAAAAGTTTTTTCAAAAACTAGTCCTTTAGGGTTATAATCGCCAAAATTTGAACCGACTTTTTCGCGGTTTTTTCGATTTTTGACAAAGTTGCGTTCGGCGCTCGAGGTCAAAAACTTGGATTATTCATTAGGCCAACATCATAAACAAGCCTGCAAAAAATCAGAGCTAACGGATTTGGCGCATACTGTGATTGTATAAAGTTACTGTAGAATATAATCCTCTCTTCAATAGATAGTAAATGGCTGGTCCCCAACACGAAGAACCCTACCTTTTGTCCAGTCCGTCTTTTTAAAATTCTAATGGTTAAACCTTCATCTAGAATAACAACTGATAGATTATTCTTAACAGTAAACCCATCATGGAACAAAGAACAATCAAATGGATGGTACAAAAACACTGTAGTTGGAAAAAACGAAATTTCGAAATGGACTAAAGAAATAAAAATAACGGACCACTCTATGCGGTCGACAGCAGTCAGTAACCTGGCTAAAAAAGGGGTGGGTGAACAACAATTAATTAAAATTACTGGCCACAGTTCAGCCAACTCAATTAAGCCTTATCTGGAAATGGATAATGAGCATTATTCCAACATCATAAACACCCTTAGAAGGGACGCCTCAGAACCTCCAGCTAAAAAACAGAAAACAGAAGATCCTGCAGCCACTCCTCGAGCTTCTCACTCTACAGCTGGACCCATCAACAACATTAATGATTTACATACACCCAACGTTATCAATGAGACAAAGATTTCAAACAATACTCCTACTCCTACTGAAAATTGCAATTTATATTTTAATTGTAACACAAATAATTAAGTTTGTAGTATTTTCTGATTAAATAAATTGCCTGTTTTTCAGTTTTCAAATTAATACCTACATATTTATTATGTATGCATATATAATAGGTAGTATGTTTTGTAAGCTATGTGTATGCAGAATAATGTGTTACTCATGAAATAGTCTTGTCAAATACCATTCGGGCATCTAATTTTTCCTGTGAAAAATTATTTTTTTAACAAAATGCATTCGTGCAGGTGCGAAAATCATTCGACTCATTCGACTTATGCTTCTTGTTGAAATATTACTTAGCAACGTGTTTTTTCGATTGTTTTCGGAAAAATTGGATGCCCTTATGATATTGCTTGTGACGAATTTCGAATCGCCCACTAAAAAACACGGAAAATAATCTCAATGAACCACATGAATTTATGCAAACAAAATCTGAATTGTGAGTCATTTTCTATGATATTTTGACGGAGTTGTGGATAAAATGCAATTAAAAAACTCGCGTTTCATGCCAGACTGTTTATTTTCGAAGCTGCAACCAAATAAACTACATCGCGTAGGCGTTTATTTTCCTTTACTAATTAGGAAAATCGTAATGAGAGCTTTTCATTGATAGAAATTAAAGAATTTAAAAAATAAAATAAAAAACAATCACTTGGGGTTTCGAAATATTTTATTTTATAGTTATCCAGAGAAAACTTATTTTTATAAATAAAGTATACAGAGTGTTGGTTTGAGGTTATCCAAATTTGTTAGTTTCAAAAAGTGACCACAACATTAGTTCCTTTTTATTAGACAATATACAATCCATGTATGTAGTTGTCTAGTTATATTTTTTTCTAATTTATTATTATGATAGCTATTTAATGTTTCTTCAGCTTCTCATCGTTGATAAATATTTTTCTTTTGATTTCCATTTGTATTCGGAAAAGCTGTTGCTGATATTACTTAAGTAATTAAGAGATTTTTTGTTGCTGTTTTTGTTTGTAGAATTTTAGTTGGGAATTTATCAAATACTATTAAATGAGCAAGGTTTGTATGTATGTATGTATGTATGTATGTATGTGTGTGTGTGTGTGTCCAGAGGATCTCGAAATCCACTCGTCAGAATTCAATAAAACTTTCAGGGTAGACTAATTCCTATCTAAATAGGCAAAACATGCAGGTCTCATGTCTGTGAAAATTCGATCTTCCGAGATATTTACAAGAAAAGTTAAGCTTTTAGTTTATTTCCTAGCAACGACAGAGATAATATAACTTGTTTCTATAGTAATATATACTATAAAGGAGAGAGGAGTGCAGTCACATTCCATAGGCGTACTTTGCAAAATAAGTTTCTATAATATAAATAAGGTCACAGTATATAAAATATATATACACACTTCGTAGATTAAATTTTGAAGTTATATTATTTACAAAAAATAAAAATAAACCTTATGCACTTTACTTTGAACGAATTAAATTTAACCAATAAATAACAAGGAGGATTATATGTTGGGATTAAACTTTTTTTAATCTCTTGGCATTAAAAGTAACGCTTCAGTACTTACCTAAACTCAAAGATTAAAAAAAAAAGTTAGTTCAAGAACTATCTTTAAAAGTCATTGTCATATAAATTCAAAGTTGAAAATACAACGTTGCCAATTCAATTTCAGAATTCATGGGTTTAGGTAAATATTTACAGGAACGTTGAGTAACACTGTTAAAATGGACACTTGTCAAAATGTGACACCTGTCAAAACGTGACAACTGTTAAAATGTGATACGTGTCAGAATCTTACAACTGTCAAAATGAACAAATGTCAAAATATGACACCTGTCAGAATGTAACAAATGTCAAAATGTCACACGTATCGTACTTTTCTTTATTTATTACAAAGATCTAACCTAACATAAAGCTAATCCTTTTTTTTTTTTTTGGCGGGTGGAAATTCTTTATGCACAACGGGTAAAGGTTCTTCCCTTCCCCGATAGTGTGAGACTACCCCTTACGGCTACTCACTAAAACCACCCCACTGAAACCACTGTGCCCTACACGCTGCTGTTGCCCGTCCCGGAAATGGGGCCTGTCCGCCGTGACTATTCGCGAAGATCAAGCTTCAGTAGATGTTGCCCTAAAAGGGAGAAATCTCCAGAAACTAGGCAACTTTTAATGCATTTAACTAACCTCTGTGACAAGCAGTTGATAAACGTCAACAACAGCTGCAGCCAATTGAAAATTAACACTGACAGCTTTTTTAATTTTCCCGCCTACTTTCAAGCCAATCGCCAATCAACTTTCTATTTATCTACCTTTCAGTAGTTCAAGTAGATGTCGCCCACTCCGTGATTTTCGCGAATTAATTAATAATTTGTCAGGTTATAAATATAATTTAATTATATATTCATTGGACTGCTTTCATTATCATTTTTTGAATTCTGCTTTGGGAAATTTTCTCTAGAATTATTGTACCCCTCAAAAAATTCTATAAGCAAATTTTGCTACAATCTTGTATCGGGAAAGTTTGTCTATAACTTGTCTTTAAAAAAATTGGGCGCTTATGGTACTGGTCTAATTCGATTTACCGTAAAGTTTTACGTCAAGTAGAGTTTATTTAATGATCTATTATTTCTTATAGCTGATTAATGAAATAAAAAAATAGTTTACGTTAAAATTCGATTTACATATTAGTGTAACACATTTATCCAAAAATTTATTTGATAAGTCGAAAAATAGTGGCGCCGAAAAATCAAGTAATGAAACTTCATATCAAAGTATCCGTTGACTGTCTAAATCAGTGACGTTTATTTAATAATAAAAAGCATTGGAATGTCTGATCAGAATTGGGCAAAAGGCCAGACTTCATGCTTCATTTAAACGAAATGCGGTGTACACGAACGGACTTCTAATTTTTTTCTTTGGGTGTTATAAAAGAAACTCGTTTATTGTTATTTCATCGAATGCAACGTGTCATTATTACGTTGCCAAGGATTAGACGAGAAAAGATGAACAGTAAAATTAAGTATAACAACAGGTAGTTAATGTCTGCTTACTATTCAAATGGCGGATGCAAATTTAATTACATAATCCACAAAAATATATGATACAAAATGTTACAGTTAAATTAACCTTTCTACAATGTATAATACTCGCTTAGTTAAAACTATTTTAATCTCCTCCTGAAGATACTGAATTGGTGAGAAAAATGTTTTAAGTATACAACTTTGCTTATGCATTTATGATTGAATCTTTCGGGATGCGTACGAATCCTGCGTTGAAAAAGTGTTCATCCTTTGAAGCAATTCACGAATCGATCCAATTTATTACTTCTTCAGAAGACCAGAAATGCTGGCTTTATATCTCAATTCTTTTCCACAAAACAGTTAAATAAAACATAGAGTTTGGCATGAAGGACTCAAACACAAAATGAATCGATTATTGCCAAACCAGTATTCAGAATTATTAGCTTCATATATATCAGAAAGATACTTTAGGATTAAACAGGAAGAAGCATACTCTAAAATTAAAGAAATTAAGGTAGGAGTACCACAAGGAAGTGTGTTAGGGCCAGTCCTATACCTATTATTATACACTAGTGATATTCCTGAATTAGAGCAAAATACAATTGCCACCTTTGCAGATGATACCGCTATCGTGGCAGTAGGGAAAACCCACGAAGAGGTTGCAAGAAAACTACAAACATCATTAGATAGAATTAAGACCAATCGTTGGAGAATCAAATTAAATGAAAATAATTCGGTACATGTTAATTATACTAACAAAAACAATGACTATATACCAGTCAGAATAAATAATACCCAGATTCCTTATGCTAATTCAGCAAAGTATATATAGTTGGGGATCTGAGGTGCTAAAACACAATGTTATTATTATTTAATTAAAATATTTATTTTAATAGTATATTCTTCAACGAGTGTAGAATGATGGCTATTATTCACGCGGATGAAGTTTCCAAAACGAGCGAGCGCAGCGAGTGAGTTTTGGAATCATCCAAGTGAATAATAGCCATTCTACACAAGTAAGAGACTATACTTTCTCCACGAGTATGTATAAAAAAATCTTTCATTGGGAATCGAACCTCGATCGCCCGCGATCGAGTCAAGTATCTCTACCAGCTTTCGACAACATTTATTTATGAAAATTTAAAGAACATAGATATAGGTAACTCAATTTTTAGTAGAAACCTTTACATTTTTAAATGAAATTATAACATTATTAGGAATAATAATAGAAATAGGGGGAGTGGGTGGCTCAGTGGTAGAGCACTGGACTCATAATCCAAGGGTAGTGGGTTCGAATCCCACCGTCGGCAGAAATTATTTTCTGATTTTTAATTAATTAAAAATTTAGAAATTGATTTTCATATACCAGGTGCGATTCCCCACTCGACCATTCACTGTTGGGTTCTAATTAACAGTGCTGTTCCTAAAGTGGCACTGGGAAACAGTAACAAAGCCTACACAGAACACGAGGCTAATGACCAGAGTAGTCGATGCCGTTGACACTGAAGTAAAAAAAAAAAAATATAATAGAAATAACATAAATATAGGTACTTAATTTAGACTCATTCTTTTGCAAAATTTCTCCATACCATAAATGTTTCATAAATCTTATTATAGTCTTGCTTTGATCTCTCCGGTAGCAAATTCATTGTGGATGATTGAGCAATTTGTTTAATTTCGGGAGGCGTACATATTAACTCTTCACTATCGCTACTGTTGTCCATTTTGTTCTCTATATATACGTAAAATTATGATTATATGATTATTTTGACGTTTCAAACGATGCGCTGTCAGAAGCGATTTCCGTAGTTAGGTATTTGACGTTTTAAAAGAGACGATTTGATTTATTCATTTTAGCGTGATTTCTGATAATCATAGAATGTGATTGGTTAACGAGAGTGAATTCTTTTTCATTCTTCACTGGTGTGACGAATTTATGTCATTATTCATCTAAATATGTAAAAATAATTTGTGCATTATTATATAGTCGTGGAGAAAATGCATTTTCCCTCACACTGGAAACTTATATTGCATCTTACATTTTCTTTCAGGTATTTGCACTTGTTACCACAGATAAGTAATTTTTATAAATATTATTTTGAGAAAAGGAAATAAATCTGAATTCTATAAGGCTGTGTTAAGAGAAATTAAAGATGTAGTACTGTGGTAACAAAGTTAAATAATTTACATTTGTAAAATGGAGTAATTTTTGAAAATGTAAGTTTTGCTTCTTTGGACATTAATTTTGGAACTATACAATAATTGTCTTTGCGTTTGTAACCAAACTTTAGAATTTCTGGCAAATTTGGCTTTAACATTTATGTCGTTTTGAAAACTGCGCATTGTAAAAATGCCCTTCTCACATGAAAAATAAAAGAATCCTCCGTCGGCGGCAAATCCCTAACAAAAGGTCATTATTAAAACCTTATTTACCTACCAGTATAATAGTATAAACTTCAACAATATATTGACAACAAATTGTCTGCTAATCTTTTAACATCAAGATGCTTTAAGTTTGCTAGTGCTTTAATGATTGAGAAACATGGGATAAATTTCTTTTCTCTTTCCATCCAAATTTCGACATCTAAGGTAACCGAGAAAAACGTTGATAAAATAAAAACATCTGTGTCCAATGAGTAAATAACAAATACCTTAAACATGGCTGTAAAAAAATTAATAATTGCAAATATTCTAATATCAGGTTCTTCATGCCCATAGTAAACTGTAACTCATCAACCACTTTCGACTCAATTTTTGTCCATTTTATTGTTCTTTGATTATCTTCTGACATTCCTGCCAATACAATTTCAATTTGATCAGGTATAACATAATTTTCTGTCATTAGTTTTTGTGCTAAATATGCCAAGAGGTTCTTTTTATCATAAGGATTTGATATAAATTTCTTCCAATCAGGTATATCAAGTTCGTCTCGTATTTCGCATGTTTCAAAATAACAATTTTTCGATCTTCTATATCTTGCTTTAAGCTTTGTTCAAAATCGTACTGCATGGAATAGATAATATTACCGCTAAGATGATCAAAAGTATTCACAATCACATCCTGGTTCCTCTTGTACACATTATCAATCTCATTTTCTCAACAGGAATGGTCCCTTGTCAGTTCAAACAATAATTAATAACTCCCATATTCAAAGCAGGTGACAAAACAAAAATAAACAATTACAGACCAATAAGTGTACTAAACAACTTCGGTTAAATATTTGAAAAATGTCTCAAAAATCGTTTAATGGAGTTCCTCAAAGCCAATCATATCTTGAATGACTACCAGTTTGGCTTTCAGGCTGGCAAATCAACAAGTGATGCCATGTACACTGTAGTGAACGAAATTATAAGCAAGCTGGACAAGAGCAGAAAATGTATAGGGGTCTTTCTAAACCTGGCGAAAGCATTCGACACAGTGAACCATCAGAAACTCCTTTCTGTCCTTGAAACAAATGGGATTAGGGGTTCTGTGTTGGATGTTTTCAGCCATTATTTAGAAAATATACAACAACAAGTTAAAATCCGTGACTTGCTTAGTGTTCCAACTACCGTCAAGATAGGAGTGCCTCAAGGAACGGTACTGGGACCAGTACTCTTTCTACTCTACACTCTACATCAATTCAATGCTTTATTTTAAAAATAATTCTCGCAATTTTCTGCCATTAAAATTTTGATACCGCTGAATAAGTGCCATCATATTTTTTATATAAGCTGTGTTAAAAGTGTCGCTTTCTTCTATTGGTTATGCAGGAAAGCTCAACAGGAACATCTTTAATTTCTCTTAACACAGCCTTATAGAATTCAGATTTATTTCTTTTTCTCAAAATAATATTTTTAAAAATTACTTAACTGTGGTAACAAGTGCAAATGCCTGAAAGCAAATGTAAGATGCAATATAAGTTTCCAGTGTGAGGGAAAATGCATTGTAAAATATATATTTTAATTAAATAATAATAATAATATTGTGTTTTATGCTTGTAAAAAAATTATTATTATTATTCCTATCATTTCTCAATCTCATACATCGCACTATACCCCCTATAGTGTCATATTAATATTGTAATGCGCGTCATCTTTGTTGCGCGTATGAAGAAGGCTATGGTGTTTACTCTTTTTGACACACTAATCGCTTTATTCGCACCCACAGTGATAAAGCCAAGAAATGCGACGTGCCGATTCAATTTCGTTCGGTTTCAAAAAAGTACACAACCCAAACTAAACGTCGTATGAAAAAAAAGTTCAAGTAAAAAAGTTTCCTTGCTCTATTGGCAACATTTTTCTCGCTTATAATAATAATAATAATAATAATAATAATAATAATAATAAATGCCTTTATTAACATAACAGTATACAATTTATAACATTATTATTCTTTTTCTGAGGCGAGATTCAGTTCATAGGTTATATCACAATGCTATAAATTAATAATGTATTTAATATTTAACCTATGAAGTGCTCTTCCATCTAACCTCGAAAACAGAATCAAAACATATCAAATACTATTAAACGAGCAAGGTTTGTATGTGTGTGTGTGTGTGTGTATGTGTGTCCAGAGGATCTCGAAATCCACTCGTCAGAATTCAATGAAACTTTCAGGGTAGACTAATTCCTATCTAAATCGGCGAAAAATGTAGGTCTCATGTCTGTGAAAATTCGATCTTCCGAGATATTTACAAGAAAAGTCAAGCTTTTAGTTTTATTTCCTAGCAACGGCACATAATAATAACTTGTTTCTATAGTAATATATACTATAAAGGATAGATGAGTACAGTCAAAGTGGGGATATAACGTCACATTCCATAGGCGTACTTTGCAAAATAAGTTTCTATAATATAAATAAGGTCACAGCATATAAAATATATATACGCACTTCGTAGATTAAATTTTGAAGTTATATTATTTACAAAAAATAAAAATAAACTTTATGCATCCGACACTTTAACATTGAACGAATTAAATTTAACCAATAAATAACAAGGAGGATTATATGTTGGGATTAAATTAAATCTCTTGGCATTAAAAGTAACGCTTCAGTACTTACCTAAACTCAAAGATTAAAAAAAAAGTTAGTTCAAGAACTATCTTTAAAAGTCACTGTCTTCACTAAAACTACTGGCATCACTATAATTGTCTTTTCTGATGTTTATTATTATCGGTTCTATTAAATTATCCATTGATATATCCACTTTCCTAAATGAATTTTCCACATTTTTAAACATGATCAATGCATTTTCCCCAATGTTCTCTATTTACATCTGAAACTGCCTTCAAAAACAAATTTCGCACATCAGGAAATTTAAATGTTTTATTGTTTTGAGAAACATAACCTTTTAATAATTGAGACCAGATCAGTTCAATGGAATTTAACTCTGCGTGGTTCGGAGGAAATCTGAGAATTTTAATTCCTTTTTCTCTGGCCATCTCATCCATAATATATTTTTTGAATTTGTTTTTATGTTGCCTTGCTATTACTAATAATTCTGCCTTCAAGGATGTAGGAGGACTGATAATATTTTTAGAATGAAGCCATTTTGAAATATATATTAATACAAAATTCTGAATCAATTAAAATACATACGATACGGCTATGAATAAATAAAGTCTGACTTATCTGTCAAAAGAACAAATTTATTACAGTAAAAACCAAGGAAACAAGAATCTAGACAAAAACTATATTAGGCCGATCAGATGTATTAAAATTTAAATTTTAACTACAAATAAGCATTGAAGGATGAGGTAAAAATAAAATTTCTACCTCTTGAACCTGTACTACGTTCTGCAAATTAAATACTGCACTCCTTTCTTCTGTATAGTATAGTAGTAAAAAGGTTTGACTTTATTTAATTTCTGGCGTTTTAATCAGAAAGAATTCAATTTTAAATTTGTCGCTTTATATAAAAAAGGTTCATTTGACGGACATAAATAATTTGCTTGTCAAATGACAGCCATCTTATTAATTCAAAGTTGAAAATACAACGTTGCCAATTCAATTTCAGAAATCATGGGTTTAGGTAAATATTTATAGGAACGTTGAGTAACACTGTTAAAATGGACACCTGTCTTCCCTTCCCCGATAGTGTGAGACTACCCCTTACGGCTACTATTTTATTATGCGGACAGTTTTAATATTTAAGTTTTCATGATCAGAGAGAGAGAGAGAGAGAGAGAGAGAGAAAGAATTTTTGAAAAAATATGATATCAATATCTGCCACACCTCGAGAGTCTGGTCACAGGTTTTTGTGGAGGTTTTTACCCAAGTATGAATATCAGACCTATAATTTTCCTTCACTGCAGATCAAAAAATAATAAAATCAATTGAACATAGAGTTTTTCTTATATAGTGATAAATAGAGTGAGCTGAGCGATCTTCTGTTGACGGGACGTGTGCCCTACACGCTGCTGTTGCCCGTCCCGGAAACGGGGCCTGTCCACCGTGACAATTCGCGAAGATCAAGCGTCAGTAGAAGTTGCCCTAAAAGTTTGAAATCCCCAGAAACTAGGCAACTTTAATGCATTTAACTAACCTCTGTGACAAGCAGTTGATAAACGTCAACAACAGCTGCAGCCAATTGAAAATTAACTCTGACAGCTTTTTTAATTTTCCCGCCTACTTTCAAGCCAATCGCCAATCAACTTTTTATCTATCTCCCTATCAGTAGTTCAAGTAGATGTCGCCCACTCCGTGATTTTCGCGAATTAATTAATAATTTGTCATGTTATAAATATACTTAAATTATATACTCATTGGGCTGCTTAAAAATGTAGATTTGAATATTAAGAGCGAAGCTCGGTGACCAGATATTAGAAAGTAAGTAAGTAATATATAAATGAGTAAATATTATTCTCTGGAAAAATAATAATCAAATAATAATTTTTTCTTTTTAAGTTTACATGCTGAAAAGTAACATAACTCACGCGGTATATCATTCATCGCTTTAACCACACAATACGAAAAGGATCGTTTAAAAAATTGGGTTCGATGACGGGGTAAAGCCAATGTATGTTTATGTCTTAAATTAATCGTATGTACGTCCGTTCTAAATGTGATCTTTTGGTAAAGATAAGGTGGAGACTTTTCCTTTAATAAATCCATATAAAATAAATCTGCGTGCATAGTAGTTAACTATCTCTAAAGATAAAAAGTTTTCTCGACTCACCATTTTACTCTGCAAAATGACGATATTTTGTGTCATCTAGCGAAAAAAAAATGACGTAGCTTTTATTTGACGTTCTACATTTTTTATTGTTATGACACTATGTCAGGGAAGTACTGAAAAATATCATATCCAAAATCATACCCGCCAAACATGTTATATTACAAAAACATTACGTAACATTTTTTAAAAGTAACTTGTGTGCCATTATTGAAATCATATCATGTTTCTAATGGCGACAAGGTTCAGAATATTACTTAAAAACATAGATTCAATATTGATAACATCAAATACTATTAAACGAGCAAGGTTTGTATGTGTGAGTGTGTGTGTATGTGTGTGTGTGTGTGTCCAGAGGATCTCGAAATCCACTCGTCAGAATTCAATGAAACTTTCAGGGTAGACTAATTCCTATCTAAATCGACAGAAAATATAGGTCTCATGTCTGTGAAAATTCGATCTTCCGAGATATTTACAAGAAAAGTTAAGCTTTTAGTTTTATTTCCTAGCAACGGCAACTTGTTTCTATAGTAATATACTATAAGGAAAGAGGATATAACGTCACATTCCATAGGCGTACTTTGCAAAATAAGTTTCTATAATATAAATAAGGTCACAGCATATAAAATATATATACCCACTTCGTAGATTAAATTTTGTTAAGTTATATTATTTACAAAAAATAAAAATAAACCTTATGCATCTGACACTTTAACATTGAACGAATTAAATTTAACCAATAAATAACAAGGAGAATTATATGTTGAGATTAAACTGTTTTTAATCTCTTGGCATTAAAAGTAACGCTTCAGTACTTACCTAAACTCAAAGATTAAAAAAAAAGTTAGTTCAAGAATTATCTATAAAAGTCACTGTCTTCACTAAAACTACTGGTATCACTATAATTGTCTTTTCTGAGGTTTATTATTATAGGTTCTATTAAATTATCCATTGATAGTGGATATACTTTCCTAAATGAATTTTCCACCTTTTTTACATGGTCAATGCATTTTCCCCAATGTTCTCTATTTACATCTGAAAATGCCTTCAAAAGCAAATTTCGCACATCAGGAAATTTAAATGTTTTATTGGTTTGAGAAACATAACCTTTTAATAATTGTGACCAGATCAGTTCAATGGGATTTAACTCTGCGTGGTACGGAGGCAATCTGAGAATTTTAATTAGTTTTTCTCTGGCCATCTCATCTATAATATATTTTTTGAATTTTAAATTTGAATTACTAATAATTCTTCCTTCAAGGATTTAGGAGGACTGATAATATTTTTAGAATGAAGCCATTTTGAAATATATATTATTACAAAATTCCGAATCAATTAAAATACATACGATACGGCTATGAATAAATAAAGTCTGACTTATCTGTCAAAATAACAGGTTAATTACAGTAAAAACCATGGAAACAAGATTAAATCTAGACAAAAACTATATTAGGCCGATCAGATGTATTAAAATTTAAATTTTAACTAAAAATAAGCATTGAAGGATGAGGTGAAAATAAAATTTCTACCTCTTGAACCTGTACTACGTTCTGCAAATTAAATACTGCACTCCTTTCTTCTGTATAGTATAGTAGTAAAAAGGTTTGACTTTATTTAATTTCTGGCGTTTAAATCTGAAAGAATTCAATTTTAAATTTGCCGCTTTTTATCCATAATGACCTACAAATTTTGACAACTACTGACACGCACATCTCTGGTTAATTGTTAAGAAAATGGGACCGGCTGGGATTTTCATGAAATTTTCGCAGATGCTATAAAACATGATAAAATCAATATACTTAGCAATAGAAATTTTTGCGCGGAAAAATATTTTTCACATTTTTTTATTCTACAAATGCCCAAGTAGCAATTTATAACCAGAATAAACCTGAAAAGTATAAAAAAGAAAAGGTTCATTTGACGGACATAAATAATTTGCTTGTCAAATGACAGCCATCTCATAAATTCTAAGTTGAAAATACAACGTTGCCAATTCAATTTCAGAAATCATGGGTTTAGGTAAATATTTATAGGAACGTTGAGTAACACTGTTAAAATGGACACTTGTTAAAATGTGACACCTGTCAAAACGTGACAACTGTTAAAATGTGATACAACTGTCAAAATGAACAAATGTCAAAATATGACACCTGTCAGAATGTAACAAATGTCAAAATGTCACACGTATCGTACTTTTCTTTATTTATTACACAGATCTAACCTAACCTAAAGCTAATCTTTTTTTTTTGGCGGGTGGTAATGCTTTATGCACATCGGGTAAAGGTTCTTCCCTTCCCCGATAGTGTGAGACTACCCCTTACGGTTACTCACTAAAACGACCCCACTGAAACCACTATGCCCTACACGCTGCTGTTGCCCGTCCCGGAAACGGGGCCTGTCCGCCGTGACTATTCGCGAAGACCAAGCGTCAGTAGATGTTGCCCTAAAAGGGTGAAATCTCCAGAAACTAGGCAACTTTTAATGCATTTAACTAACCTCTGTGACAAGCAGTTGATAAACGTCAACAACACCTGCAGCAAATTGAAAATTAACACTGACAGCTTTTTTTAATTTTCCCGCCTACTTTCAAGCCAATCGCCAATCAACTTTCTATTTATCTACCTTTCTGTAGTTCAAGTAGATGTCGCCCACTCTGTGATTTTCACGAATTAATTAATAATTTGTCAGGTTATAAATATACTTAAATTATATACTCATTGGACTGCTTAAAAATGTAGATTTGAATATTAAGAGCGAAAGTTCGGTGACCAGATATTATTTTTTTAAAGCCGCAAGAAACAATTAAAACACATTGCAAAGATGTCACTATCATGTGCATAATTATTCTTGTGTGACATCTTTCTAATCATATCTCCATAATATTACTATAATGACGCAGGTTAAAATATTACTTGAAAATATGGATTCCATAACACCATACAGAAAACAATTAAAAGTCAGACAGGAACAAGATCTTCCAAATACTCAACTGTTCGAATTCGAACGTTCCCGCGGAGATTGCTGGTTCCGGTTCCAGTGACCGCCGCGCTCCCTCCCCAAAAATCACGACGGTAAAGAATAGAGTTATAAGTAGAGTAGAATGATGGCCGCTACGTCTGAATTGATCATATCATCTCTTATAGTCAATGTGTGTTTTTATGCTTAGTAGCAATTATGTGTATTGTTGTTTTTATGGATTGTTATTTGTTGTTGGTGTTTCAAAGGAAATAAAATAAATGTTAGACGGTTAAACTGTGTTATTAATGGTTGTTCCCGATCGAGCATGATGTGCACCCCAAAACAGAAAAGAAATTCGCGTCTGCTGCGATGCCTAGAAACTAAATCTAGGGCCTCAACACCAACAGATTTAGATGTGCTACCATCTATGGTAAGAAGAGAGTATTGACATTAAATTTTGACTGAATCTAGTCAAGATGTCACTCTCTTCTTTTTTATCCCTTTCAGAGATTAATACAAAGTGAGTAAACCAGTAGGGAATTTTAATTTATTAGATTCGACATCCTAAGACCGGTTTCTGTCTTTCGACTTCATCAGTTAGGCTTTTCGAATGGTAGCACATCTAAAAATGTTATCTTATAGCGGATATAGCTATTGACTTGTACGAGTTTGGAATTTTATTTATTGGATTCGAAAAGCCTAACTGATGAAGTCGAAAGACAGAAACCGGTCTTAGGATGTCGAATCTAATAAATTAAAATTCCCTACTGGTTTATTCACTTTGTATTAATCTCTGAAAGGGATAAAAAAGAAGAGAGTGACATCTTGACTAGATTCAGTCAAAATTTAATGTCAATACTCTCTTCTTACCATAGATGGTAGCACATCTAAAAATGTTATCTTATAGCGGATATAGCTATTGACTTGTACGAGTTTGGAATTTTATTTATTGGATTCGAAAAGCCTAACTGATGAAGTCGAAAGACAGAAACCGGTCTTAGGATGTCGAATCTAATAAATTAAAATTCCCTACTGGTTTACTCACTTTGTATTAATCTCTGAAAGGGATAAAAAAGAAGAGAGTGACATCTTGACTAGATTCAGTCAAAATTTAATGTCAATACTCTCTTCTTACCATAGATGGTAGCACATCTAAAAATGTTATCTTATAGCGGATATAGCTATTGACTTGTACGAGTTTGGAATTTTATTTATTGGATTCGAAAAGCCTAACTGATGAAGTCGAAAGACAGAAACCGGTCTTAGGATGTCGAATCTAATAAATTAAAATTCCCTACTGGTTTACCAACAGATTGTTATTACATCTCCAGGTCC
The DNA here is from genome assembly GCA_949320105.2 of Crepidodera aurea. Lineage (NCBI taxonomy): Eukaryota > Metazoa > Arthropoda > Insecta > Coleoptera > Chrysomelidae > Crepidodera > Crepidodera aurea. Next base: position 103,425,638 of record OX439472.1, read on the forward strand.
TTTATTGCTTTTCCCTACTTCATCATCCCTATCTATAGCCGCTTTATGAGGTTTTTCTTATTGAAATTATAGTTTATAAGGTTTGTTTTTAAAAATTTAAATGTATGTATGTAAAAAAAATTATTTGATGTCTCAAAAAAAATAAAGGTTTTTTTTATTCTTCTAACATATCTAACCTACTTAATTAAAGCAATTGTTGTTAATCTTTATAAACTCCAGTTGAATTCGTCTATTTTGGTATCTTTTCATCAAGAAAACGAATTAATTTAATAAACTATCGTTAGTGATCGTCTACTTCTATGCTTGTTTTCATTAAAGGTAAGAAGAATAGCATAAGAAGAAACCGTTCACTAAAATAGTTTTTTTGATTTAATTGGTTTTGATATAAAAAGGTATAAGTGAGACGAAATCAGCTAATGTGTTCCAAAAGTAACATTTTAAATTGGTGTTACTAGTCATATTTCTTTAACATTGCTAAAGCGATACGTTGGTAATATAAATGTCATAATAGAAATATGTTACATCTATGTTACTGTAATATGGTGCCAATTTTCAGCAATATAATATAATACATATTAATAAAATGTCTCTGAAAAATATCTCCTACATGTGGTTTCAATGTCACAAAACATCACTTAGATATTTTTTTAAATAACATTGACAGGATATCACAAAAAAATATAACGTCGATGTTCTTGTAATATGGGTGAAATATTTCGTAACATTCAATGTCACTTCGTGATATCGAAAGTCGGGACATGAGCGATTGCATACATGTTACATTGACATTACCACCATATCTTATCTAATGTCACATTATTACAATGTTATATAATTACAATATTGAGGTAACAAAATTTTGTTTAGTGGGTAACGATCGGACATCAATTAACAAAGTTAAGCACTAGTTTGCAATAAATATTATTTTAAGGAAAATTTTCAGTTTTTTCATAAATGTCATGTTTTGACACATTTCGCAATTATTTATTTATTTATTTATTTATTTATTTATTTATTTATTTATTTATTTATTTATTTATTTATTTATTTATTTATTTATTTATTTATTTATTTATTTATTTATTTATTTATTTATTTATTTATTTATTTATTTATTTATTTATTTATTTATTTATTTATTTATTTATTTATTTATTTATTTATTTATTTATTTATTTATTTATTTATTTATTTATTTATTTATTTATTTATTTATTTATTTATTTATTTATTTATTTATTTATTTATTTATTTATTTATTTATTTATTGTTACACTGTTCAAACAGGACAAACCCAACTACAGAACAGGAATATACGTATATTATTTAACAAGAATGTCATTTTTCAAAGAAAAATGCATTAATCGCAGATATACGACAGTGGAAAATATCAAGCTGGTAATTTACAGTATTACAAATTGAACACATCCTGTAAAGTGGCGAAAATTTTAAAATATTTGTTCGAGGGGTAGGAAGGTAAAATGTATTGTCAACTCTAGAAGATAATCTCGGGATATTAAACCTCAGTTTTTGAAGAAAATGTCTCATTTGAAGCGTATTATTAGGAACTCCAATAGGATAAATAGCGTCCATTTTGTAAGAAAGGAGCTTCAGAAATCTCCGTTGAACTGATTCAAGTTTCTGAATGTGTACATCATAAAATGGACTCCAGATAACATCCGCGTACTCAATTTTAGATCTAACAATTCAGGATCAAAGGGCGAACAAAAAATTGTAAACAATCACGGAATGCAGATTCTATCTCTAGTTATAGAATGTAATACATATAAAATACATAAGAGACAAATGTTTCAGAATTTTCTTTCAATCTCAAGAGCGAGAATGTTTCTTTTCTGTTATTATAAGTGGTTTCAGAATAACTACATTCAGTAGTGGCCGTGGAGAAAGACTTTTTCATCAGTAAACAGAACGGCTTTACACGGTGATATAAAAGTACATAAATCAATTACATATACGGTAAAAGGTAAAGGCCCAAGGATGGATCCTTGAGGAATTGAGGAAGTAAATGAACTCAAGAACAAGATGTTCACCTGTTATTTAAATACACCAATGTTACCTCGATTTAAAAATTATTATTGGTTCATAATAAAAAAAAACAGTTTTACTTAGAACAAATCTGACTTCTAGCAAAACTCACACAACATTTATAAGTTAAGGCCATTTTTAATTAAAAATGCTGAGCTTTAATATCAGTTTCAGCCTAAAACTACAAAAAAAGTTTGATCTCGATGAAATGAGATTTATTAGGTACATATAATTGTTAAATTGGCAATCACTTATTTATCACACAAAACGACACAAGTGTTATGATTTCAAATAAATAATCAACGACTTACGCACCAAGGTAAACTTTTTAACATCTCATGTTGACAACTATAAATAAAATCAGGCAAACTGGCAGGAAAACACTGGCGAATCGTTCGAAGCTAACTGACTACTTATTTTGTACGCATCTTGATGTATTAGGTGCTATTCTCGTCTCTGTGTTCGGCCTCTCAAATATACCGCCAATATCTGAACTATCCCATAGGAAACGAATGGCTATCCTGATGTTGTTCCATAATTAAATTCGATTTCAGTTGTTTTGGTCAGGGACGGCAGCGATCGAATTATGAAATAGGAGGCCGTGAAAATTTTGATTTATTTTATGAAATATACAGTGCGGAAATTAAGTTTTGCTTCTTCCCCCCCTGAGTTATATGAAAGAATTAAAAACGCACTAATAGGATTCATGCTTCTTGTTAAAAAAATATTACTTTGCATTGTTTTTTCGATTTTTTTCACTTATAATTACACGAGAGCTTTTTTTTTGTCGAAGTAAACTTGACATGTATCAATAAGAATTTTGTTGCCTGGCAATTTAACGAAAAAAACTGCCTTTGAAAAAATTACGAGTAGATCAATAAATTAAAAAATTGTTAAAAACACAATTATTATAAATAGCTTGATTTTCAGAAATTTCGTGTCTTTTGTTAATATTTTGCTGCATGCTAGTATTTTGAGAGGTGGTAGTAACTGTTTCCTGGATGGTAGTACGAATGGAACCAATGATTTCTCTATGATGTTCTTCATCTAACTGAAGGTACGGTTTTAATGACGATGGGTTGCTATGTCCCCTAATTTTCACAAGTCTTTGTTCACCTATTATTAGTGGAGGCAATGAAGCAAAATACCGGGGAAAAATTTCGAAGTGAACGGTTCGGAATGCGGTTTTTTGCATTGTCTTCCAAAGGTGCACCAGGTGCTATGGGGGGGGGGGGGGGTCGTTTTCGACACGAAATTTGGATTCAGCGCCTCAAAAAACCCCCCTTCACGATGTTCGATTCATCTTTTTCGATTATGTCTGGAAAAACCTCGAAGACGACGTTTAGGGCCAGGTTCTTATGCACCAGGTGCTCGGGGGGTCGTTTTCGACACGAAATTCAGATTCAGCGCCTCAAAAAACACCCTTCACGATGTTCGATTTATCTTTTTCGATTATGTCTGGAAAAACCTCGGAGACGACGTTTAGGGCCAGGTTCTGGTGCACCAGGTGTTCGGGGGTCGTTTTCGACGTGACATTTGGATCTAGCACCCCAAAAAACGCCCCCATAGAGATTTTCGGTTTACTTTTGTCAATATTTTCTGTAAAATTCTCGGGGATGACGTCCACGTCCAGGTTCAGGTGCACCAGGTGTTCGGGGGTGTTCGCCGATGCCGTATTTGGATTCAACTCTTCCGGTCTCTCTTCCACGGTTGTCTGTCCCGATTTTAAAATAGAATACCTTACAATTTGCTGCTTCTCCACCTCTCCAAGCCAATTCATACGCACCAATGTGATAAAATTTTCTTTGGAGGCCTACAAGTTCTTCTTCACTCCAGGACAGTGCCATTTCAAAAATTTCTCGTTTTGTGAGAGCATTAGAACTCACCTTCCTTTTTTCTGGGATTGCTTGTAAAATTTTGCGTTTTCTTTTATAATCTTTAAAGTACTTCTCTTGTAACATTTTTGCTGAAGTGTTCCAAATCGTCTTTACTGCACTCTATTTATAATCTTCTCCATTGTTCTTCTTCATGTTGAATGCCCAGTCACATAAAATAGAAGCTAACTCTTCAGTGAAAGTTTCTGCAATGAGTTCATATTTTTTTTCCAAACAAAACATCGCAAATTGTCGCCAAATTGATGTAGTTGAATTCACAGTATTGCGATGCACATTATCATTGATGGCTTTTTCAATTTCTCCACTCGAAGACTCTCCAAATCGCGACATTTCCACAAATGAAAACTTTTCTGACAACGCAAGTTTGAGAAAAATTGACATGTCATCAAAAATTTGTTTACAATGCTGGTTGTCATGTTTCCAAACGTTAGGTTCCGTTAGTGTCGTTGGAAAAGTTCTTTTTTCGCTGTCATAATAACAAAATCACGCGGCTTATGGGATTTTTTATACATGAATTAAATTGTCACAGGAAAAATTAGATGCCCGAATGGTATTTGACAAGACTATTTCATGAGTAACAGATTATTCTGCATACACATAGCTTACAAAACATACTACCTATTATATACGCTTACATAATAAATATGTAGGTATTAATTTGAAAACTGAAAAACAGGTAATTTATTTAATCACAAAATACTATAAACTTAATTATTTATGGTATAATTAAAATATAAATTGCAATTTTGGTACACAGTAGGAGTATTGTTTGAAATCTTTGTTAACTCATTGATAGCGTTGGGTATAGGTAAATCATTAATGTTGTTGATTGGTCCAGCTGTAGAGTGAGAAGCTCGAGGAGTGGCTGCAGGATCTTCTGGTTTCTGTTTTTTAGCTGGAGGTTCTGAAGCGTCACTTCTAAGGGTGTTTCTGATGTGACCTTGATAAATAGTCGACTATTTTTATTGGATCTAAATTTTGAGGGTTTTTGAATCAATTTGTTGAGACATAATTTTGTCATTAATAATCTTTGATTATTAATGACAAAATTATGCCGAAACAAATTGCAAAAAACACGAAAAATTTAGCAACAATAAAAATAGACGCTAATTTATTAAGGTTGAGTTATATTTAGGAAGATTATTTCCCGCGAAAATTAAATTACTACTCTTACTTCGTACCGTATTCTTAGGTATCAAAGATTTGACTGCTTTTTCCATAGATTTGTTGTCTAAAACACCGAATCTTTCCATTTAACAATAATTTTTCAAATTGTGACAGAACTGCTTTAGCAAAAACTGACAGAAGTATTTGACATTTTTATGTGACGTATCAAAGTGACTATTTCCCTAGGGAAATAGTCGACAGTAATATCCCAAGACCTTGACAAATAGCCGACTATTTTTATTGTATCTAAATTTCGAGTTTATTTTAGGATCAATTAGTCGAGACTTAATTTTGGCATTAATAATCTGAATAACTTCCGAGAGCTTTAGCTCGAGGGAGTTATTCTTTGATTATTAATGCCAAAATTGTCGAGTCAAATTGTAAAATATACGAGAAATTTAGTAGCAATAAAAATAGTAGCTAATTTGTGAAGGTCGCGTTATATTTAATAAGATTATTTCCCGAGTCACAAAAAATTCTGTACGTACGTATAAATTATACTAGTTTTGCTCTTTACTGTCTTGGCAGGTACGTTTAATTTAATTATATTATCAATTTCTTGAAGATTTTTATTCCCGAATCTACTCATTATTAATACTTTTTAACTAAATGTGTCAAATTTAATTCTGTAATAAACTTTAATGGCAAACTGTCAAAATTCAGATGACGCGCGCCTACTATGTTTGTCGTAAAATGGACGGTATTACATAGAAAGGAATGAATGAATATATTTATAGTTTCAGAAAAAGTGCGAAATCAGTTGGATTTGTGTATTTGCTACTAAAGATCGATAATTTATTAACTATAAGCAATTTTATAATACCATTAGTATAGGTTTTATTTGAAAAATTTGAAATTTACGGGCGGCTTCTTTATTGTTGGATACCCTCCTTCAGGTGAATATTGAGGACGATGATCAAATAGCCGAATATTTACCACCAAGGTGAATAGTCGCTTTATTTTGTTTTGATTGGCTGCGTCAAATCAGTTTCCAAGCACGTGATTGGTTAAAAATTGATATTTGACAGGCAAGGGAAATAATCGCTGGAAAAGTTAGGGCAAACTTTTTTCGCTGTCATAATGACAAAATCACGCGGCTTATGGGATTTTTTATAGATGAATTAATTTGTCAGTTATACAACATAGTAAAGACTATTTTTTTCAGAAACTTTATTACAGGGTTGAATTTTAGGAATACTTCTGCAATATTATGTGAATAACACTCTAACTGACTGATTTTCATTACTCAATGGGTGGTGCAGAAGAAATTTAATATACACAATCGATAAAACTTTTCTACCGTCAGGTGTAATTTTTTTCTAGTTCACGATCTTTTTCCATTCTCTACCACATCCCTCTCCTTCAATATAATGACAAAATCACGCGGCTTAGGGGATTTTTTATACATGAATTAAATTGTCACAGGAAAAATTAGATGCCCGAATGGTATTTGACAAGACTATTTCATGAGTAACAGATTATTCTGCATACACATAGCTTACAAAACATACTACCTATTATATATGCATACATAATAAATATGTAGGTATTAACTTGAAAACTGAAAAACAGGTAATTTATTTAATCACAAAATACTCCAAACTTAATTATTTATGAATAAAATATAAATTGCAATTTTGGTACCACAGTAGGAGTATTGTTTGAAATCTTTGTTAACTCATTGATAACGTTGGGTGTAGGTATAAATCATTAATGTTGTTGATTGGTCCAGCTGTAGAGTGAGAAGCTCGAGGAGTGGCTGCAGGATTTTCTGTTTTTTGTTTTTTAGCTGGAGGTTCTGAGGCGTCACTTCTATGGGTGTTTATGATGTTGGAGAAATGCTCATTATCCATTTGTAGATAAGGTTTAATTGAGTTGGCTGAACTGTGGCCAGTAATCTTAATTAATTGATGTTCAACCACCCCTCCTATAGCCAGGGTACTGACTATTTAATCCTGCCTTCTCTGCTGCCTGCTTCTTTAGTCCATTCAGTCCCATAATAAAACCATTGCGTAGTATTCTTCCAATTTTAATGAAGCACAGCTCGATTTCCTTTTATTGGCCCACATCTGCAAATTTCTTCATTTCGCATTACGAGCTTCCCTACTAGACTTGAATGAATCAAAAATTATTTTTCACTCCATAAAATACATCTCTTGCATTTTTTTTTGCAACGGTGTTCCACATTGTCTTCACAACTAGTTCTTTGTAATTTTCACCGTTTTCTTTCTTCATATTCCACGCCCAATCTTTCAGGATTAGGTTTAGTTCCTCTAAACTTGTAGTTTCCAAAAGCTCGTATTTCTTTGCCTTGCAGAATTCTCAATCGCCAGATCAATATTATTCATAGAATCACTTCCAAAGCAACTCATTTTCACTACATAAGCTGACTAGCACTGTTTAAAAACAATATTACAATATTTATTGACAATAAAATCAGAAAATTGTTTAGCGTCTAGGCGACCATAATTACTTGTTATCAAAGGTATTGTAATTTTTGGTGACAACAGCTGTCAAGTTTTGTCGCGGATAAAACTACTGACAGGACCTGTCATACAGTTTTTTATCTAGAAACCATTTTTAATTCAAAATTGTGCGTTTGTGATTGGTGGAAATTAAGACGAGGGAAACAGTCAACTGTAACTCTATAAGCTGTATATGCCTCGTGCAGATGCGCGCGCATCGCATTTTTTGAGGCCGCTTTTTTATATTTTAGGGGAGCTGCAAACTGCGAAACGAAATTTTTTCAAAAAATAATAAATAAAACGTTGAAATATCTTTGTTGAAAGTTGAATGAAGTGATTTGCCATAATATTCATGCATAATAGTAGTAAGTTTACATCATAATATTTTCGTAATTTTTAGTTTTTAATAACATAACCTCATTTCAGTTGTATTGTTAGAGAAATAATATAATATTCACGTAATATTATTAAAAAAAAAAATGTGAATAGAACAATATTAAATTTACTATTTGATATAGATATTTTAACAGTCAATCGTTATTCTATATCCGTTTAATTACAAATTTCACATAAATCTTTATGTTAAGTTAATGGGGAGCGGCCTCAAAAAGTTTTCAAAATACGCCACCTGTGTCGCTGGTGTTCCACAGTGTTACCCCCACTTAGTAGTCTGCACGAGGTATAGTACAATATTCTATTTTGTGTTTATTTTTTCACAAATAGTTGTAATAGAAAAAATCGATAAAATATTTTATTTCCATCCTGTTTATTTAGTGTATTAAAACTGACATCGTTACTTTTGATGTCTAAAAATAAATTTGATGTAACAACTTTTCATAATTTTTTATATTGTCGTTATTTTGGATAACTACGTGCTTTTCAGAATTATTTATTGTTTACAGCAGCTTTAATCTATCGCAATTTATTAATAATTTGCAATTAACGAACAATGAATAATGTAAAAACTAAAAAAAAAAACAAGCTTGTATTGTCAAATTTAACGGATCTGTTTGAGTAGTGTCACAGGACTAAAAGTCTGTTCTGTCTTTTCACAACCTGTAAATGACATATTTAATTTGAAGTTGAAGTTTATGTTTAATTGATTTAAAATCTTTAATATAAGATTTTAATTAAAATGGATTTATGGTATCGCTTTCATCGTTATATTAATACATATGAAGGTATCGTATATAGACAATGTTGCAAGATATGATTTCTTTTTTACAAGCTTTTTTATATACTTTTTAAAGGTATTTTTTAATAGATTGTAGCATCAGTGCTAGATCAATTCCTCCTTCTTATTATCAGAGAAAAACATTTTATTAAGATAAGAGCCATATTTTAAAATTATTTTCAAATAAACAGGGTACAGGGTCAACTTCATATATTAGTGGTGGTTTATGCTTATAAAATACAAGACATTAATATGGGAACCGTTTGCTCAGAAATTAATAAGAAATATCATAAATTTTTCGAGTCAGTTATCCACTACATAGAGGTCGCCTCCAAAAATGTTACGTGTTTTATTCATTGCAAAATAAAATCTTACTGGGTACGCGTTCCCACTGAGCTTTTCTTTGTAAAATTAATGTTTTTTCTTTTGGTTTCAGACTCTTTAACAGGAAAATGGTTTTTAATGACAAGTCCCTTTCCGGTACTTATTACCTTGTGCGTATACCTTTACGTTGTCAAGGTAAATGTTTCTGCATATTTAAAAAAAAATTATTAAGTTATAATCAGTTACAATTAGAAACACATTCGTTATTATTTAAGCATATCAATGCTGCTTCTTTAACTTTGCGGTTATAATTATTCGGTTCTTTTAATAATCTAGTTGAAGAATTCCATTGTATTTTATGACCAAAATCACATACAGGTTCACATATTTTGGATTTTTCGAATTGTTTATTTTTAATGTATGATTGGTGTTCATTAAGTCTAATATGAAAAGGTCTAGATGTTTCTCCTATATAAAATTTATTACATTCGCATGGAATTTTGTAAAGTTTTTGTATTTTGAATTTCATTAAAAGGTTTTGTATTTACTATTAAAGATTTTAATGTATTATTAGTTTGAAAAACTGTTTTTAATTTAAATTTATTGCCAATCCTTCTAATTTTTTCGGATAATTTTGGGATATAAGGGATTTTTACTATATTTGAATGAATTATTGGGTGATTTAAATTTTGATCTTCAGTTTTGATGTCTCGGTAAAGTTCACGATTTATAAATTTACTTGGGTAGTTGTTCTTAATCAAGACAGATTTAACAAGTGATAACTCATTATTTAAGATATTGTCATTTGAACAATTGTTTTTGACAATACCTCGTTTAACATAAATTGAGTGGTTTGAATTAAAATTTAGATATCTATTTGTATGTGTTTCTTTTCTAAAAATTGATGTTTCAATACAATTGTTGTTATTGTGTATTAGTACGTCAAGAAACGGTAATTTTTTATTATTTTCAATTTCAATTGTAAATTTAATAGTAGGTTCCGAATTATTAATATTATATAAAAATGTATCAATATTGTCCCTATCGTGTTGCCAAATTGCAAAGATATCAGCTACATATCTAAACCAGACAGGTCTTAAATTTTGTTTTTTTACAATTTCCATTTAAAAATCCTCCATGAAAATATCACACCATTTTGGTGATAAAGGAGAACCCATTGCCATGCCAAAATTTTGCTGATAAAAATCACTATTTAATTGAAAATATGTAGTTTTAATACATAATTCCAATAATTCTAGAATTGCCGAGACGCTTAATTTAGTTCTATTTATTACTGTATTATCACTTGTCAACTTTTTTCTCACAAGATTAAGAGTTTTATCGACAGGAACATTTGGAAATAAACTGACTACATCAAAACTAACCATTATATCTGAATCTGTAATTTTGTAGTTTTTCTAAAAAATGTTTTGAATTTTTGATAAAGGAATTAGTATTTCCTGATAACGGATCTATTATTTTAAGTAGACATCTTGCTAAATTTTGACAAGGTGAATTTATAGAACTTATTATTGGTCTTAATGGTATTTGTTGTTTATGCATTTTGGGTAAACCATAAAAATGTGGAGGTTTGCTATAATGAGAAGTAAGAGATCTTCGTTATTTATCACTTAGGAATTTTTTATTTTATATAAAGTTTTGTAAATTTTGTTTTCAATACTGGTAGTTGGATCTTTATTTAATTTCGTTAATTTTGTTATCATAATCTGTTTTGTTCATGACAACCGTCGCGCTACCTTTATCTGCCGGTAAAATCTTAATTGTATTGCCATTTTTTAAATTTTTAATTGTTTTAAATTCTGCGGAGGTTAAATTTTGATTAATTTTGTAAGATTTTTCTAATTCAATTTTGCAATGTACCTTGTATTCGTTGCTTAAGTCATTTGGTAAAATAATATTAACGATTATTTCCCTTGCCTGTCAAATATCAATTTTTAACCAATCACGTGCTTGGAAACTGATTTGACGCAGCCAATCAAAACAAAATAAAGCGACTATTCACCTTGGTGGTAAATATTCGGCTATTTGATCATCGTCCTCAATATTCACCTGAAGGACGGTATCCAACAATAACGAAGCCGCCCGTAAATTTCAAATTTTTCAAATAAAACCTATACTAATGGTATTATAAGATTGCTTATAGTTAATAAATTATCGATCTTTAGTAGCAAATACACAAATCCAACTGATTTCGCACTTTTTCTGAAACTATAAATATATTCATTCATTCCTTTCTATGCAATACCGTCCATTTTACGACAAACATAGTAGGCGCGTGTCATCTGAATTTTGACAGTTTGCCATTAAAGTTTATTAGAGAATTAAATTTGACACATTTTGTTAAAAAGTATTAACAATGAGTAGATTCGGGAGTAAAAATCTTCAAGAAATTGATAATATAATTAAATTAAACGTACCTGCCAAGACAGTAAAGAGCAAAACTAGTATAATTTATACGTACGTACAGAATTTTTTGTGATTCGGGAAATAATCTTATTAAATATAACGCGCCCTTGACAAATTAGCTACTATTTTTATTGCTACTAAATTTCTCGTATATTTTACAATTTGTCTCGACAATTTTGGCATTAATAATCAAAGAATTCAGATTATTAATGCCAAAATTAAGTCTCGACGAATTGATCCTAAAATAAACTCGAAATTTAAATACAATAAAAATAGTCGGCTATTTGTCAAGGTCTTGGGATATTACTGTCGATTATCGCATTCGAGGTGTAGTCTTCAAAATAAACGCAAAAATAGGCGTACCAAAATATTTTATAAAAGAAGTATGTTCTATTCAGTTTAAATATGTATCAATACTTATCACCTGCTGTAAATTGGTCAATAAATTTTAAAGATTTTTGAAAGAGTATCGCACTAAAGTTGTGCATATGGTTTTGTATCCAAATTTTCACTAAAAATATTTTTGCAGGTTGTTTTGCCAGCCTATATGAAAAACAGAAAACCATTTGAATGTCGACGAATTCTTACACTTTACAATTTGTTACAAGTTTTATTTAACGTTTGGTTATTTCATGGCGTAAGTAATTTAGGAGTACTAAATTATTTTAAAATTAAGACCTATTTGTAGGCAGAAAATGGTCTTAGTATGTCTAATTAAATAAATTATATTATATTTATATTTTCTCATATTTCGTAGTTTGTTTGTTTAGAATTTGATATTTTACTTATAGAACTATATTTGCTTTTAGCTTCTACCTGGTGGAATGGATGCCTTAAAGTGTTATCCTGATGGATCTGATCTAAGCAACCATGGTCCTCCAGAATATGTTAAGTATAATTTTTTTTCGTATTTTGTCGATTTTATCTATCTAATAAAGTTTGTATTTTCAACTTAGGAAATACCAGTTAAATTATTAGTTGAAAATATTAAAACGTGGTATAGTAACATGATTTATCATGTTTATAAATTTAAATATTGTTTTTCTTTCAGACAAAAACTTTTACTTATTACTTCCATTTATCCAAGTACTCGGACCTATTAGATACAGTAAGTTATTAAATAATTTTAACAGTTATTATTTTTGAGAGGCGACATTGCTATCGGGTATTTTACTTACCTCAACCACCCTAATAGTGGAGACAAGGAGTCGGAATTTGAGTTGATTTTCCCTTTTTTTCCGGACTCGGCCAATTTAGTCTTTCCCCCCGTTTTCGAGGTCGCTGAAACCGAATCTCAGGGTAGAAAAAGTTTTTACCCTCGGCCCCTTCAAAGCGGCCCAAAAACCACCCCCTGGAGTGGTTAAACGCGTTTTACAAGGTTTCCCTGTAAAGAAAGACACTTTCTCCCCATTTTCGAGGATGCTAAGCATGGTGGTGATGTTGGATACCGCTTCCGATTACCCCCAGCCCCTCTACCGGCCAATACTCTTCCCCGAAAGGGGTCAATTTTTATAAGTGACACCATTTTTTTCTGGACTGGGCCAATTTAGTCTCTCCCCCCATTTTCGAGGTCCCTGAAACCGAATCTGAGTTTAAAAAATCGGATGTGGCCATGCACATGACTTTACCTTACTTTAACGGCCATACGGGCTCATAATCCAATTACTCGTACATATTTAAGACAGGCCATGCCTGGCAAGAGCGTACAATTGTCTCCACGAAACAAAACACTTCCACTGCGCTTGCGCTATTATGCAACTATGTCATTCCATATTTTATTTTTAACTCGCTTATAATACAAAATTTGAAAAAAGTTTTAAACAAAATTTATAGTAAATTTAATTTAAAACAAATTTTTTCTCTTAATATTTTTACATAAACTTGATAGAAACGATAATAATTGAGAAAATCTGAAAATTCTCAAGAGTAAACCCCCACTTCCGGTTGTCCGATTTTGCCCAAAATCTAATCAGCTCATTAGCATGTTGTAAAAATGCTAAATATAAAATTTGGTTATGAAATTCCGATCGCAGTTGCGCACACAAATTTTTCCGGACTACATACTCCATACATACATTTTCTGGAAATGGTCTTAAATGACTTAGGGGGTCTCAAAACATGTAAATCCACTGAAAGCTGAACTTTTTTTTTTGGCGATTACAATACTTTACCTATGGTAAAGTAAAAAGTTGTTACCCTCGGCGTCCTCTTCAAAACGGCCAGAAACCACCCCTAATAGGGATTTCTCAGCTTATCGAGTTTTCTACCACTTTTTTGAGAGTAATAGTCTCTTGCTTGAGAAAAATATAAAGTTCCTCGATGGAGATGACCCCCAACCATATAGGGCAAGACTTCCATACACAATATGTTTGTTTGTCTCTCTTATCCTCTAGTTCACTGTACTCATCTAGTTTTGTTAACTATTTGTAGACGACCAGGTCCTTAATACAATAGATAATAATACCTATTTTCTGTCCTTTTCACACCATGGTGCCTACAAATAAGGGGTTATTCTGCATCGGCATCGGTCTCCATTAGTTGGAGTACCTGATCCTAACAACATTATTGAGGGAATTTAAGGTCGGCATTTCAGCCAATGAAACTACGTTTTGTTACTCTTGGTCTGTACAGTAGGTGGTAGAACAGCAACATCTGGAGCTTAAGAGGCCGTCTTCTATGTTTTGTGAGAAATAACATAGACCCCTGCTTCAGTTTCTTGTTCAAAATGAGTTGAGGTATAGTTAGAGGCCTCCGCCCTTGTTACAATCGTGAATATAAAACATGTTCCAAATCTTTAATTAATTAATTTCCAGATACTTTTCCTTTTAAGAAAAAAGAACAGTCAAGTGACTCTCCTACATGTGTATCATCATTGCACTATGCCGTTTTGGACATGGATGAGCGTAAAATACGGCCCCGATGGCCGATTAACTTTTCACGCCCTCTTTAATGCATTCGTCCATATTGTAATGTATACCTATTATTTGCTCAGCGGTATGGGTCCTCGAATTAAGAAATATCTTTGGTGGAAGAAATATGTTACCTTGTCGCAAATGGTATGTACAAATAGAATTTATATTGGGAGAAACAGAGCTAACAGAAACATTGCATGCGTGGTTGGCCTAATTTCATATTTTCAAATATAAAAAGCCGAAATGGCTAGCCTGGAACTTTACTGGTCTAAGTAAGAAGTAAGAACTGCTACGCGAATAACACCTTAAACGCATTTCGATTTACTATATACATTGTTTGAATGTTAACATAACTGTTGAGATCATTTTCCTTTGTGATAAGCATGTAACATACACCAGTTTAGTTCCAGGCCAAATGTTCTAGTTGGCAAATGTGGTTGTTTTACTCTTATGGAAACAACTTAGAAATTTATTGTATTCAAATCGACATCCCAAGCTCGGGTTGTGCCTTTCAGCTTTGTCAGTTGGGCCTTTAAATACAAAAAAACGAATTCCAAACTCGCGTAAATTTAATAGCTAGATTAGAAAAATTGCTGCCACCTGTCAGTAGGACATCGGCAACTTGACATGCCTAATTGACGAAGCGTATTTTTGCAGGAAATTAACTATATTTTAATATTTTAGGTTCAGTTTGTTTTAATTTCCCTGCATGCAGCCCAATCAGCAATTTATGGGTGCAATGTTTATAAAACTATTAGCATACTTAACGGTCTTCAGAGTGCGATATATTTCATTCTATTTTGCGACTTTTACAAAAAAGCGTATAGAAAAATGGATAAAATCAAGAAGGAAATAATTGGAGATTGTCTAGAAGTTACAAATAAAAAAGATGAATAATTAAGTTTGAAGGATTTACTCACAGTATAAATAAGAAATATCTAATAAAATGAAATTTTCTCTAGATCTATTTTAGTTCCTCTGACCTTATATTCTTTTAGGTGTATTTTACTTATGAGCCAATATTTTCCATGATTTCCGGTCCCTGGCACTCTGATTTTTTTTACGTCTATCTTCAGTCTAGATTTGGTGTTCCAACAAACTTCGGACTCAAACCTGTACAAAAATGTAGTGTTCCAACACAACCAAAACTAATCACAAACCAGTTTATGTACTGTCAAATCTGTTCCTGGGTTTGAGTAGGTACAAATTGTCAAGACTTGCGCAAAACGAGTTTGTAAAACGTCATCCTAACCTGAAAATTTTATGATTGTATTTTTATTATGTAAACATTCATATTATTTAATAGGTACACTTGTGTAAACACAATTATTATTTAGGATTGTAGACATCCAAATTTATAAATATTTTCATTAGTTTTTGTTATTTCCCAAATTCAAAATTTGACATTGGTTGTGACGTTATTGACAGTATAAATTTGACAAAAAATTTGTTGGAACACTTCCGAATTGAGTGCCCGATCCTCGACAGGTCATCGACTAACAGTCGTTGACATGTCTTCGACAATAAGTTGTGGACAAGTTTACGTACAGTCACAAAATTGTTGTTGGAACAAACCTTTCCTTTTTCTATTATATCGGCACCCTTCATTTCGTTTATTTTTATTCATCCTGCAATCATTCTTCGCTGTTTCATCTCTGCTGTTGATTTTTTTATTTTACTTTTACTTTATTTTAGTTTTTCGTCTGTATCCCATGTTTGGAAAATGGCCCATTGGTCTCAAGAATGTGATTTTTTTTGGCCAATTTTCTCCGATATTTCCGAAAATATGACGAAAATGAAGATCAGTTCATTACCTACAAAAATGATCCTCATCATTTTTGTCAAAAATATGATACTTTTGGACCTATAAATACCTGCAAATTAAAAAATTTTGACGAACAGACTTGATGCCCAGGTTTGGGATTTTTATGTAGTTAATTTACTGGACTATAGTGTCTGTATTTCTATAACTATCCTAGATCATGGAAACGACTGGTTAAATACATATTTAAAATCGTTAAATACAAATTTGTTTACCTTTTTCTTACCTTGCTACGGCAGGATTAAAATAAAACACAAATTGAAATAGGAATGTCGTATATTAATCAACATTTATAAAATATTTTAAATAGTAACAAACATGACTAGATTCATACTGACTCACAAATAAAATGACAATGAGCGGCGCCATTCTAGACGCTCGATTGGGATGTTGGCTTCAAGAAGTGAGAGGTGGCCGGGAACTTTCTATTTTTTTCTAAGCTTCTATTATCGAGTCTCATAAGATACACTTTTCAAAACTTTTTTAATTTTGTTAAATTTTGGAATCAAACTAAATGATTTGATAAAATTCTGCTTAAGATGTTTATAGCGGTGCAAAACGAAATAAAATATAATTGTTATTTCCAATAATTAAGGACCCAAAATAATGGCAAAGTGAGTAAATGTCTAAAAATGTCTTAAAATTAAATACAAATTCAAACAATGCAAAATATTCGTGATCACTCTAAGAAAGTCTGGGTAATACAAGAGCTCAATATTAAAATAGGCAATCAAATACTTGAAATATAGTTTTCCAAGACTAAACAGGTTTAAAAAAAATATAATATAGCGATACAGATTTCCAAATAATCAAGCATATCGATTTGGACATCTTTTAAGAAGAATTTTTTTTGTCAATCAAATTTTTACTCTATACCTTGAAACTTACGTAAGCTGTTGTTTGTATATCATCATGATAAACAAGACAAAAGGCAATTATAGAAAAAAAAATATAAAATCAGAAGAGAAGAAGCAGCTATAAGCTAATATCAAGAGGGAAAATAAAATAAGTATTAGTAAGAAAAATAGGAGGCTTAGGAGGATAAATTATTTCTGAATTATTTTTATGCACATATTCTTAGTTGAAGTTGCAGAAGGCAACTCAAAAACTTTCCTGCCATTATATCAATTTTATTTAACCTGCTTTATTAGGGCTTTAAACTTTGTTTAGTCCAGAACTTAAGTTAAAATGTCCCTTAAAGGGCTGTTATGTAATTGAAAACGTGAAATAAGTATACAGGGTGTCCCACGACGTACTGTACACAGTCCAAACATAAGTACTATGGACCGAGTCCATTTCATTTCTGGTATTAAAAAATGCCTTTTTGCGTTTTTGACGGATGTACAGGGTGATATTTGAAAATATGTTAATTATTCTACGTTAAGTATATCTAAAAGTAAAAATCTCAGACCAATCAAATTTGGCACACTGAATGTGCTCCCTGAGCTCAATAAAATATGTTTTAAAGAAATTTTAATTTCAGGTCCGGAGTTTTTTTTAGATTTTTATTGGTTTTTTGAAAACAACATCCTGTAAGCCAGATCACTTTAAAGCTTAATGATAATACTAAGCAACAGTTAAAAAAAATTGAACGCGCAACTTTGTGTTTTCTGCAGAAAAAAATAAAACTTTTAAAAATAGTATAATTTTAATGGATTCACATTCTTCTTATGACTGATGCGGCACTACATTGATAGCACATCATCATTTTTCAACAAAAATCATAAGGAAAGTTCATTTTACTCGATATAAAGTTTTTATTGATCCTGTAAAAACAATACCCTGCAAAGCACCTGAAATTAAAATTTTTTTAAAACCTATTTTGTTTGCCAAATTTGATTGGTCTGAGATTTTTACTTTTAGATATACTTAACGTAGAATAATTCACATATTTTCAAATATCACCCTGTATATCCGTCAAAAACGTAAAAAGGCATTTTTTAATACCAGATATGAAATGGCCTCGGTCCATAGTACTTATGGTTGTACTGTGTACAGTACGTCGTGGGACACCCTGTATATTTTTAATATTCCACTGAACAAACTCTCTTCGCCATCATTTGACCTTCTTATTGGGGCGTTTTCGATTATATGACACTTCTATTATCTCTAGTTTTGAAAAACTGCATCTGAAACATTGCGAATTTTAATTTTCGATTTGTTTAAATATTTGAGGCTACTGCACAAAGGTCTGGTAAAAATATTGTCATCACGATTTATAACGTAAACAAAGATACCTTATGAGAATCGATATTTCTTTCTCTCTCTATCTCAAAGCCTACGCAAACAAACAAAACAGCCATAACATTAACATACACATGTTTACTCTCTGATACAAGTAATGAAGCAATCGACGATGACATTACGGTTGGAGAATCTAACCGTAAATAGTGGAAAATGCAAACTTAAATGATGGAATTCAAAATTCCAACAATCTGTTACACATAATAAAAAAAACCATTTAAGAAGGTTTCGTTTTATGAAACAAGGGTTTTACAGTGTTACATTGCTGAGAAAAAAAAATAAGAAACAAGACAATACAGGTATTTTGTTGTAAATGATTATTTTTGGATATAGTGTGCAATACTTACAAAATAGTGGAATCATTTCTTATCAAATAAATAGGAGCGAAAATCGTTCTTACTAATTTTTAAACAACTCTTCTGGTTTGTAAATATTTCACGACTTGTCTGCAAAATATCTGCTTTGTTATTCCAGAGCTGATTTTTAAACAAATTTCCCTTTTTTTATTATTGTCAATCGAAATAAACATTTATCTATACATTGAACTCCTCTGAAGAAGTCAGCAATTAACTGAACATTGGCTATTTCTCTAAAATCATTGTCGCAATTAATTTGATCCCATATTCTTCCAAAATAAATAAGGAATTTGTAGTAAGGAGAAGAATTTCTTAAATACGTTTGATAATATTTGAAGTAGTAAAATTAAATGTTATGAGTTTTAACATATTACTGGGGCCATTGTTAGGAAAAATGTCAACGTTGTACTGAGCCTACAGCTTGATTGATAAGGGGCTTTGTGATGGTAAAAGTCTGCATTTATGTGTTTGAAGAAGTTTGACAGTTGATGCAAATATTAGATTTTTTGTTTTAACTAGTTATATTTAAAAAAACAGCATATTCAATGTCCTTTTACCTTGAACAACAAAAGCACTATCCACAAAAATCTTCGGTAAATAAAATGGTCACATGTTTCTAAGGACCTTGAATGAAAGTAATCTAATTGGAACAATAGGATAATATCCTGAAACTGTACATAAACATAAATCAAAGAAATTATGGAAGTTTGTTGAAGTAAATCGTACTGTTTATAAAGGATACGTTTTTTGGCGACCAGCACCATAAGGACCTTAAGTAAGTTCAGTACGTTTTATTTCAACTCATGATCATAATAGGATTAGATTCTTAAAGATAGAAGTAACAACGGAAGACAAAACTATAAGTCACTTAATCCATAAAATCATTAAAATTATAATACAAAAAGTAAGAAAATATATGTAAATACAAGATGGTTCTAAATTGGGTCATTATGAAATAATTTGTTAAAATAGGTATAAAAGTGATGTAAATTTGTTATTTTGCCATTAAGAGACGTTTTACATCAAAGCAGTAGTTTTTTTAAGGGTACCTATGTAAGAGAAAATGCTTTTTGAGATGGTACATTAATTATTTACTTTATTCTTTAATAATGCTATAATTTTTAGCTTGCTGTTAAAAGCTTTTCTACGACAGTTATATTTAAGACGTATAAGTTGGTTTTAAAGCAAAATATTTTCTCTGAATATATGGATATCTCATATCTAAATAAAAACTTAAATATTTATTGAATTTGTTTATTGTTTATTAAAAATTTTTGATACTTTATTTATTTTTTCTATTTTTTGTCGCTTTACTGTGACTTTAATATTAACGAGAAAAGCTTAAGATCAAAGATCATAAAATTCATAAAATTGAAGAGATAATGGATAAACAAAATATAATAAGAACTATTACATATGTAGAAGAGAGAAGAAGTCACGATTAACAAATATTTCAGAGTGAAATCCACTGTATAAAACCCCAAGGAAGGCCAAAGTGTAGATGGGGCAAGTAGGAAATAATATCACAGCCATAATAGTCGAACATTGGAGAAAGCATATAGAAAAAAATGGCAAAAAGTTGTTTCATAGGTGAAAATACACCATTTTATGCGAAAGAAAGAAGAAAATAACGTTATTGAATATTTTAAAATATGTTAATTACATTAATTAATTCTTCCTAGATGGAGTAGCACAACAATGACAAATTTTGTAATTTGTGAACTTTGGTACCACGTTTTTGAATAAATTTTTGTTTTGATTAATTAAATTATTTTTTGCTTTTTCTTTACCACATGTTAAAAACGTTATTTTGATATTACTATATTACATAAATATGTAAACGTTTAATATTTAACACGTACTGTCATATGACGGCATCAATAAGTAATAAACACTTTGATGCTTAAAACAGCCAACGAAAGTGTAAAAAAAAATAGTTAAATTAGTATTATGTGAAACGTATTTTTATTAAAATAAATACTTAAATTAATTTAAATCGTTATGTAAATTTAATCTAATCAATACATTGGTAGGGGACATTTTAGGGGTCAACGTCTCGCGACAACAGTTGATTAAAAATAAATAATAAATAATAAACAGAAAATTATTGACGCTTTGATCGATTATTTATTCATAAGCCAGATTTCGGTAATGTACCATATTTATTTACATTTTTTTAATCTTTAATAAACAAAATAGCGTGCCCGTTATTTTAACAAAATTTAAGACAAACTATTGGTGGAAACTATGTAGAAAAATAGATTAAGTTATGCTCTTTTACGTAAAAATAAAATTGGCTTTCCGAATGTGCCTCGTATGTAAAAATAACAAATACAAATGGGGGCTGTGATACTTAAATACGTTATTAGATGTGCTACCATCTATGATTAGAAGAGAGTATTGACAATTTTTAAAGCAAAAACTTCCCGATATATTGGGGTTGCATACACAACTTGCATTGTGTGTTGCAAAGCTGATTCTAGTCAAAATGTCATTCTCTTCTTTCGTATCCCTTTCAGAGATTAATACAGAGTTGGTTTTGGATACTCGGATAAGGTGTTAAAATTCATGAATGAAGTTTCAAATAAGAAATTTTTGATGGCCAAGGTTGCCCTATTGTTTGACATATTTGGTGGTTGCCGATTGGATTCAGTTGTTGTTGAGAACGTCCTTGAAGTGACAAGATGACTAGATGAATATTGATGCAAACAACTTTTTTAATTTTTTTAAATTTACTAAATATGGGAAATTTGTTAACTCTGATATTTTTTGATGTCTTACCTATGAGAGGATATTCTGTATTTAAGGGTGAAGGCTAGTACTACTTTAAAGTTAATTGAGCTGAAACATTTGTTCAGGCAACAAGCCTTAACCTGACCTGTTTGCTTTTATCTTGGAAAATCGCGTTTGTTTAAGCCTTTAATGTGTTTCACTATAACAACAGTATCAGTATTGGAAACAGTAAAAATTCTGCCAGTATTATATCACCAACAAATATAGGGATCTTGCAAATGGCCCTTTGAGCCAGAGAGGTGTTGTTTTTTCCATTAATTTTGATATAATTTAGCGAATTTTCATTTTTGGAACTGGTTTACATTATTTCCATCTTACACTGTTTTCTTAATTTTTATTTATTTCTAAAATGTTGCTTTAAAACGAAGAAAGGCACTTTAAATCAAGCCATTGAAACTACTTGATTGCTTAGCCAATTGGATTTGAGTCTATCGGCGTTTTTAATTAAATTTAAAATCGTCCCAAGTTTAGAATCACTTTGTGTTTGACATAAATATTTCAGTAAAAAAATAAATCAGTGTAATTGTTGTTTTGGTACCTCTAAAAAAATTTAAATTAAATTAACACAGTACCTTAAAAAAATTAATTAAATTCGTTGTCAACGAAGAAATTATCAACAAAACAAATTATCGTTTGCATTTTTCCACTATTTTTTTGTCTGCGTCGTTTGCATCGTTGGTAAATCATTGTTTCGGTGTTTTTGATTATTGATTATCTACACAGTACTGATTATTAGCATTCGAATTCGATTTAAATAGTGATATATTGCGAAGACCGAGCGAGTGCTGATCTCGTTTTGCCCGGCCGGTAAAGTAGAGCGCCACTCTGCTTCAATAATAAACTATTCTAGTTGTGCGCCACTGTTTTTTTCATTTAAAAATTAATTTAACGTCGGTTTAGTCCAGGGAATTTTAAAATTTCGCTGGCAAATTTCTACCATGTAATAATTTTATTAATGAATCAAAAATTATAGTATGAATTTAATTAAAATGTTTAAATTGGAAATATTCCAAAAACAAACTATAAAATGAACAAAAAAGCCTCCTACAAAATTGGCAGATGAATTCCTCTTAATAGATTATCTTTCAAAGGGACAAACAATAACAGCGTATATACTCCAACCCAACACTAATTCGTCAAAGCAAAATTTAGGGCGTTCGTTTTTAGAAATTTAACGTCGCCGCCATCTTGAGTTTGTGTTGGCATACCTTTGTTAATTTTCAGTTCTAAATCTTTGTTCTGGTCCTTCAGTTGAGTAACGCTAAATGAAGTAGCAAACAACTGGTGGTCAGACAAACCAAGAAGGTTCTCCTGACCACACAAGAGACACAAACAAACAAACAAAAACAAAATCACAAAATTCACAGAAGAATGTCCTAGAACAGCCTACAAGGGGACATCCGAAGATTTCCTCATGGCGACGTCCAGATAAATCGCATATATAAACTCTTTAGATGTATCTTTATAGAAATTTAATGTGTCTTGTGCCATACGCTAAATCAATAAATAAATAAATAGTTGCGAGTATGTTTGCAAAATTTTATTCGTCAGTCAATTTTTTCTACCTCATTTAGCTGCTTCAGATTTTTACAAAATTTCCAAAACTAAAATGTTTCTTGGTGAGATTTAGGAAAGAAGAAGTTGCTGTAGACTTAAATTTTGGGTGACTTGATCAAAGCAAAAGCCCTGAAGCATAGTTGGAAAAAATGCATTAAAGTTTTTGATTTTGTAACTTTGTTGAGGTAATCATCTTTGTACACGATCATTAATTCAAAATGACTGACTGACAATTATTCATTTAGTTATTGTTCCATTCATTCCCCAGACTAAAATGCTAGAGCTAGAAAGGGATGTCCTTTTAAGGACAATCAAAAAAGGCACTGCTGATGGGACTATGAACAAAAGAGTCGGTTATTATGGTATACGAAAGAAAAATATTAAAATAAACACGCCTTTGAACATTTTTAAAAATTTTAATTGTGAACCAAGTTTATAGGAAGCAAAACTGAAATATTCCACGTTTAGCCCAAATGCCGGGACAATATGAAATTTGGGAAATATAAATATAGAAAATTAAACACTTATTTCACGGTTTTTTTAAAAACAAGAAAACCAGTGTTAAAGTTTGGATGGAGGACCTAAAATATTCTACGACTGCTAGAGAGAAACAGTAGGTTTTTTATAGACATTAAAAAAATAATACATTATTTTATGATAGAAACTGTTTGCCAGGCAAATTTTGAATTACCCTGTATATTTTCGTTGAATTATCATTAGAATTCGCATTAACAAGTTTTGAAACAATATAAAACAAATTATTTTGTTGTAAACATTTAGTAAAAAATTATTTGATGTTAAATTTAGATAATTTACTATAGACATATGTGACATTTATTTATACAGGGTGTTTCATAGTTAAACCGACATACGTTAACTGTAAATAGAGGGTACTTAGGTGATTCCAAATAACCTTGGTTACTGGGTCTAACGCCTTTAATAATCGAGATACGGGGTCTTTCATCCGTTTCGGCCAATATATTGATAATCCGTAACTTTAGAACCACCCAATTTCTCTCACACTTGGTACAGGTATAGTGTGTTAATAGCCCAATCCTATAGTATAAGAACTACAATTAAATTTCAGATCCGGAGTAAGAAAAATTTGTAAAATTTGAAAATCCCCACAACAACACCCTGTATATAAGATTTTTTAAAATTGGGATGACGAAAAAAATGACTTAAAGTGACTATTTCACTCATCTTCGAATTTTCACAAAATCTGACCAATCACAAACCAAAGATAATACCAGCTGTCTTTCAATCCTGATTGGTCTATTAGCGTGGTATTTTCACGGCGTAACCATGGATACGAATTGCAAAACAAAATTTGACATTTTAAGAAAAATAATTATAGCTACAGACGTCAAAATGAGGCCTTTTACTTTGTATAATTACAGCTATAGACGTCAAAATGGGACCTTTTACTTTGTTTGTGAAATAGTCTAATAAAATTCCACTCGTGATTGAATTCATCTCATAAGTCTGTCTCTTATTTTATAACTCAACTGAGTTGCTTGAAGAAAACAACTCAGTTTCGTTATGAAATGAATCGACAGACTTATCGCGAAAATTCAATCACTTGTGGTATTACTATTGATAATTTTTTACTAACTATAGTAACCAATCAAATTACTTAATTTAAAGTCATGTGTCAAATTTGTGTTTTCAACAAGTCAAGTTTTTTATTAAAAATTAATTAAACGTCAAACTGACAACTAGTTTAAAAATGTTTAAATCTACAAAGTAAAAAATTATCTTATCGAATACCCCTCGGGCCTTGATAAATCCTCAAAATTTTGTCATAAAGAATCCTTCAAGCGTGTTACTTAAGGATAATAGCCCTCGGCCTTCGGCCTCGGGCTATTATCAAGCAACACGCTTACAGCATTCTCTATGACAAAATTGTCTCGGTATTATCAAGGCCCTAGGGGTATTACTACTGACAATTTAATTCATGTATAAAAAATCCCATAAGCCGCGTGATTTTGTTATTATGACAGCGAAAAAAGTTTGCCCTAACCTAACTTTTGAAAGCATGACAACCAGCATTGTAAACAAATTTTTGATTACGTTATGTCAATTTTTCTCAAACTTGCGTTGTCAGAAAAGTTTTCATTTGTGGAAATATCGCGATTTGGAGAGTCTTCGAGTGGAGAAATTGAAAAAGCCATCAATGATAATGTGCCTCGCAATACTGTGAATTCAACTTCATCAATTTGGCGACAATTTGCGATGTTTTGTTTGGAAAAAAATATCAACTCATTGCAGAAACTTCCACTGAAGGGTTAGCTTCTATTTCATGTGACTGGGCATTCAACATGAAGAAGAACAATGGAGAAGATTATAAAGAGAGCGCAGTCAAGACGATTTGGAACACTTCAACAAAAATGTTACAAGAGAATTGCTTTAAAGATTATAAAAGAATTTTTATTCCGTTCACGGACATAGTTTAAGAAAGCGAGAAATGCACGCGACACAAAACGCAAAATTTTACAAGCAATCCCAGAAGAAAGAAAGGTGAGTTCTAATGCTCTCACAAAACGAGAAATTTTTGAAATGGCACTGTCCTGGAGTGAAGAAGAACCTGTAGGCCTCCAAAGAAAATTTTATCACATTGCTGCGTATGAATTGGCTTGGAGAGGTGGAGAAGCAGCAAATTGTAAGGTATTCTATTTTAAAATCGAGACAGACAACCGTGGAAGAGAGACCGGAAGGGTTGAATATAACCCAGTGTTTTCGAAGACAGCACAAGGGTAAAATCAGAAGTTGGCCGACAATAAATGGTTGGTAGCAAACACTGCAGAAGATTGTGGTTGTCCAGTAAGATTGTTTAAACAAATTATGGGAAGGCAACAAAATTCTTATTGATACATGTCAAGTTTATTTCGACAAAAAAAAGCTCTCGTGTAAGTGAAACTTTTTTTAAGTGCACATCCCATTCTACTACTGGAGTTTTAACGTCAAATTACATCAAATGAATTTTTTCATTTTCACAAGCAGTAACCAAGGTTATTTGGAATCACCTAAGTACAGTTAACGTAAACTATGATACATCCTGTATTAATTAAGAAGTAACAAACATGACCTGAGTTTAAACTTTGTAGTTTGTAAATCAGTACAATAATTAAAAAAAATGTACATTTAATTTTTGCAAAAATTAGTCTATATAAACGACATTTTTGTTACCAAAAAAAGTATCGATTATTACCTAGTTCTTCTCTAAAAGAAATCTTATGTAAATATAGAGTTTTGAATACTCAGTGTCGAAAGAGCTTCGTTTAAAAACTATAATTATACAGTGTAATAGAGAGTTTACATGATCCAGATCTCACTAATTTCCTATTTATTAAAAACTTTATAAATTGAAAAAAAAAATATAACAAAACTAATTTACTTCTGAGAAATGTATCTCTCCATTAGAATCCTGCATAATATCCAAACTGAGTGGTGTATAAAATAGTAGTTTTCATGCTATATTGTGTTAGAATACAAAATTATCTGATTAAATACCTCAACATTCTATTTTTGGTACCGTATTAAACTTCTTAACTCTTTTTTTTTACTCTAGAAGTACGATATATGTCTTAGATTTATTTCTCAAAGATACCCATTTGGTTCTATTACTAACAAAGCTAGTATATTGTATCATAAAGAATTCTACGCTGAAAGAAGTTTAGTAAAAAGTTTATTTACTATTTTGAAACTACGAATTTTCTAATAGAGCGGTTGCTTAGAAGACAAACGGAAAATAGTAATTTACATTGTAAACGTATTTTCTGAGAATTACTAGGTACGATTTTTGGTTATTAAAACGAGTGGCGCACGCTAGAATATTATTTTTAAGGGAACGTCTGTTTTAAACTTCAGTATTTAATAATATTATTTTATAAATTGTAGTTTACTCCAAAATCGTAAACGCATTTTAAATCCGTTCATAATGGTTGATCTGTTTTTCAGTGTAGGGATATCCGCTTTGGGGTAGGAATTATTGATTAGGAGTGGATGCAGTGTTAAGCGACGAGACCAACAGTGTTGTCATATGTAATCAGCGTTTTAACATTAAAATTATTAATTTAAAACCTTTGAAAATTCCATATATTTTTAATTTCAAATAAAAAGGGTGTTTTATTGGAAAATGAGCATGTTATACAGGGTATTTCATACTTAAACTGACATACCTTAACTGTGGATAGAGGACACTTAGAGGGTTCAGAAACACCCTTATAGTTACGGGGTGTTTTATCAATTTTGGTCATTTCTTTTAGTCGCTGTATATTCGGAAACACACTGTATATTTCTATCAAATTTGACATGAATATTCTCCTTTATAAGGACGATCAATACCGCAGTAAGAAAATTAAAAATCCAGGTCCGTCTTTAAAAAAAGTTATCAAAATCATTTTGCTTTAGAACAACACCCTGTATATGGAATTTAAAAAAAATGGATAACATATTCCAAAAGAGGGGAAATTAATTAGGATTAAATATTTTATTTAAATGCACATCCCATTTTACTACCAAAATTTTAACATCAAAATTAAAATTTACAGGATTTATTATACATTCCTATTGGTATTTTCATCATTTATTATTACTTTTTGATAATAATGCGGATAGTTATTAACGTAATTATTTGGGGTGTTAAATTACAAATTATTAAGAATTTTTTTATGGAAGAATTATAATGCATTTTTAAAATGTGAAAAATAATGAAAATTATTTTATTTTCATTCATGCTTTATAATTTGATCAAAAAATAATAAAAAAGGTTGGTGTGTAATTAAATTTTATTAAAAAATTAAAATTTACTGAAGAAGTTGTTCAAAATGTGAACCATTTTCCTGCAGACAAAGTCTAGCTATTTTTTCAATATTTAAAATTGACTTTCTAATCATTGCTGGATTGTTTCTCACTTCTTCAGCAGTACTTATTTAGTATACGATGGAGTATTTCCTTCCTAGAATTAATTTGTTGCATAAATTTTAGATTTTAAGTATCCCCATACGAAATAGTCAACAGGTTTGAGGTCTGGAGATCTTGCAGGCCACTCAATTGGGCCACCTCTACCTATCCAATTGTTATTTAAAAATTTGACATTAGCCTATTTACGTATGCATAATAAAAAGATAGCTTAGATCCAAAAAACTTTGTTAAAAAAGCCAATTAAAACAAATATAGTTTTTAAAATTAATTAAGTTATTAATAAAATAATAAATTAAGTTTTTAATAAAAAGTAATAATAAATGATGAAAATACCACTAAAAATGTATAATAAATCCTATAAATTTTAAGTTTGACGTTAAAATTTTGGTAGTAAAATGGGATGTGCATTTAAATAACATATTTAATCCTAATTAGTTGTTTCCCCTCTTTTCAAATATGTTATCCATTTTTTTAAATTCCATATACAGGGTATGCAAAATGATTTTGATAACTTTTTTAAAGACGGACCTGGATTTTTAATTTTCTTACTACGGTATTGATTGTCCTTGTTAAGGAGAATATTCATGCCAAATTTGATAAAAATATACAGTGTGGTTCCGATTATACCAAAAGAAATGACCAAAATTGATAAAACACCCCGTAACTCGGTATTAAAGCGAGATAGACCCAAACTATAAGAATGTTTCTGAACCCTCTAAGTGTCCTCTATATACAGTTAACGTATGTCTTGTATTTAAGTACGAAACACCCTGTATAAATAAATAAATAAATACCACCGATGTGGTTCTAAATATATTTATATATTGTATGGTTCCTGTTCGAAGTCATTCAGAATTAAATAAAACAAAATTTTGCACGAAATCGACAAGTGGTCTTTTCCTCCTTCCCAAATATTTTTATTTACATACAATAATACCTACAACGTCATTGTTTCTTTTTCAGGTCATTGTCAAAATATGAAACTGACGGCGATAGATTTGTTTTATCGAATTTTTTTACCATACATCCTCTGATTGTGAATATTAGTCTGTTCAAAAAAATCTAAAATGATTTAAGCAAGACATAGATTA
This sequence comes from Crepidodera aurea, assembly GCA_949320105.2. Lineage (NCBI taxonomy): Eukaryota > Metazoa > Arthropoda > Insecta > Coleoptera > Chrysomelidae > Crepidodera > Crepidodera aurea. The sequence goes on from OX439472.1 coordinate 103,454,837, forward strand.
AAAAATAAATAAATCTGTTTACAGCGATTTGCAGGAGTATGAAAAAAAGAATATTTATATTTATTTTTCAATTTTTTTTCCAGGTTATTTTTGTTGACTATTTTGAGTTTTCTTGTCGTATTTTTGTCCACTGTAAGATTTATCATGTAAACCTCATTTTATTATTTATTATATATAATATAAATAAATAAAAAAATGTTGTGGTACTTCACATTAAGAAACTTGACAAAGATTAAAAAAACCCAAAAAATTGCAGAACCCTATCACTTTTAAATAAAAATATTGAAGGAATAAAAGTGGTAAATAATATTAAAACAAAACTAACAAATAATAGTAAACATATACAATAATTGAAATTCGAAAAATGGAAAACAACAATAAACAAAATTCTCAAATACGAAACAATAAAATGGAATGCAAATGTTAAATAAATGAAAACTAATAATATCGGAAAATTAAACAAAAATAACAAGATATTTAGAACATGCAAAAATATGAGAAAAAAAAAAGATCTCGTAAAGTTCCCTGTGTTATACATAAAATAGTCAATGACTGTGGTATCTCTAAAGCAAAAATTCCCTTTACTAAGCCCAAACTAGTGACTTTCTAAATTGATCTACAGGCACAAAAATAAAATCAATTTTTTTATCTACTAATGTCAAATAATAAACCAAAAATCAAACCGGAATTTGACCTTCATTATTCAATAGTGTGTTTGTAAAATTGATTTGATTGGTTAAAAAGCGTTGAATAGTGAAAATTCAACACTTTTAATAACCAATAATCATAAGGCAACTAATTTTAACCGATGAAGATCTAGAATGCATTTACATTTACTATGTAGCACGGCCTTTAATTTATACGTCAATGTCAAATTAAATTAATACCAGTAAAAGTCATTCACTAAAAACTTTATCAAATTTGTTGAAATGGATATTTTATTAATAGAATTTTACACCAAATCCATAAAAATAATACTAATAATCCAACAACATATGCTAGTTCTAGTAATTTCATATCAAATACAGATCACAATATGAATTTTGGTGTTGCAGATACAACAATTAATTTCTCGAATTGCAGCAACATAGCATAACTTAATTAATTTAATATAAATAAGCATTTATATTCGTATAATAGTTTCTTTATCATTTAAAAATGTTTTGTTCTTGATTTGATTTTAAAGATATTTTTAAGGTATAAATAATCTATTATTTGTCGACATTAGTAGATAAAGTATTATATTCAACTCGTTGTGTGGTTATTTTATTACACTCGGATGATTACAACACTCGCTCGTGCTGCAAACTTCATCCGCATGTAATAAAATAACCCATTGAATAATATACTATTATTAGTTATTTTGAAACTAGCTCTTAGTCACGAATTTTCGACAACTGTAAGCAGTCGAAAGTTATCAAGACAGACTGATATTTAGTCAGATTTTAACTCACAAAAAAACCCAAAAAAACCTATTTTTTTTCTTTAAAAACAAAACATAATCTTTTTAAGAACGTTTTCGTAGGTTATCATCAGTGTAGCCGACATAACCAAAAGAAAAACAAAAATATGATGTTAAAGCAAGAATTCACAAGAAATTGCGCATTTTTTCATAAAATTGCTGTTCTGAAAAATTACCTTTTTTACAACAAAAGACCACATTTTTGTCCAAAACTGCTGTTTCGATTACAGTCAAATATTGTTTGCAAGGACATTTCTGAAATAGAAACTTTGTTCAGAGAAAATTCATAAAATAATTTCTATTTCTGTCAAAACAATATATTTTCTGATATAGTTGATTTTTAAAAACTGCATAAAATCTTCTACCACTAGGCCTGAAAATACTGCAAAAAATTGGAATGGATGGGAGAATGTGTCAAATATTTCAAAATTTTAGATTGTTTTAAATTCTCTTTAAATACTATTTATTCTAAATATATATGAGAAAAAAAATGATTTGAACTGACCTGATTTGATCAAAATATCTTGAGGACTAGAGAGATATCGAGAAATAAAGTAAATGGTGGGGATTTGAACTATTGGTCCGGTTAAAGAGTAAACCCTAAACTCAAATGACTTGTTTTTATTTTTATCCCTCCTTCTAATTATTATAATCTACTTTTTTCTTTCTCTATTACCTAATTTTGTTCATTATTAATTAATGTGGTATTGCCACTTGTTAACGGCATTTATAGTTATCTCCAAAAAACAATTTTCACTCTGCTCGTTGATGCAATCTACAATTATCTCAATTATTGTAAAAGTTTTAATGGATTTACGCACAATCCCAAATATTATCGTTTTCCTACTTAATAAATATTTAAGTATATAAATCTGAGAAAGCTTTGAGGTAATCGATTATAAAATCAAATTGAAACCATTATTCAATATTTAAATATTCAGTATTATTGCCTGATTAATATGCCATTCCGTTTATTCACTATAAATGTTTAAATTTTAGACTAACATTTTTAGTTTCAAATCGAATTCCAAGCCATATTTTGGCCAAATTATTTATTCTTCGTGTGTAGTGGATATTATTTATAGAAATGAATTACTTCAATTAAGGTAAGGACCAATTAGTTTTTTAAATCGGAGTAACATTTAGACGTAAAAAACAATTTTAAAAATTACAGTTTACAAAATGTATTTGATTAATTACTGTAATGAATGAGTGTTTTGAATCAGAAGCTATGTTTAAATGACTTATGACGTTGAATTTCACAAGGACGGATAATGCAATTTATACTTTAATGCGATATTTGTTGACTAGGTAATGTTTGTGTAATTACTGATGCATTATCCGACTATTAGATATATTGCATTTATAAGGAATTTAATATCCTTTTTTTTTTCTCTAAGAACTTTTAATTTTTGCAACACATTTTTTTTACCACCAGTCTCTTTATTTTTCACAGATATCGGACTTTATTTTAGTGTTTATTCTTACAAAAATAAAAACGGAAATTTTTTGTGATTAAAAAAATGATTCGTTAGATATTTGTATAAATTCAGATGTTACGTTTTTAGCATTTAGAGCTTAAAATGCGGACTTTAAGTTTATAATTTAAACAGACGTTCCCTACGGGCAGAGAGATGGCGCTCTATATGGCACACGCACGGCCGTTTCGTCTACGCGGGTGGATATGTAACAAGGGCTAAAGCTAATCCAACCCTAGGTATGAAGCTTCACACAGCCCAAAAATACAAGCACTTAAAACAGTGCCGGTAACTAATGAAAAGTTCGGTGTGAGCACTACACAGCTTTCATCGCGGCGCCATCTAGCGGGGAAACCGGTTCTGAATAAGTATGTTTAGCTGCAGTTTATTTCAGTATCATCCAGTAAATTATTTACATTTACAATATAATTATTCGGGTTCAATATTTTTAAAGATTGCTGTACAATCAGGTTAGGTTCAGTAAAAAACAAGGAATGTTCAGTAAAAGTAGGGGATGTTCAGTAAAAGTAGGTGATGTTTAGTAAAAGTAGGGGATGTTCAGTAAAGATAAGAGGTGTTCTGTAAAAAATACAATAAATTTTTAATAAATTATGTTTAGTAACGTTTTTCTTTTAGATTAGAAATTAATTGTATTTACATTTTTTCCTTAAATAAATGGAAATTTTTAAAATATTTACAATAAAAAAGGGTTTTGAAATTGTGGTTTTTTTAAACAGCCAATAAAATTAAAAAAAAGTGCATGAAATTGTAAGAAATTAAATAAACTTTTTACACAGTTTCTATTTAGAATTTTTGGTAATATATTTTTCAAAATAAATTTAATAGTGCAACAGTTCTATAAAAAATTATTATTTTAACTGATTACTCTTTGAAGTTTTAACTACTGCCTACTTTTATTGTTAAATTGGGAAATTGGAACTTTTGGTTTATCAACTTACTTTTATTGTGTTTTTGTTGTTTTGATTTTTTTTTTATTTTGAACTAAAATAGCCTTTATTAAATATAGTTTAGCTGTATTGTTTTTTATTTAATAAACGTTTTAAATTAAAAAATGACATAGACCTTAATGACAATAAATTATAGTTAAATATTTTTTAAGTTTTCCATATTAGCGAAAATTAAAACTACTATTTGGAAGCTTCCGCTTGTCCAACTTGCACCAAACATATTATTTAATTCGGTCAAAATATGTTGAATGAAGAATTAGAAGAAATATTGTTAATGCAAAATATTTGTTACACTTTAGTAATATACAATTGAAATTAATGTAAAAGTTTTTATAGAATTAGACTTGTGACTGTGAACAAAAGCATTAATTCTAGGCTTTCTTGTGTGTAATCGTAGAACAAAAAACTAAAAAAATGTTTAATGTTCATGATATATCATAAAATTGACTGTTTTTCTCATTTTGTACGATATTGTTAAGATCGTAGAACACATATTTTATGAGAAATAAAAAATTGTTTAATGTTCATATTATAATAATAGGCTCATTGGACAAAGCTTTGAATAAAGAGCATTATTAATCCTCAGTTGAAATTTAGTGTTTCTCTCATTTTGCACGATTATGACGGTCGAGGAACAATTATTTTATGACAAATGAAAACATGTTTATTGTTCATAATATCATAATAGGCTCGTTGGACAAGTGAACAATTGTTAAATCAAAAGAAATAGTCATAGGTCTTTTTACATAAGTAAATAGTTACTGTATATACATTGAACAAATTATAGTTGTTTATTTAAATAATAAAAGTGGCTCAACAAATTGCTTTCTAAATAGAATCGAGCGATTTAGTAATTACTGATTGTACTGGATTGAAATAAACTTTGAATAAACTGCAGTTATACAATATTATTCTAAATCTGGCAAAGTAGCCGCCGATAGCCAATGGTGTTGTTACTCAATCGTTATCATTAAAAATTATTTATTATCTATAGGTATTTATTATGTAATTATGTAATATTTTTTGGCAGGATATCTCACCCAAAAACAATCGTAATGGTTGTACAAAAGTACCGAGTAAAGGTTCTAGGAATTTGATGTAACAGTTCAAAAAGTGTACGGATCACTGCGCACATGCACTCGCGATAGGCGATGATGCTTCTTAAAAATGGGACGTTCGTTCTTCTTTTTCTTCTTCTCGCTGTTCTTCTCCGTCTTCTTCGTCTTTTTCTCTTCCTTCTCGACGGCGATGTTCTTGTTGTTGACGTTGGCGTCCTGGTCGTTTCAGCTTCTGATGCAGAAGATAACGGTGGGTGGGAAGGCGAAGGGCAGTGCCAAATATCGCTTAGGGGGCAGCAGTTGGAGCAGCGGGGAACAATGCTTAGCGGTTGAAGGCGCAGCGCATCCGTCACTGAAAAACAAATGCTATAATTAATATACAACAAAAAATAAAAGGGTCATTCCATAAAAGTGGGACAACTGGCATTTCAAAATGCGGTATGACATACTTTGACTTAAGAGTAAGTTTAATATGATTATTTGTATCTACCTACTCCACTATGAGGAGCAGCAGAAATCATAGATTGGGTTTTCACGAATTTTGAGTGATTTTAGGTTTTACTGGACTTCGGAGTTGACTCACTGCCTATGGTGTTGGCGGTTTTATAAATGATGAATAAGATCATATTAAATATTCTTAATAATGTTTAGTATTTAATAAAACATATAAGATCCAACTAAGTCTCAAAAAGTCTAATATAAACAATAAACATATTATTCAAAATAACTTCTAACACATATTCAGTTTGTATTTCTTCGGCAATCAGTTGAAAATATGATTGTGTTGACCAAATATACTTCAATCTTAAATTTTACGGTGTTGATGGCTATGGTGTTGACGAAAATATACTTCAAGCTTAAATTTTACTGTTTAATATCATTTTAGGAGAGTAAAACTGCAAAGGTAAACTTATCGTCACTATTAACAATAGGTAAAAAAATATGACAAAAAAATTAACGAAGAAAATAGACGATAATAAACATACGCCTGCCTTAACGTCACCAATACACAGCACAAAACAAAAAAGAACAAGTAGCCTACCTCCTTGACACCTTACGCTCAACTAACGAGATTTTAACTGTTCGAATGAAAATTCAATCGCATAATTACTCCCACTACTTTACTCCATTTTGCAACATTATCCTTGAGAACGGTGTTGATGCCAAACTTGAAGGACACTTATTAATAAAAATAGAGAATTAATCAAAAACTCTCAATGGACATAACTAGTTACTACAATTCAACGCGTTGTCGAATGTATACAGCATTATGGTTATATTTGGACTATCTGTCGAGTTAAAATATTTAAATATAAATAAAAAACAGGCAGGTGGACACCCTACGGTGTTGACGTTTTTGCTGTAAATGTGGCAAAAAACACTAATAATATTATATTTCAAGGTGTTTTTACTTAAGAGATATATAGAACAGTTTAATATGTCTAGATAAAACGTGTTATGAGGCAAGTGATAACATGTTTTCACCTGAAAAAATCAACAGGACACAGATCGTCCCGTTTTTATGGGATGACCCAAAAACTTAGTTGCAAAAATGAGCGTGACAATAATACATTTTGGATCATAATTAAACACGAATATATAGCGAAACAAATATGGATTGTAGCGGTTTCATAAAAAGCATTTAAAATCAAAATTTTAGCTGTAATATGCTAATAAAAAAATCTCAAAATTTGGAAAAACAATTTATTGTTATCAAAAATAGAATTCATTAATATTTCGTTTGATCAACTCACAGAACAGCGCTGTTTCTTCCTATCAAGCTTCATCAGCTAGGTTAGTAAGTTGAGTAAACAAATCTTTCATACATACTTTCTTATAAAATATTTTATTAGTTAATACCCCATGTTCAACACAATATATTAGGTTATAAATTATATAAATATGGGGTGAGGGGTAAAGCTCTTGACTGGTATTCCTCTTACTTATCAAATCGAGTGCAAAATGTTAAAATTATTAAAGAAGGCTCTAATATGTTCTCCAAGCAAAGAATTAACACTAATGGCGTGCCTCAAGCGTCAATCCTAGGTCCGATTTTATTTATTCTATATATTAATGAATTGCCTCTGACATTGCCTGAATGCTTTACATCACTTTATGCTGATGACTCAACATTGTTATTTAGTGAAAAAATCATAAATATATTGCAAGCCAAAATAAGAAATGCTTTGTTGAAATTCTCTGCGTGGTCCAGGGATCAATCTTTATTGTTTAACATTTCAAAAACTAACTTTTCATACTCGTCAAAAGACATTATTGCCTGACCTTAATATATCTATTAATAACTGTGATATTGCTGAAAGTGAAAATGTGAAGTTTTTGGGAGTGACTTTTGATGCAGATTTATCTTTTAAAACACACTTCCTAAATCTTTGTAATACTTTAAATTCCAAATGTTTCCTGCTTAGAAATCTAACACAAACTTTAAATTTACAACATATAAGAATGTTTTATTTTGGTCAAATTCAATCCAGTAGTAATTATGGAGTCTGGGGCGCTTCGTCTCATGCTAATGACGTTTTTCTTTGCCAGAAAAGAATTATTAGGTGCATCTCCAAGGCACCTTATAATTGTCCTGCAAGACATTTATTTAAAAATTTAAGAATTTTGACTATGGCTGGCCTTTTTCTATTGGAGTTGCTTACGTCAATACATAAGAATAAAACTAATTATGTCTGCAATAGCAACGTATATATTTATAATACACGTCAAAAAGACAATTTGTCTGTACCCTTTAGACGTCTTGATATTACATCAAAATCTTCAACTGTTCTTGGAATTCTGTTATACAACAAACTGCCGACTCATTTTAAAGACATTAAAACATATTCAAAATTCAGAGTCAAAGTTAAGAACTTTTTAATAGACATTAATGTCCATACAACACACAGGAGTACTTAAATTCCTAACCATCAGGTGCCAAATTGCATCATCACCGACAAAAAAAAATTTATTTTATTACCTTTTAAAAATGACTTGTCTCCTAATTTATTGTTAAATTTTTATGAGATCAATAAAATCTATCTATTTATACACTTTGCTACAGTGTGTAAACTATTAGCTGGAACTTCTGTATAAGATATTGAAACTTTATATTTTTAAATTTCTCTTTCTAAATTTTAAACAAAATATGCAAGTTTATGCTTCAACTTATTTCTAGAACAACCTGTATAGTCGGATATATTTAAAAAACATGCAACCAATCTATGCAGAACCTTGACCTGAATTATAACTTTCTACATGGGTAACCACATAGTCAATCCAGAACTTTGGCAACTCACTATTGTACCTGCAGATAATAATAGTTTTAGTTTTTTAAATTAATAATTTTTTTACACTTTTATTTGATTGTTCACTGACCCCAACACCTTCAACTTAAACTTATATCGGTTATTGACATTTTCAAAAAAACATTTCCTGCTGCTGTTATTTTTATAGCATATTACGAATATTATGTAACATAACTCAACGGTCTGCAGATACGTCAACTACAAGTCACCTCTATTTAATTAAACATTTTTGATTCATAAATATTTAAGCGCAGGTGGTTTAATATGCCTAACAAAAGAGCTTACTAATTGATAATAAACTGGGAGAGTGGGGTTACTTAAATAGTATATTGTACCACAAGGGCAGAAAATGAGCTTTAGCAGCCCGAGGATGTTAGCTGCTAAATGATTTTCTGCATGTGTGACACACAATTGTTTTTCGCCTGTCAGAAAAAACAGAAAATAGGAAAATATAACAAAAATCTTCAATTTCATAAATACAGACAGAATTTAATGAGCAACTTAAGTAATAAAAATGTACCAATTTATTTATTATATGTTATTTCCAGTTGTTAAACAATTCATAGGACTTTTCGTACCATTGCGCGTTGTCTTGTTAAGTAACAAATTTAGAGAAACATTCCTAGTTTCTTCTTGCAAGTCTGATGGAGTATTCGTAAATTCTTTATCACTGCCTGAATTACTACTTATTTTCATTAATTTACACAACAATTATTCAGAATCAGAACGTATTATTATTTTTTGTATCACTACTTTAGAACAATTATTGTCAAATTATTGGTGGCTGCAGAAAAAATATTGTACGCGCCACACTCGGAGAGTGTATTTAGGGCCAGTCTTTTCACCTATAGATAGATAAGCTTTAACCGTCAGATAACTATTCTACAGATAAATTAACTAGAACTCGTTATCTAAGGGATAACTGATACGAGTCTTTTCATCTCGAGTTATCTGATAGATAGCTATCTCTGATATGTACCAATAGTCACTCTCACAGTGAAATCTAGCCAACTGAAATAACACCGAAGGAAGAGAAACAAAGATAAAAGTGTCATGTGCTAGTAAGAGAAAGAGAACATCGCAAAGATGTTCTATAAATCAAAATAACTTTGCTGACGGCCGTAGTTGTTATTACTTTACTGTAAGAGAGGGCACCACGGTAAGGTTCATTTGTAGAGCGTGATAAATAGACGTTAGTTATTTGTTTGGGTAGATTTTAGTAAAGAAAAAAAGTAATTTGTTTTATATTAAAAAATTATTTATATATATATATACAGTTTTAATCATCATAATCACGTTGACACAACAAAAAGCTAATATTTAGATAGATATATAGATTCTTTATTGAAGTAGGATACCCTAATATACACAAATCTAGAAAAAAAAACTACAGTATCTATGGGTATACTTAAAATATATAGGTAATTGTTAAATTTGAAAAATTTTGTTAAATAGGCACTTTAATATCATGGATCATAAATAAAGTGTATACTGGAATATTTGAATTTGAATCAAGGAAAAAAGTAGTTAAAAATTACATATTTCAGTTAACTTGATTCAATAATTCTTGGAAATAATCTATAAATGTTGTCCGAGCATTTTCAATATTTTCTTCACCATCATTAAACTCTCTAAGATCTTCCAGAACAAATTCATTTTCTTCAAAATCATTCTCATTTTGATCAATTGCAATATTATGCAAATGTTATTCCACTCATTGAAATGTTCTCTTCTTGATCTAACATTGTAGTTTTGTTCACGATTTAATGCTTCTGTGTCGTTAATTAGTCCAACATCAACAAACATCTTGTAATAAATCCATTTTGTTTAAATAATTTTGTTGTAGAATGACAACAGTTTTCACTTTAGTTTGTAAACACCACTTATGACCTAATTCCGAACTTAAAAGCAATATTTTAGTCTTTAATATCACTATTTAATTACTTATCTCAAATAAGAATAATAATGAAGTTTCTGTTAGGTTATATTATGTTGACAATTCACCCCTCAATTTCATTCAGTGCTCATGCTCTTGGGTTTTAACTGGTAGATAAAATCACTATCCACCACATAAACCACCAGATAGCTTATCCTGGGGATAAGGGTACTTTAACCGGTAGATAGCGCTATCTGAAGGTGAAAAGACGGTATTTTCTGTTATCCCTCAGTTAAAATTTATTCTTAGGATAAACTAGTTTATCCGAAGGTGAAAAGACTGGCCCTTAAAGTATCACTTTCCTAGCTTGACACGTAAATAGCTATTACAGTTTAGTTCTCTTGATTCTACACTGACTTTTAATGAAAATTTTTATGTGAAACGTCAAAGTCAAAGGTGCGTAGATAATAAAAAACTACAAAATGATTTTTGCGGTCCCAGACCAGAAAATATTACTTTCGGTCTGGTCTTTTTAGGGTTGATATGATTCATTTTCATATATGGTAGGCGAAAAATACTATAGTTTAACAGAGCTGTTAATTTTTTATAGGTAAACAAATAATTTTAAAATAAATAAGTAAAAAAACTACAACTAACCATAAAATCATTTGAAAATATGTAAATAGGCGCATCTGATCTATGTTAACCCGAGATATACCTATTTCTTTTACGTCGGGGTTAATAAACGAAAAATATGTTTTACTTAGCATTAATTTTATTAAAAAACTCTATACGCAAGTTCACACTTCAAATCGACTAGTCCCTGTCACCCCCACACATTTCGTAGTTCCCTCACTATTCTCTCTAATTTTTGAGTATTTATCTTGAATACTAAATTATTAGTTTATTTAACACTTTTATTATAGGTTATAAGTTTTGCTACGTTAAAAACCCTTGCGGGTGAAAACAGTTTGTGGGTTTTTTAGTGACCATTTTATAATTTTAAGTTTAATAAGAAAGGTCAGTTTACAAAGTTATTTTTTTTATTATTTAACTTGTATTACATTGTTAATGAAATGATCCCTAAGTCCTTGCTATGGGAATCGCTTTGTTTTTCCTAAAAAAGTTTCATTTATTTATAAAAGAAAATTTATTTATTTATTCATTTCCCTCACAAGAAACAAAAATATTTGGAAGAAGGAGTAGACTGAATAACATATACATTATGAAAACGATGTAAAATATAAAAAAAAACAATATACCGCATAATGAAAAGGAAATAAATTATTAATTAATTAATTAATTAATTTAACTATTTTAAAATAATGTACACAAATAGATTTTTGACCAAATTTTGTTTGTGAATTTAGTTGTATTATTTTTTATGGACACTTTAAATATTATAATTATGACTATTACTTAAAGAAAAAAGATCAAAGTCAAAGTCAAAATTGCTTTATTGTTGAAGAATAAATACATTCTTATAAACAAAGCTGTAAAATTTTAAAAGTCATAAAAGTTATAAAAAAATAATTTAATATGAAATGTCATATCTATATAGAGTCAAAAAAAATACTGAAAATATAAAAACAATATAAAGACAATATACAGAACATTAAACAAGAAAGGACAAAAAGAAAATAGACAGAAAATAGACACAAAGTTAGAAACTAATATTAGATATTTAACTTAATTGATCACAGAAATATTCATCCAATTTGTAGTAAGCCTTTTCAAGTAATAGTTTTTTAACTTTTTTTTAAACATTTTTAAAGAATCCACTTTTCTTATACCAATTAACAGGTGATTGAACATCTTCTTCCCCGTATACAAAATAGAGTTATGTACCAGACTGGACCTGGATCTGACAGTTCATGTGAATTGATAAAATTGAAAATGGATGTAAGAGCTAAGTCAATTTTTTTTAATTTTTTCGATTTTATACATAAAGAGAAGCTTGTAAAGAATTTTTCAATAAATTTGGGATGGAGCTTCGCCAGATATGTGCCAAAATGGCGGCAAATTCAATTTTTTTTTTTCGAAAAATGCCGATTTTTGCTGGACAAATACTTTTATTTTAAAATTTTTATCTTGTCTTCCCCACATAAAAATACAATTTTTAAGAAAATTCGTGGATTCTTTGGTTATTTATTGTGAATTTGAGGTTAGGATGCATTTTTAAAAAACCTACTGTACGGATCGATACTCTACTTCATCACGGTCATTTTAATTTTTTTTTATTTTTCCACGACTCTTAGAACCGGAGATATTTAAAAAATAGTGAAGCAATCCATTAGAAAAATACCAAAAATGACGTTTTTGGCACATATCTCGCGAAGCTCCAGCCCAAATTTATTCACAAATTTTTTAAAAGCTTCTCTTTATATATAAATTCGAAAAAATTAAAAAAAATTGACTTAGCTCTTATCCATCCATATAAAATTTAGAATTTATAAACAAGTACTTTTTCGGACGGTATACTGTAAAGAAAAGTAAAATATATTTGGCTTACCTTTTTCGTTTAGCTTTAAATTATTATTGTATATTATATTAATTATACTTGTATTGCTATTGTTAACATACTTTTTAATTGTTTTTAAACTACGTCAAAAAATGATATGTAATTAAAATTATATAAAAAAATTAATGAACGGAAGATGTTATAAAGCGCGATAATTTGGAAAAATGAATATTCAATCTTAGTTTATTCAAAGTGCTGCTAGTGAATCAAAAAAACATTTTGAATTTCTAATAAACAACACATTCAATTCAAATTTAAGGTAATTTTTTTTGTAATAGGTGCCTCAAAAAATATATTTAATATTCGAAAAAATTTAGTTGATAGTTGATTTTTTCCACCAGCAATTCTACTAGTAATAATTTCAGAGTGAATCTAAATATTTTGGTAAGTTCAGGCTATAAAATATCAAAAAAATGATTTTTTTGTAATTATAAATTTTTTTAAATATATTTTTTTAATCTGTGTATCATAATTTTATTAAAAAATGTACGTGCAGGTCTCGATTCTGCGCAGTATTGCCGAACTTCTCGTAAGTAATGTCATAAGGGCATCTAATTTTTCCGAAAAAAATCGAAAAAATACGTTGCTAAGTAATATTTTAATAAGAAGCATGAGTGTTGGTGGCATCTGCACGAATGCATTTTGTTAAAAAAAATATTACTTTGCATTGTGTTTTTTCGATTTTTTTTTCATAGGAAAAATTAGATGCCCGAATGGTATTTGACAAGACTATTTTATGAGTAACAGATTATTCTGCATACACATAGCTTACAAAACATACTACCTTACAATAAAATCAGAAAACTTACTAAGCATTCTTTTCTGGTGTCCTAGGAGACCATAATTAGTTGTTATCAAAGGTATTGCAATTTTTGGTGACAACAGCTGTCAAGTTTTGCCGCGGGTAAACTCGAAAAAACTGCTGACAGGAGCTGTCATACAGTTTTTTCAGAAACCATTTGTAATTCAAAATTTCAAAATTTTTCTTTAAAATTGAAATTCTGTATTAAATGCAAATTTAAAAATAGAATAAACAATGAGAAACCAGAAGTTTCTCTGACCCATTTTAACTGCAAATATCTCGGAACTCTGAAACAATAGGGAGGTGCGGTTTTCACTGAACAGTTTCTTTTTATATAAAGTTTTTTCCAGTATAAATGTTTGTTTAGTAAAATCTTCTATAGGGTGTTTTAAAAAACCGGTCTTTTTCAAATGCAAATAACGTCGATTTTTTTAACGTCACACACTATATATTTTTATTATGCATACACATAGCTTACAAAACATACTACCTTACAATAAAATCAGAAAACTTATTAAGCATTCTTTTCTGGTGTCCTAGGAGACCATAATTAGTTGTTATCAAAGGTATTGCAATTTTTGGTGACAACAGCTGTCAAGTTTTGCCGCGGGTAAACTCGAAAAAACTGCTGACAGGAGCTGTCATACAGTTTTTTCAGAAACCATTTGTAATTCAAAATTGAGCGTTTGTGATTAATGGAAATTAAGACGAGGGAAATAATCGATCATATTGCATATCATGTGACTAAATTCACGACTTTTCATTGGCGCAGCCATGTGTGAATGAAATAATCGACAGTAATATCCCAAGACCTTGACAAATAGTCGACTATTTTTATTGTATCTAAATTTCGAGTTTATTTTAGGATCAATTCGTCGAGACTTAATTTTGGCATTAATAATCTGGATAACTCCCGAGAGCTTTAGCTCTACGTACGTATAAATTATACTAGTTTTGCTCTTTACTGTCTTGGCAGGTACGTTTAATTTAATTATATTATCAATTTCTTGAAGATTTTTACTCCCGAATCTACTCATTGTTAATACTTTTTAACAAAATATGTCAAATTTCATTCTGTAATAAACTTTAATGGCAAACTGTCAAAATTCAGATGACGCGCGCCTACTATGTTTTGTCGTAAAATGGACGGTATTGATATTTGACAGGCAAGGGAAATAATCGATCATATTGCATATCATGTGACTAAATCCATGACTTTTCATTGGCGCAGCCATGTGTGAATGAAATAATCGGAGTAATATATTTTTGTAGGTTTCTAGAATGCCTTTTGTTACTATTTATATTTACATTTGGTTTTGTTATTTTATCGCTTTTATTTCTTTTCTGGTTTATTTCTATAATTCTTATAATTGTTGTTTACAACTTACAGGTGTCCAGAATTTACTTTTGTCCAGAACTTTCTGTTGTCTAGTTTATATTATCCCAAATTCATTACAGCTATATGCTACATCTTCAATAAAGCTTTGTAAATTTGGCATAAATACTAATATGTAATAATGATACTTCTAATTAATTTCTGTAGCTTATATACTTTTTATATTGATACCGTTAATTTTTAATAAATTTTGATTAGTTCAATGAATAATTTTTTTATATCTTTTTTATTTTTATTTATGAATTTTTTTAATATCTATTGGTGCTCAACTAGTAATTTTTTAGGATGTGATTTATTATCTTTTTCTTTAGTTTTATTGAGATTTTGAATTTGTTCTTTGATAATTCTTGCTAGTGGTAAGTAGGGTCGGTTTAAGGCATACGCGGAAGATGCGGCAGCAGGCAGGCGCCGCGGCCAGGGGGCGCCACAGCTGCCTGAAGGTAATGTAATAAAAAGTAGTCCAACACAGCATTTTAGGCTACTCAAATTTTAAAAATTTTCCCTCCGGTATTACGCCCCTCAAGCTACGCCACTGGTATGAGGGGCGCCAGTGAATCCACTAGAAAAATGTCTAGGACCGGCACTGGTGATAAGTTATATAAGAATAATGATTACAGGGTATTTTTATATTTGTAATAATTATATTATTATCTTTATTTTTGACGATTTCTTCTATACATTTTTTTATTTTTTATCTTTTTTTTGAGGTTAGACTTGTTTCCATTTCGATTATTCTACCAAAGCGACAAAAATTGACATTTTAAATGTACTAGAAATTTACCGTTTTTTAATTCAAAGGAATGCAATCATTAACGGCATTTTACAATTTTTAATTATACTTGTATTATTATTGTTAACAGGTACAGTTTTTAATTGTTTTTAAACTACGTCAAAAAATGATATGTAATTAAAATTATATAAAAAAATTATATATAAAGCGCGATAATTTGAAAAAATGAATATTCAATTTCGGTTTATTCAAGGTGTTGCTAGTGAATCAAAAAAACATTTTAAATTTCTAATTAAAATCACATTCAATTCAAATTTAAGGTAATTTTTTTGTTGTGTGTGTCTCACCAAACATCTTTTAAGTAAAAATATAACGAGGTAAGACTAACTTTAAACGTTTCAGTGTCAAGTTTGCTAGTTTTTTGGATTATTGAAATTGTGTCGCGTCAGAGGTCTCTTGTTTAAATTTTTATTCAATTCTAATTTTTATACTAAACGGTTTTGTAATTTCTAAAAAAATTTTTCTTTTAAATTAAAATTCTGTATTAAATGCAAATTTAAAAATACAATAAACATTGAGAAACCAGAAGTTTCTGACCCATTTTAACTGCAAATATCTCGGAACCCAGAAGCGATAGGGAGGTGCGGTTTTCACTGAACAGTTTCTTTTTATATAAAGTTTTTTTCAGTATAAATGTTTATTTAGTAAAATCTTATACGGGGTGTTTTGAAAAAACGGTCTTTTTTCAAATGCAAATAACGTCGATTTTTTTAACGTCACACACTATATATTTTTATTCTATCTAAAAGGTGAACTCTTTCCCTTTCCGAAAATGTATAATATGTTGAAGTTTAGATGAAAAATAAGTAAGTTATTTGATTTTTAATTTAAGGATAGGCATTTATGTAGACATCTACCATTAGATAATTTATAACAAAACAAACTTGAAAAATGTACTTATACCAAATTTTACTAAAAATTAACATATACATTATCTAATGGTAGATGTCTACATAACTGCCTATCCTTAAAAATCAAATAACTCACTTATTTTTCATCTAAAATTCAACATATTATACATTTTCGGAAAGGGAAAGAGTTTACCTTTCACATAGAATAAAAATATATAGGACGTGTCGTTAAAAAAATCGACGTTATTTGCATTTGAAAAAAGACCGTTTTTTCAAAACACCCCGTATAAGATTTTACTAAATAAACATTTATACTGAAAAAAACTTTATATAAAAAGAAACTGTTCAGTGAAAACCGCACCTCCCTATCGTTTCTGAGTTTCGAGATATTTGCGGTTAAAATGGGTCAGAACTTCTGGGACACCCGGTATAACATGTTTCTCATTCTTTACGACCAAGATACTAGATGTTTTGTCCATTTAACCCAATTCTTTAAATATTTGATAAACTTTTTCTGTGTCGCCTGAAGTAATTAATATTGAATTAATAAAATGCTGTCCTGGAGCGGATTAGTTAAAAATTAACAAATTTCTATTACCTTAAAACGACACCCTGTATATTAGATTTAAAAAAATATATTTCATATTCGAAAAAGCAGAAAAATTTTGTTACAATGATCATTTTTCCACCAGCAATTCTATATATAGTTGTAATACTTTCAAGGTGAATCGAAATATTTTTGTAATTTCAGTAAATATCAAAAAAATTAATTTTTTTATATAATTATATATTTTCTTTAATTTGTGTGTCATAATTAAAACATGCACGTGCAGGTCTCGCTACAAATAATAATAATTTTGCTCATAAACTATTTCAATTGCCAATTTAAAATTTTTTAATTACCCTCGTAATCAACTTTCTGTTATTTCTATTCCCAATGATTAACTATTTAAGGTGAGTAACAGATCCCTCTACCAAGAACTCCACACAATTAATTAGAGCTGATTTATTTATTAATTACTATTAACACAAAAATAAATATTAACGTTATTGAAAAATCTTGAACTCGTAAACGATTAAACAAATACCCATTCACTCGCATTCTTTCGAATTCCTAAAATATAAAATATTAATTTGCTGCCAACAACATTTCTCTATGTTATTCATATTAGCGGGAAATTAACTCATCCGAAAATGCCTTAACTTATATTTAATGTTTCGTATGCTAATAGTTAATAAAAAATGTTGTTATCGAAACTAAAACTAAAATTATTCTACAGAGAACAACAAGTAAGTTAAACATAAACACAATTAGGAATACCTTACACCTGTTGTGATTTTTTTTAACAGTTCTGACAATTATTATTGTATCATCCCTTTACAAGTCCATTACCACTCCTTCTCCAAATAATTCTCCTGCTAAATACTTTTTATAACATTTAAAATTTTGATACTCCAACACCAATTTTAGGTTATGCCCTATGTCATAACATTATATTTACATTTGGTTTTGTTACTTTTTATCGCTTTTATTTCTTTTCTGGTTCATTTCTATAATTCTTTTAATTGTCGTCCAGAACTTACTTTTGTCCAGAATTTACTGTTGTCCAGAACTTACTATTACCCAGAACTAACTGTTGTTTACAACTTACAGGTGTCCAGAACTTACTTTTGTCCAGAACTTACTGTAGTTCAAAACCTACTTTTATCCAGAACTTACTGTAATTTAGAATTAACTGTTGTTTATAACTTAATAATAATAATAATGGCAACTTTGGCAACTTACTGGTGTCCAGAACTTACTGTTGTCTGTTGTCTAGTCTAGTCTGTTGTCTGTGTTTATAACTTAAAAATCGAATTTATGATTTTAATATCGAAATTGTAAACTTAGCATACACTTTTTCGCATCAAAGATTTTTTTATCGTTTTCTACACCCAAAAAAGTGTACCTAAGAAAGAGCCTATTTTCAGCGACATCACATTTGTAGCTCTGACTACTGGGCCATTTCCTATTTTTATTTGTTGTATTTCAAGTTTAGTTTCTTATCAATTCAGCATATTTGACCAAAGGAACCTTCTACCGGTATGACCCAATTATTAAAAACAAATTAATGGAACTTTTATTTACAATATTCGCTTTTGTTTCAGGAAAGACCAAAAGACTAGAAGGTAGATATATCATTGACGAAACTCCAATAAATAAATTTTCAAAATGGAAACATTTGTTTCGTTAGACCATTTTCACCAAATTATAAATAAACATGAAGGTAAGTCAGTTTTGTTTTATAATAAACTTTTTAATAGTGAATTTGGAAGTATTTGAGAGGAATTGGCATATTTCTAATTATTTTCCTCTCTATAGAATCTTAATTTTGTAGCTATTATCAAATTTTTATTGAATTAGAATTCCATTTAGGCATAAAAACATATGAATATTTATATCATGCGCGCGAATGAAATGAATTATTTTTTCTTTTAGTTTTTATTTTTACATTCAATTATTATTTGTTCAAATAATAATTAATAATTACTATAATATATTCTGAATGTTTATTTTATTAATTAGTAAAGAAGTTGTAGTAAAGGTTCTAACTATATAACCACGGCAAAATGTATACACATTCCTGTAGGTTAAAGATCAAATGCTGCAATCCCAAGATACTGCAATATTTAAGAAGCAGTCTTCAATAAGTGTATCTTACGGTGCCCCGGTTCACTCGTAAGGGGGTGAAAAGAAGGGCGTATATTATTATTATTATTATATTATGCTGCCCTTGGAGCTAATGTTTCCATGTTTATTCTGCTGGAGCCTTCCACTTTACACACTTTATAAAAATTACATTTTCGGGATTCTGTATTGTTATTGTTGTTATTTCAGATCCAAGAACACGAGATTGGTTTCTTATGTCTAGTCCCATTCCAACATTGGCAATAACTGTAGTATATTTATTTCTGGTAAAAGTGAGTACGTAAAATTAATAATAATATTTATATTAACAAATTTTAAGCGTTTTTAAAAACAAGAATATATTAAAATTTTTAAAATCTGACGAGTGTCCTGTTGATATTAGCAAGATATTCGATTTTGTCAATTATGACGTATAACATTGGAATCTGTTATGGTCTATTTTTATGCATGAGAGAGTAATAAAACAGCATTTCTAATGCAAAACTTAGTACGGTCATTTTAAATATTTTTACGGAAAATCTAAATATTTCCTAAAATTGTCATAAATGTACCTGAGCTAATACAAGTTTTGCGTCTTTTATTGGTCTTTTATAACCATAAGCTGTACAGAACAATAGAAAAAGGTTTAGACAGGCCAAAAGCCCTGTGTATTAAAAATAACATAGCCGTATCTAAAGATTATTTTCAATAAGTACCTATTTGCCAATTTTGTTTTATTTTAATTCCAAGAATTTCTTACAGTAATCGAATTATAAGTAGATAAATCCCTTACCAACAAATTTCACCGAAAATGCGATTGTAGGTTTTCCATTTAGTAAGGAGGTCCAGTTGTGTATTCTTGACAGCTTACTAAATGTCGTTTAGTTGCAACATGCAAGGTGCAGTGTGCAGTCTATTGTGAATTCTAGTGTGATCATGGAAAATTTGGAAGTACCGCGTAAACGACAAAAAATCGGTCCTTTAACAGTTAATGAAAAAACATTAATATTTAATTGTTTTAAATCATTTACAGACAAACATTTATGTAAAAGTGTTGATGACACAGTGGAATTAGTTAGTAGTACGCTTGGTGTTGGGAAATCTACGATTTACAGAGTTGTTAAAGAAGAGAAATGTGGCGAGTTTCAAACAGCACGTAAAGCTCCAGGAAAACCAAAATTTCAAATAGAAAATCATTTGAAAGAAAGACTTCGAAGGAAAGTGCATGCGTTCTTCTTTAGAAAAGAATTTCCGACAGTAGACAAAGTTCTTGCCACGGTTCGAGATGATAAGGATTACCCTGAAATGAGTCGAAGCACACTATGGAAACTTTTAAAAGAAATAGGTTTTCTATGGAAAAAGCATTCCAGAAAGTCTATTTTAATAGAAAGAAGCGATATTGTAGTATGGAGAAGAAATTACCTAAGGACTATAAAAGAAATGAGAAACCAAAGAAGAAATATATTTTATTTAGATGAAACATGGATCAACGAGGGACATACACCAAATAAATTTTGGCAAGATGAAACTGTTACAAGTCGAAGACAGGCTTTTTTAAATAATTTATCTACTGGTTTAAATCTACCATCAGGAAAGGGGCGCAGACTGATAATAGTACACATCGGTAGTTCAAACGGTTTTGTTAAAGGTGGTTTATTGACTTTTGAATCTACTCGTACCGGTGACTACCATGAGGACATGAATGCTGATGTCTTTAAAGAGTGGTTCGAACAAATGATAGATCTTCTTCCTCAGAACTGTATAATAGTAATGGATAATGCAAGTTATCACTCGAGACTTACAGAAAAAATGCCCACAACCAAGTGGTTAAAAAAAGATTTACAGAATTGGCTAAATTCAAAGAATATTAAGTTCCATCCCGGTTCTGTGAGAAGAGAACTGTATCATTTGTGTTCCCTTCATAAAGAGAAATTAAAAAAATATGAAATTGATGAAATTGCAAAAAATCGTGGGATGACGGTGGTTAGATCACCACCATATCATTGCGAAGTAAACCCGATTGAACTGATATGGGCACAGATAAAGGGAGAAGTTTCAGGAAAAAATAATTTTTTTAAAATGAGTGATGTTAAACAGTTGTTTTTGGAGGCTGTAAATAATGTGAAGCCTGAAAACTGGGAAAAGGCAGTAAATCATACGATTAAAGAAGAAGAGAAAATGTGGAAGTTGGACAATATTACTGATGAAATGATCGAGCCACTCATTGTAAATATTGGTTGCGACAGTTCATCTTCTGATTTCGATTCTGATTTGGATTTGTAGGTAAGAAGTAGTTTTTATATTAAAATTATTATTTATGAACGTAACGTTGTTTAAAAGTCAAAGTTTAAACCCTTATACCTACATAGCCCCTTTGACACAATGTTCTTCACATACCTTGTGGAAAAATAAAATATTTTAGAAAAAATTGCACTTTTTTACCTTCAGCTGCTTAGAAGTTATAAGCAGGTTAATTAGGTGAAAATATAAGTGTACACCCGATATATTTATTATATTTATACAAAGGTTATTTCATACGAAAATACTCGAGGTATAACTTCACAAAATATTTTAACTGTCTACTAAAAGAAGTGGTACGCCTATGGATTACGAACGCTTTATTATTTTAATACTCTCTCATACATAAAAATAGTTCTATTTTAATATTCTCGGATTTATTTTTAAAATAAAAAACAATGAGAATATAAAATTTACAATTTAGACAAATATTTTTATAGCCATTATGAAACTGAAAAGTTTATGGTAATCAACTGATTCTAAAAATTCAAAAATACAATTTTTTTCGTTAATTATAAATAGTTCAATTTTAAAAGTATATTTTTTATGATTTTGTTTTCTATTTTGAATTTAAATATTTATTAACTAAATTATTAATTTTAGGTAGTATTGCCGGCATATATGAAAGATAGGAAACCATACCAATTCAAAAATTTTGTTTTAATTTACAACTTTTTACAAGTTTTATACAGTACGTGGTTATTTCATGGTGTAAGTATAAAATAATTGACTGAAGAAAAAAATGGCGATGGTAAATTGCCTGTTTTGGTAACCATTCATAAAAATGTCAAAACAATTAATTTGTAGTATACCATCGCCTCAAGACAAAATTGTAACTTAATAGTTTTGTTGTAAACCAAAATTAATAAAAGCTTTCATTTCCATCAATAGTTATAATTTGTTAGTTTGAGAATTATCCCAATTTTTCATTAATATTTATTAATTTTTCAGTAAATCTGAACTAATTGAAAGATTATATTTCATTACAATTATATTTTACTTAATTTTGGATTTTCTGACATGATAACTCCAAATGGAGGACTTTCATTTTTGAAGAAAATGACATTTTAACAAATAAAATTTTAAATCTAAGTTAAAATATAAAACCATTCGACTTTAAAAATCATAAATAAAATAAAAAATGAACGTTTATTAGCCACGAAATTCAACAAATAGCTCTATATAACACTTCTTATTCTTCTACTTTTTGGATCCTTATCCCCTTTCAAATGCCAGATTATGGCTTCAAGACCTCTTTTATCAATTTCTTCCAAGCAACTCACATTTTCTAGACTTTTTTATACTACAGAATCAGCTACCTTTGACCATTTTTTTGACTTCACTTAAATCCAAATATGTGAAGTAATATAGAAGATCAGATAATCCAAAATTGAAAAAATTATAGAGGAGGCGAGATAAAAATTTTCATCGCCTATATTACTTGTTCCAAAGCCATCGTTGAATGAGACTAAAAGATGGAGATTAGTTTTAGATTACCGGTTATTGAACAAACAAATAGAAGATGATAAATTTCCGTTACCTTCAATTACTGATATTTTAGACTCCTTGTCCGGTGCTATTTATTTTTCCCATCTTGACCTTTCCCAAGGATATTATCAAATATATTTAGACCAACTCAGTCGACTCTGTACAGTCTTTAGCACAGACCGACCTCAAGGATTAAAAATTAGTCCTTCATTTTCACGAGCTATGACCATTGCAATGTCGGGATTAAATTACGATACCTGTTTCATATATTTAGATGAACTTATAGTATTCGGTAATAACTTAATAAATCACAACAAAAATTTATCTAAAGTTTTCCAACGATTAAGAGACGTAAATTTAAAACTTAATCCAAATAAATTAGTCCAGTAACTGAAGGGTCAAACCTGGGAATAAGTCTGGCATGAGTTCCCACATTTTGTAGGTCACCGCAGGTGTTTTAACATGAGAAAATCCTTAACGCGTTGTGGTCAAGGGGAGGGGCTGAAAATGGGCCCCAAAACCTGAGAATTTTTGTTCAGACAAAAAATGGAGATCAGCTCATTCTCTACAAAAATGGCCCTTATCATTTTCTTCGAAAATTCAATAGTTTTCGAGATAATGGCACTCAAAAGTCCCCTCATTTCAGCCTTCAGGAATTCCGCTTTCTATGAATTAACGCGTAACCGGGCGGACGAATTGTTCAATATCTCGGAAAAAAATTAATATTCTTCGATGATTCAAAGTTCATCGGGATGGGAAAACCCGTAGCTACAATTCCATGTGACTTGAAGTCAGTTCGTATTTACCAAAAATATTTAAAAAAGCGGTCAAAGTTTTTTTCAACAATATTTAGAGGCTGCTTCATTAATTTATTCAGTTATTCTAATTTTACCTTAATAATGGGACCTTAGGGGGTCCTGAATGACCTCAGAAATTTTTTTGCAATACTTTTATGGCGTTCTAATATACAATTGATTTGTTTATTTGCATATTTTAGCCGATTTCGGAGTTCCAGAGAATCTTCGGAACAAGCGCGAATTATAATCTTATGATCCGTTATATTGATTTCCAATGCACATCATTTCAAAGCTTAGATGGTCTACTTTTCAAATATGAATAAATTAATGAAGCAGCCTCTAAATATTGTTGAAAAAAACTTTGACCGCTTTTTTTAAATATTTTTGGTGAATACGAACTGACTTCAATTCACATGGAATTGTAGCTACGGGTTTTCCCATTCCGATGAACTTTGAATTATCGAAAAATATTAATTTTTTCCCGAGATATTGAACAATTCGTCCGCCCGGTTACGCGTTAATTCATAGAAAGCGGAATTCCTGAAGGTAGAGCAGCAGCTGAAATGAGGGGACTTTTGAGTGCCATTATCTCGAAAACTATTGAATTTTGGAAGAAAATGATAAGGACCATTTTTGTAGAGAATGAGCTGATCTCCATTTTTTGTCTGAACAAAAATTCTCTAATTGGCATATTTAGCCAGATATTAGCGGGAAACCCATTATCCAGGTTTTGGGGCCCATTTTCAGCCCCCTCCCCTTGACCACAACGCGTTAAGGATTTTCTCAAGTTAAAACACCTGCGATGACCTACAAATTGCGCTATGTGGGAACTCATGCCCGACTTATTCCCAGCTTTCGATCTTTTCAGTCCTTCATTTACTGGACTAAACGTGAATTTATGAAAAAAGAAATTTTATATTTGGGACACACTATTTCGGCAGAAGGTGTTTCACCATACCCCAGAAAAACCGAAGCCATAATAAATTATCCCGTTCCCAAAGACTCCAATGAAACTAAGAGATTTGTAGCATTTGCTAATTATTATAGGAAATTTGTCAGATATTGCTAGTCCTTTAAATAAATTAACTAGAATGGACCTCAGAATGCTAAAGATCCTTTGAAATTTTAAAACAAGCCTTACAAAATCCACCTATTTTACAGTTTCCGAATTTTTCAGAAAATAATTGTTTTATCTTAAATACCGATGCATCAGGTTATGGCATTGGTGCCGTTTTGTCTAATGGAAATGATAAACCTATTGCATATGCCAGTAGAGTATTAAACAAAAGTGAGAAAAATTATAGTACAATTAAAACATTTGATGGGTCACCAGGTATACAACAAAATCGTTAAATTACAACTTTTTTCCCCTTCTAATATTAATTACTAATAACAACAATATTTTAGTTTCTGACTGGAGGATGGTTGAGGCCGAAATATAGTTTGGAATGTTTCGAACCAAATTCTGAGAAAAATGTTGAGTAACTATTTATTTTTTTTATCTTTTTGTTTTGGTTAACTAAAATAATATCTGTTATTTAATAATATTTTTATATTTCAGATGATTACTGTGGCATATATGTATTATTTATCCAAATTTACGGAATTCATCGATACGGTAAGATTTAACTTTAAATTTACAATTTATAAAAAATAATCTGATCTAAATTAGACGAAAAAAAATATTGTCAAGTATAATTCTTCCAATTCTTGATATTTACTGTTAGTTTATATTTTCTGATACAAGAAATAGCAAAGTAAACCAGTAAGGAATTTTAATATATTAGATTCGACATCCTAAGACCGGTTTCTGTCTTTCGACTTCATCAGTTAGGCTTTTCGAATCCAATAAATAAAATTCCAAACTCGTACAAGTCAATAGCTATATCCGCTATAAGATAACATTTTTAGATGTGCTACCATCTATGGTAAGAAGAGAGAAACCGGTCTTAGGATGTCGAATCTAATAAATTAAAATTCCTTACTGGTTTACTCACTTTGTATTAATCTCTGAAAGGGATAAAAAAGAAGAGAGTGACATCTTGACTAGATTCAGTCAAAATTTAATGTCAATACTCTCTTCTTACCATAGATGGTAGCACATCTAAAAATGTTATCTTATAGCGGATATAGCTATTGACTTGTACGGGTTTGGAATTTTATTTATTGGATTCGAAAAGCCTAACTGATGAAGTCGAAAGACAGAAACCGGTCTTAGGATGTCGAATCTAATAAATTAAAATTCCTTACTGGTTTACTCACTTTGTATTAATCTCTGAAAGGGATAAAAAAGAAGAGAGTGACATCTTGACTAGATTCAGTCAAAATTTAATGTCAATACTCTCTTCTTACCATAGATGGTAGCACATCTAAAAAAAGAAATAGCTTCTTCTGTCTTTCTCTACATCTCTTTCACTATCTAAATGCTTTTCTTCTTCAAATTGACAGTGTTTGTTTTTTATCACGATTTGATACGAGGTAAAGTGTTTTTCCACGGCTAATTTGGGAATCAATCCATTTATCACATACATCGGCGAACAGATTTCCTATGGCACTTTAAGATTTGTCAAAGGTATAAGAAGTATGTGAAGTACTTTAGCCACTGCTATAATTTCTACCTACTTAACGCGATATTTAACACTTTTTAAAAACATTATTCGACAAAATTTAACAATAATCATTTCAAACTGGAACATCTACCGATACAATTTCTCTGAAGATAAATAACCTCTTCTACATTCTTGTCTGCTTTAAACTGTATGTTGAGGGTTCTGGAATAAACCCTATGTTGTGCCAGTTTCCCAGGACGGCCAACAATGTGTTACCGCCTTTTTAAACTGCATCGTTGTATTCGTAAAATGGACTGTATTTTTTAGATTGAGTATATGTGTACTGTAGTAGGTTTGTCTTCTCAACTTCATTCAACAAAAACAATGAACACTTTTATTTAACCATTTATTAAACTTGTTAAATAAATAAATGAATAAAACAACAACGTAACAAAGGATTACCTTAAACTAGTAATCATGAACAAAGTATTATAATTAATATGTGCTTAACAAGCACTAACACATATTAATGAAAAATGAATTAAAAGAAATGATCACATCATTCAGAAAATATTATTTTTGCGTGTGTTCTGCGTGAGTGATAATTAGACACTGGAGGGTCCTAGCCTGATTCGCAGCTAGCGACACACTGTTTTTAATTCTCGAAGCACTGAGTTAAGCTCGACGAAGTTTTTTCGGTTTCAGATTTATTCCTTCCGGATTGCGCAATTGTTCTAGAAAGTTCGTTAGCGTGGGTTTTTTATATTGTCTAGACGAAACGGTTAGAATCGCGCCGCAGACTATGGCATGATATTTTATTATGAAATAGAGTAAAAAAATTATCTTTTGATGAAACCGCTTCCTGGTTTGAACGCCGTTCGCAAATGTATTTTGGTGCGGCGTTGCCGGTTGAACGAATATGAGTTTACATGTTTAATTATCTGAAAATTAAACACTGTATCTGGAAACTCTTATGAGCAAACCAAAGAGACCATACATGATACAGACGGCTTGAATCATACAAAAATGCATCATGTCTTCCTCTTGTTACCATCAAACTTGGTTTCCGTATGAGGATTAGAGTCTGTCTAAATCATTTCCAAAAATATTTGACTGAAGAAGGAGAGGAAGATTCCAACTCTTACTGACATTTAGATAAGCTTGTACAAGAATTTCTGCTTTAGCTAGTATTTGTCACCTTCAGAGAATTGTCACTGAGTTTGAGAGTTTTTTTTTAATTCTACATCTACATCATCACTTACTCTCATTTGAAAGGCCTCTTAAATTATTTAAAAAGAAATGCAATTCTGTTTTAGATATTATTCGTTTTAAGAAAAAAAGACAATCAAGTAACAAGTCTTCATTTATATCATCACGCAGTGATGCCCATTGGCAGCTGGATCGCCGTTAAATATGTACCTGATAGTACAATGACATTTTTAGGACTCATTAATTCTTTTATACATATCGTCATGTATACATACTATATGCTCAGTGCCATAGGTCCTCAAATGCAGAAA
This sequence comes from Crepidodera aurea, assembly GCA_949320105.2. Taxonomy (NCBI): domain Eukaryota; kingdom Metazoa; phylum Arthropoda; class Insecta; order Coleoptera; family Chrysomelidae; genus Crepidodera; species Crepidodera aurea. The sequence goes on from OX439472.1 coordinate 103,482,667, forward strand.
TATTTGTGGTGGAAAAAATATGTCACCGTATTACAGTTGGTAAGTTTCATTCAAGTCAAAACTAATTCATGAAAATGTTTTTCTTTCTTTTCAAATTAATAATAAAAGTGGAATACGTTATACAACCAGATTTCTCATAACAGACCTGTTTTATTCGCGTTTGTTGTAGAAAATGTGAATTATAGATTATTTGGCAACAATATTTTATAAAAAATTACTGTACGGGGTGTCCCAAATTGGTGAGTTTTGCAGGGTATCTCGTAAACTAGAAGAGATAGAAGAAAAGCAGTTAAGATGTTATGACTTCTTTTTTTGTTAAAGTAACGATAGCCAAATTAAATCTTTAGTAACTCCCTGCAGTTGGAAGATACAGGGCGATTATTGAAAACTGTCGAAAACTACAAGGTACTATAACTTCTTAATTAAGAAAAATATAAAAAAAGTTATAAAAACTTTTGATAGATATAATATTAAAGAGTTCAGTGGCGCACAGATTATTTTTTTTAGGGGGCTCATTAAGGAAATATAATGCAAACTTATGTTTTTTTAAATGGGACACCCTGTATATTTTGACGTTTTTCGTTTCCTTTTTTAATTCTCATTCACCTGATATGACATATTATATATCTATTTTCAATGGTTGGAGCTACAGTGCAAATAAATCATTTATGGATGTTATCAGGTGAAATACCCTTAAAAAATTGAGCACTCAGTAACGAAATTTAACATTTTATAATAAGGATACTGATGTGTGACAATTTTATTTATCAAAATTATAATTAATAAAAAATAAAACCAGATTAAAAAAATAAAAACAATAAACAATTAAAAAGTAGTAAACTGAAAATAAACCTTTTGCAGGTTATTTATTATTGACATTAACCCTCCGGGTTGTTGATTATTGATGATATTGTTTTCAGTTGTACAGGAAAACAAAAATCCTATAACAAAGACGACGCGATGTTATAGCGTTTTAACATATACCTTTATTGTTTAAAAATATGCGTAAAAAAAATTAAATTTTGGTAACTTTTTAAATTATTAAAAAAAATCATGCGAGTGGACCAAGCCTATGTACAATAGTTTTAAATATAAATACAATACCTTTGCAGTAGTAAATATATGTTGAATTAGTTGTATCACGATAAATGCGAATACATCCATCAAAACAAAAAATATGTTTTGCCACAGGTCGTATTTAATACTACTTAATATTTCATTTTATAATAGTTATTTATTAATCAAAAAACGTTTTGATATTTCAGATTACAGTAAAGTAATATCAAATACTTGTCCCAGCTTAAAATGGAGGCTTCATCTTTGTCAATTTTAACTCACACAATTAATTTCGTTTCCTTTTTTGGATGACCCAGAAAATACTACAATCGTCTCTTGGACTAATATTACTAATATCCTTAGCACCTACATGGCCATTAGTTCCATACGTTGACAAATTTAGCCAAATAGCTGTTTTGCTTTTGGAAAAAAGTTATATACATATTTCATAGTTGTATACATTTTAAGTTTTCTTTTTATATATGACTACTATACGAAAAGCAAATGTACCATGCGATTCAAAAGCGTGCTTCAACCAAGAATGGAGAGTAAAAACAAGCATATTGGTGACAGTTTTTAAAAAAAATTCCTCAATCATAGAGATAGATGTCTATAAAATATTAAATTCGGATTAATAGAAAATAGTTCATACTTCTTTAATATATTTTTCGAAAGGTTTGGATATTAGAGAGATATTCAAAATTAATGTGCGATTTATTGATTGAATTTGTCAATAATACCTATAACTAATTTTATTAGAATGTGAAAATTATATTAAATGTTCAAAATGTCCTCCGTTTTGTTGTAGTAATAATTGACACCTTTTTCTTACTGATCTTACACAATTGAGTATGTTCACTGGCTTTATTTTTCTAAATGCGGCATGAATATTTTGTAATAAATCTTCCCTACTCTCGAAGTTAGTCTTGTAAATATTATTTTATGATTTTATTTTTGGTAATGCTGAATTGGTTGGAGATTATTTAAACGAAAAACTTTTTAATCGATGAAAACGGAGAGCATTTTGAACATTTAATGTAATTTTTACATTCTAATAAAATTAGTTATAGGTAGATTAGTTGTTACGACGTTTCTTGTTGATTCATAAGTTTATTGTTTTTATTTTTTTAATCTGGTTTTATTTTTTATTAATTATAATTTAGATAAATAAAATTGTCACACATCAGTAGCCTTATAATAAAATGTTAAATTTCGTTACTGAGTGTTCAATTTTTTAAGGGTGTTTCACTTGATAACATCCATAAATGATTTATTTGCACTGTAGCTCCAACCATTGAAAATAGATATATAGTATGTCATATCAGATGAATGAGAATTAAAAAAGAAAACGAAAAACGTCAAAATATACAGGGTGACCCATTTAAAAAAACAAGTTTGCATTATATTTCCTTAGTGAGCCCCCTAAAAAAAATAATCTGTGCGCCACTGAACTCTTTAATATTATATCTATCAAAAGTTTTTATAACGTTTTTTTATATTTTTCTTAATTAAGAAGTTATAGTACGTTGTAGTTTTCGACAGTTTTCAATAATCGCCCTGTATCTTCCAACTGCAGGGAGTTACTAAAGTTTTAATTAGGCTATCGTTACTTTAACAAAAAAAGAAGTCATAACATCTTAACTGCTTTTCTTCTATCTCTTCTAGTTTACGAGATACCCTGCAAAACGCACCAATTTGGGACACCCTGTACAATTTGGTTATTTACAGGGTGGTTCGAAAATAAGTAATATGGTTTTTTTAAAGAAATTATTTTTTATAACAGCTTTAAAAATACAGTCAAATGTCATTCCATCATGAATATATAGTTTAAGTAATTAATTCTTGATGATAAATCATATTTTATACAGGGTGACTCATAAATGTAGTTACAGAAGGCATATAACGTATTTTAGCTTTAACGAATCGCCCCGTATAAACGATGTGTTATAAAAATTTTGTATTATCTTAAACAAATGTACGACCTGTCACTCTACCACCACTCTATGTCATATAGCGTGTTAAACTGATTGCAAACACTTTAAAAATTAGAAAAGCTATGTTTTGTGTACCACCCTGTATTTTAAAAGTTTCTCCGTCAACTTTATAAATTAATACATTTTCACATTAACAGAACTTCAGTATTTAACTGAGCAAAATTTTGTTGTAATCCTATGACCAGTTTTCCTAAAATGTGTTCTCATTTTTATATTATTTTAGGAAAACTGGTTATAGGATTACAACTTTTTTTTTTTTTTTTTTTTTTTTAATTAAGCTTCGACCGCTAAGGGTCATTAGCATTTTTTTAAATTAGTTTACATTATTATACTTTTACAAAAAAAAAATATTTAGAGTGGTGACTTGAAACTAATTGGGTAAAATGTTTAAATTTGGGAAATTTAGGAAATTCAGTGTCCTTTCAACTTGTTCGAGTTGTCCGAGTGATTCTTGTAAGTTTCTTCTTGATACTTTGGACAGTCCTCTATTAAGTGTTTGATGGTTTGGATGGTGTTGCACGTTTCACAGATAGTGGGATCTTGTCTGGATATCAGGTAACTATTGGTTAGACGGGTGTGTCCTAGTCTTAATCTTGAGGTTTTTATTTGTTGTTGTCTGTTGGATGGTAGTGGCAACGGTGTATTCACGTCTGGTTTAATCATTTTGAGTTTCGATGTTCTGTTGTTCCACTCGGATTGCCATTTGTCTTTAATAGATTTTTTTAGGAAATTTTCTATATCAGATTGAATATATAATTGGGATATCGGGGTATCCTCGGATGAAGCTGCTTCATAGGCTGCCTTGTCTGCGGTCTCATTTCCTGCAATTCCTATATGTGAGGGAACGAAGATCAAAACCAGTTTTACATTGAGTAAATAGAGTTGGTGTATTAACTGTTGGATTTGTTGCACTAGTGGTTGTCTTGCGTATAGTTGTTTGATAGATACGAGCGAGCTGAGTGAGTCCGAGCAGATTACATATTGGGGATGTGGGTTACTTAAGGCATATAGGAGTGCTTGATGAATTGAATAGCATATAGCTCTCCTGTATATATACTGGACTCTTCTGGAAGACGGAACCTCAATATACTTTGAGGTGTGACCACTGATGCTCCTACAGTGCGTTTTTCGTTATTAATCGAAGCATCGGTGTAGATATACTCCGATTTTCCATATTTTTCACACAGGTTGGAGAAAGCACTTTTTATTATTTGTGGTTGAGTCTCGTTTTTATTAAATTTAGCGAGGTCCGTCTCTACGTTGGTGTGTGAGAGAATCCAAGGAGCTGTGTTGTGATTTTGTGTGGGGAGAATATTTGGGAGATTATAATTTAATTGTGATAAGTATTTATTTATTCTTTCGTAAAAAGGGGGGATCGTATTTTGATTTTGATAGAGTGATGTTGGGAAAGGGATTGAGCGGGTTTTTCGATAGTTTAGGTTGGATGGGAGTGCTAGAATTTTTGTGGCGTAGCTTAAGGAAAGTTGTTGAATTCTGTTGTGGAAAGGCATTTCTCCTAGAAGACTATAAAGGCTTTCTGTTGGGGTCGTAGGGAAAGCGCCAATTACTATTCTGAGGGCTTTATTTTGTATGACATTTATTGTTTTTAAATAGCTTTTCCTGGATGCGTTAAAGGCGATCGATCCATATTCAATTTTTGATCTGATAATGCTTTGATAGATGTGAAGCAAGCTGTATGTATCTGCTCCCCATTTTTGGTGCGATAGTGTTTTTAGAATATTTAATCCTCTTGTGCAGTTCTGTTTAAGTAGGTCGAAATGTTTCTTGAAATTTAACTTTTCATCGAATATAATTCCCAAAAATTTAATGTCGCTTGAAAATTTTAATGTTTTATTTCCCATAGTTAGAGATGGGTGCTGTTGGATTTTCTTAGTGAATAGGATACATTTGGTTTTATCGTGGGATACTTTGAAGCCAACAAACTTTTGCTCATTTAAAAAGTGAACTTCTGTTAAAGTGAAAATGTATTAATTTATAAAGTTGACGGAGAAACTTTTAAAATACAGTGTGGTGCACAAAACACAGGTTTTATAATTTTTAAAGTGTTTGCAATCAATTTATCCCGCTGTATGACATAGATGTGGCAGCTTTTTTTTCTGCTCTCCACGTTGAAAAACCTTTTGAGTTTTGTTAAATTAAAATTATTGTCAACCATGTGCTTGCAATTTTAAATTCTTTACATTTTAATACGTTACATCTTTTCAATGTTTTTCGTTACCCATGGGCCTGAAGATGGCTGCTTAAGCCGAAACTAGTTGCCTATATCTTTTTTCTCATCGTTAATAAATTTTTGTGGTACCGACTTTGTGCAGTTTTATTCCATAAAATAATAATAAAATAAAAAGGTTTTCCATATGCCGCCAACTTACGTAGACACACTGTATAGGTATATATTGTCTTGTTTTAAAAACATAAGAAATTTAAAAATTTATTTATAATTTTGAAACTATAGGGCTTGGATTCCTAATAATAATAATATATAATTTTTTTTAACACAGTTTTATAATTTTTTTTTTAAATTTATTTTTTAAAAAAATAAAACAAATGGAAAAAAATCAAATTTACACTCTAAAAAAAACGAAACAAAATTTAAAATTTAAAATGATCCTATTTAAAAAATCAAAAGTATGTCACTCTGTTTTATAGAAATAATCTGAAGTTGTTTATTAATAATTTTGTCCCTATAACCAAATAAATCAATCAGTTACTACTACAAAAAAATTTACAAAAAAAACTATTGTTACTTATCTTCTTCTCTTTCCCACCTTTTTTTTTTAATCTCCCCTCTTATTTCCTGACCAGAATTCCGACCCTGACTCCCTCGACTTCTTCCAACTTTCCACCTTTCATGCCTTTTTTTCAAATCTCCACTCAACCTCTACTGCTTCGTAAATAATTTATTTATTATTTATTAATAAACTTCAATTCTCTTTTTCCTATTTCCAAAAGAAACTTTCTTTTTACTTTTTAAAAATATTTTTTGACTATTCAATTTCTTGACAATCTTTTTTCTCTGCCCTCCAACAACCAACCCTCTTTTTTTTCTCTACTTTCTAATTTTTTGGTTACAATCTGATTCTTTTTTTTTTATCTTTAACTGTCTAAACTAACTATAATTTATTTTTATGTTTTATTATTAAAAATAGGACTAATTGCTATACATCTACAATTAAACAACCTCAGATTATATTACAATACAGTACAATATATTTTTTGATATTTATTATATTTTTTTCAGATTCAATTTGTATTAGGTTTAGCAAACTCAGTTCAAGCAGTACTTTTTGGATGTTTACCTTCAGCAGTTGGTTGGATGAATATTTCCCAAAGCCTTATATTCTTTTTGATGTTTTCCGACTTTTACAAACATGCTTATAAGAAGAAACGTATGAACAAATCTAATGGCATAGCACACGTTAATGGTGTTTCGAAAAAAGTTGACGTGAACGAAAATAATATAAAAAGTGATAAAATGTTATAGATTAAAAAATACATAAAAAAAATTTGCATTTTTATTACATATGTACGTTCCCTTCAGATAATGAAGGTGTTCTTTCTCACAACTATAAAGCCCCAGAGCGCCACGGCAAATAATAATAATGGCATGGGGTTATATACTCATTGGGCTGCTTAAAAATGTAGATTTGAATATTAAGAGCGAAGCTCGGTGACCAGATATTATAATCTAAGTGGGGATGTTATATATAGTTATGGTTGTTCAGATATGGTCATAGCCCAGAGTAAATTTTGATTCAATTGTGCAGTATTATGTATCCGAAATTTCTTTAGTTAATGCAAAATCTATTATCAGTGATCTTGCTATTGGGCAAGTACTTTGTGTAACAACTCATTCAGCTGGACCTTAAAAAATCAAACACAATCAAGCACAAAAAGTAGTTACACTTCACATCTACAATATTACAAGATCCTTCCTAAGTCAGAAATAATTTCTTGGTAGACAGTTCAAATTAATATATCAAGAAAAGAAACCAGTAAAGTACTGAGAAAAATATATTAATATTAATGATGAGTGTAAAAAATCACGTAGATATGAGCATGTTACGAAAATGCATATCCTCTAAATGACGGGTGTTTGCAGTGAGTGTGACGCCTTTGTAACAGCTGAATTAAAATTTTGGACATGATGCCTATTATTCCGGTCAATTTATATTGATATGGAGAATACATCTGATAAATATCTGTCGAGAATTTTAATTATTTATTTTAGGTCATAATTAATTAATTTAAATTCATTCAACGTTTCAATTCTCATATATTTTGTCACACTGTTTATGGATGATAAATAATAAGTCGACTTCATGGTATTAATAATGCATCAATAAAATTTAAGAGATATTTTTGTAATATATTAGGACCTAAAACAACTGATACAGTTAAAAACCTGGAATATATTAAATTTAGTAGCAATTTCTAAAAAACGTCAGACGCATGGCTAGTGGAGGATTCTCGCAAGATAATGACGAAATATTAAGTTTTATTGAAGATTATAGGTTACTGATGAAGAGGATGAATGCTCATCAGTCTTTGGGTGAAAAATATCAAATGGACATATCAACCGGTTTTTTAAATAATCTTTGAACTGTATACACGAAAATGATATAATATATTATATCCTCCTGATATATTGACTTCACACCTGTTGCTGCTAGACTATATAGAGTCATGGCAAAAGGTAGAGTCGATAACGCAATGGCTCTAAAGAAGCAAGATGGTAGCTACACCGAAAGTGAAAATGAAAGAGCCCAACTCTTACTGGACACTCACTTCCCTGGGAATGAACCTATTTCTATAGGGCACACTCCAGAACGATATAGTAGACATACCAGAGAAGATACGGCAATGGCCAGACATATCTGCAGCAATAGACGCATAAGATGGGCCTTGAACACCTTCCAACCGTTTAAATCAGCAGGAGCTGATGGAGTATTCCCCGCCCTACTTCAGCGCGGGCAAGAAGAAATCCTACCACACCTAGTGAGTATGTGTCGTAGCAGTCTAGAACTGGGATATATACCGGAAGTATGGAGAAGGGCCAGAGTCACCTTCATTCCTAAAACAGGGAAAAGGGATACAACCAATCCTAAATCCCGTCGACCAATTAGTCTCACATCGTTCGTTCTGAAAACGGTGGAGAAAGCATCCCATCAGCATGCGTACCAAACGGGCAAATCTACGGAGACCGCATTGGTGCAATTGACAGATGAAATCTAGGATGCACTAGAGAATAAAGAATCTGTAGTGTGTGCCTTTCTAGACATAGAAGGGGCTTTTGACAACACACCACACGAACCTGTCAAAAGAGCACTAGAAGAAAGAGGGGTAGACAACACGACAACCAGATGGATGTCGCGACTACTGTCTACCAGAATAGCAGAGACTAAAATGGGACAAGGCACTATTTCCATCTGTACAACCAGAGGATGCACACAAGGAGGAGTGGCCTCCCTTCTTATGTAGAGCTTAACAGTGGATCGACTCCTCTGCGATTTGACCGAGATTAGTATATCGTGTCAAGGCTATGCAGATGACATAGTCATAATCACAAGAGGCAAATTCGAGAATACCCTCTGCGATATAGATCAAAGAGGGCTGGACTATACCAAAGAATGGTGTCAATCGATGGGACTTAGCGTCAACCCGATCAAGACTACCTTAGTTGCTTTCACCCGGAAAAGAAACATTAACCTCAAAACCATCGAATTGGGCAGGAAAGTTATTGAATGGAAGCGAGATGTCAAATATCTGGGACTAATACTAGATAATAAACTCATGTGGAATAAGCACGAAAAAGAAGTAACCAGCAAAGCCACGAAAGCTCTAGTGGTGTGCAGAAATTTTACGGGAAAAAACTGGGGATGTAACCCAAAGATCCTGCAGTGGATGTACACGTCAATACTGAGACCGGCCATCACTTATGGAGCAGTAGTCTGGGGCAGCAGAACTAAGCTGGCCAGTACAAAGGCAAATCTAGCGAAAATCCAAAGACTAGCCTGTGTATGCATAACAGGTGCAATGAGAACGTGCCCAATGGCCGCCATGGAGGTAATCCACTCCATATAGTAGTGGAAAGTATAGCGATAAGGACAACCTACAGAATGACCATAGGAGAGGATCAACCAAACGCAAGTTTCGACTCCTTCCTGGAAATCACCAAACCTGGGACATGCTCCAAGATGAGATGACAAAGAAGTTTAGCTTTGTGAAAGAATTCAACATAAAGCTAAGTAACAAAAGCGAATGGGACAAAGATACCATCCCAAAACACAAGAGAAGTGCCAGGAAATGGTACGCAGATGGTTCTAGAACAACAGAAGGAACAGGAATAGGAGTAAATGGGCCTGGAACCAAATATTCCGAAAGTTTAGGCAAATCTCCGAGCATTTTCCAAGATGAAATATACGGCATCGGAAAATGTGTCCAGTTCAACATAGAAAGAAATTTTCGCAGACAAGAGATCATCATCATGTCAGACAGGCAAGCAGCCATTAATGCCTTGAACTCCCATGTAATCAACTCCAAGATAGTTTGGGAGTGCCTAGAGAATCTAAACCAACTAGGCAAGAACAACACTGTTACCCTACTATGGGTTCCGGGACGTACTGGAGTGGAGGGTAATGAAATAGCAGACGTACTCGCAAAAAAAGGGGCTGAAACACCATTTCTGGGACCTGGACCCTTCTGCGAAATAAGCACCTGTACAATACTTGATGAACTTGGAAAAGAAGTAAATAAGAAAAGATCCTAATACTGGATAGGACTACAAGGAATGAGGCAGGCCAACTATAACCAGAAGAGATCTGACGACTGCATCAGTAAAAGTAAAAATAAGCTCAGAATACTAATGGGTATCCTAACAGGGCACTACCGTCTGAGAGGCCACCTAAAGAAACTCGGATTAGTAGACAAAGAAGAATGTAGATTCTGCGAGGAAGAGGAGGAAACCTCTATCCACATTCTCTCAGAATGCATAACCCTGCAAAATCCAAGGGTACGATACTCTCGGAGAATATCAAATAGAAGAAGAAGATCTACCTAACCTGAAGCCTACCGACATCCTGAACTTTTTAAAAGCAATAGGACTGGAGGAACTGATCTAATCGTTGAGACATCCTTAACGACTTGGCAGCAGTAGGGGGTAAACTAGATCTTATAGGTCGCAGTGTATCGACACCCCCATCATAGATAGATATCCTCCTGATGACGAATGTCTAGTTAAACTAGTGAGGTTATTTCAATGCATTCAACATGAGGCATGCGATTGAAGTATGCCTCATGTTGAACGTGTTGAAAATGGAACGTGAAAAGAAAGGTGAAAGTTGAAGATGATAGGACACAAGTGTTGATATATGTTTGTTTTAATTTAGATTTTGATCTCTGCTGATACGACATCTTGGTGGTTGTTGTAGTGTCTGTCATGAAGTGCTTTAGCCGACCATATCTTGATCTTATTTTCAGATTACCGGTTCTTATAATTGTTATTAAATTGACATCAAGACTATTTTTAATTAACATGGTATCTAATGGTTTTTTGAATAGTTTCCATTTCATTACGATGTCGTTAATTTGTTAATTTAATTAACAACTTATTAAAGTTAAAAAAATTAGAATTTCATAATAGTATTTTAATTGATCGGATGTTAAAAGGTGAAAGTTAATTTAATTAGTTTTATAATAATTAAGCTGGGAATGTCATAACACTTTAAAATATTTTTTTGGATTTTCCCTAATAGCAAATATTTACAATGTACTCTATTGAAAATTTTATATAACGAAAACGGTATTAACTACTATGGAAAAACCGATTATTTTTTTTTATTTTCAATTTGAAGCATGTAAGAAAGTCTAGTTACTTCAGAATTGTAAGAGAAAAAATTAAAGTTGATGAACCAATCCTTAAATTAAATATTAAATCTTGACGAAGCATCCACTTCCATCCTACAAAATTTTAATTTTAAATCTCTTGATTAGATATCGACAGACCTCGATGGCTGAGGAGCCAAAGTAAAGCGTTCAAATCCAAATTCTGGACCTTGCTATACAGTTTTAATGATGCTATTTTTATTCGCTGATCAATAACACTTCCGAAAATAGATGTTTCGAAACTGGAGGAATTCCGATTTCGATCTATATGTAAATTCAAATATATGTACAAACTAAAAATAATTACGGCCATACAATGAGGCGTGGAATTGTTTTCAGTAATTATTAGGTATAAAATTTGGTCCGTTCATTTGAGGATATTCGCGGTATTTGCTAAAAATGGTTAACAAAGTAGAAACGTGGAATTACTTACGTTATTATAGAAGATGTCATTTAGTAAATTGTAGATTTGATATTTTTATATGTACAACAAAAAAATATAACCTACGACTTCTGTCCTCTAATCTTGCTCGACTCCAGGTTGAACACTTTAGATATTTAGGACACTGACAATGTAGCTTCCAAATTATCCAGTATCTGCTTCGTAATCAGACAACTATATAAAACAGGTTCATTTGAAGTATTGAAATTGGCATATTATGGGTTAGTACGATCTGTTTTATCTTATGGGCTACCTGCTTGGGGAAATTCCCCACATATGATAAAAGTATTTCTAATACAAAAGAAAATAATAAGAAATCTCACGGGTTCTCATTTTCGCGCATCATGTAGAAATCTATTTAAATCACTAGGTATACTTACTCTTCCTTGTCTGTACATATAAACAATCACTCTTAACGTAAAAAAGAATGAACTACAATTTGAAAAAAATAACATGATCCATCAATACAATATAAGAAAAGCAAACGAATTAAGACTACCATATTCCCGATTAAGAGTGGGTCAGAATTCCGCAGGTTACCAGGGTAAGTGCTTTAACCATGCTGTTGGAGTGATCGGCAATAACTCATACAATATTTAAAAAAAAGCCTCTTTAATTACCTATGCTCAAATGATTTTTACTCAGTAGAGGAACGTATTGTGAACGCGCTAAAAAAAAATTTGAGATAACGACGGTTATATCCATTTTGAGGTCCCCTAAGACGATTAATTCCACGATAGCCCTATGCACATCGCAAAAAAATATAAGACTTAAAGTTTTTATTTGATATTTAGGTGCCTCACTGGCTTGTAAATACATCCTGAAATTTTCATTTCTTAATTTTGAACCTAACCTAAAAAAATTTTTTTTTAACTAAAAAATCGTAACCCCTAGCGTCCAAACGCTTGATCCGATTGAGCTGAAATTTGGTATGCGGATCATCGCGGAATGAATCCATTTGTTTTTGGTTGAAATCGCCCCACCAGGGGGCGCAGTAGCCCTATGTACATTACAAAAAAATAAAAGATCTAAAGTTAGTAAACCAGTAAGGAATTTTAATTTATTAGATTCGACATCCTAAGACCTGTTTCATCAGTTAGGCTTTTCGAATCCAATAGATAAAATTCCAAACTCGTACAAGTCAATAGCTATATCCGCTATAAATAAATTAAAATTCCTTACTGGTTTACTAGACTGTACTAATCTCTTAACCCCTTACCGCATCATGGGTCATATTTGGCACAATTAATATTTTCATACATAACTATTATAAATAAAGCCGCAGACCAAACTATTTTTGCATAGGTGGCCATATGTGGTATATATTTCATAATTCTGGTAGTGTAGCGACATCTCTTAACAGTTTGGTGAAGTTTCATACAATTTTGCAAATGACCGTCGTGTGAACAGGTGTTCTCAGTTTTTATAAATTTTGATCCACGATCATCCGAGTTTCTGTAGCAGATTTTGGTACAAAAAAAATAGCCACGTAAAGACTAGAGTTTTTCGAAGGAATTGCTGTAAGTAGACCCATGTAATTCTTTATTTTTTGACTGTTTTTGATGAGAAATATTGTTGTGTCATATGTGGAACTGTATGCACATTCGCCAAAACTCTCGTGGACATATATGGCACAATATGCACTCCGGACACTAAATTTATTTCAGAAAATGGATACACAAACGTTTTATGGTGCCAGTAGATATGTGCCAATGGATGTACCAGATGGTAGTGAAGACGAGAGACTTTCAGAAGATGAAGAACCGCCTGGTAAATTAGCTCCAGATTCTGATTACAAAGACGAAAATGATATGGACGATAACCAATCAGATATTATCATCCCAGAAACGGATTTAGAATTCAGTTCCGATAGCGACGACGATCTACCTCTGCTCGAACGGTTTCGTAAACTAAATAAGAATAGAAACAAGAATCATCCTACTTGGAAACGGGGTAATTTAGTTACATCGGATGAGAACCTAACATTTCTTGGTTCTACTGACATGCCACCTGAATTGGAAAATGCAGACTCTCCTTATGCATTTTTTAACTTTTTTCTAACAAATGAGATGATTACTGATATAGTTTACCAAAGTATCTTATATTCTGCTCAAACGAGACCACAAAAACCTTTGGATCTTACTGAAAAGGAGCTCGAACAGTTTATAGGGACCTGTATTTATATGTCAATAGTCCAGTTACCTAGTTCCAGAAGTTATTGGAACCTGAACCTAAATCACCGCTTGATCTCAGATGTTATGTCATGCAACAGATGGGAAGAAATAAAACGGTTTTTGCACTTTGCGAATAATGACGATGCTGTTGCAGCCGGAAATCCTGCTCATGATAAACTATTCAAAATACGACCTGTACTTAGAAAACTGAGGGAGCAACTACTAAAAGTTCCAAAGGAAGAGTACTTGGCTATAGACGAGCAGATTATTCCAACGAAAGCACGTTCGTCCATCTAACAATACAATCCAAAAAAACCTCATAAATGGGGGTATAAGGCGTTTGTTCTTAGTGGTGTAAGCGGATTTTCCTACGATTATGAAATTTTTGCAGGAAAGCAAACCAATATTCTCCCCAATGGTTTTCCTGACCTGGGAATGAGTTCAAACGTAGTTCTTCGGCTAACAGAAACTGTTCCAAGGTACATAAATCACAAGCTATTTTTTGATAACTGGTTCAATAGCGTCCCATTACAAATTTACTTGGCACAAAATGGTATGTTACCGCTCGGAACTGTTAGAATAAACAGAGTGCCAAATAGCAATATGCCAAAAGAGGCTGAACTGAAAAAGAATGGCCGTGGAGCGATGCTAGAGAAAGTCGCCACAATTGATGGAACAAAAATATCTGTTGTCTCATGGTATGACAACAAATTGGTCAACATGTTGTCTACATATGCTGGAAGTACACCAACAGTTGAGGTTCGAAGATTTTCGAAGAAGGATAACAAACATATAACGGTTCCGTGTCCAAAGGCTGTAACAATCTACAACAAATATATGGGAGGAGTAGATCTCCTGGATTCCATGCTAGGATACTATAGAATCAAACTTAGGTCAAAAAAATGGTATATGAGGATATTTTTTCATATTATTGATTTGATGGTTGTCAATGCATGGATACTTTGGAGAAGAAGTGAAAACCAGTTCAAAGATTTAGCTCTGGCAGATTTCAAAATGGCCATTGCAGAGTGCTTGTGTAAATTGAATAAAGCCAGCTCGACAAAGAAAAGAGGCTGTCCCAGTGGAGTCATGGATAACTTGCAAAACAAGAAAAAAAGGGGCCCGACATCAGATTTTCCCATCCAAGAGGTTCGAAGAGATCAATATGGCCATCTTCCAGTATGGTGTGATAATCGGCAAAGGTGCAAATATTTCTGTGGTAAAAAATCTTTTGTAAAGTGTGAAAAATGTGGTGTTCATCTTTGCTTGAACAAAGACAGAAACTTTATAAGTTCCATACTGAATGACTTTTAGTTGATTGATTTGCTTATACATTATTTTGATGTTTTGTTGTATTATTGCATATTGTGCCACATATGGCAAAAAAAAAATACAAAAAAAAAATTAAAAAAAGTTAATAAAGATTTTTTTAAATATTTTTACCGAAATCCTGAATTTTTTTTCCACACAGTGCATTTTTTTTACCAAAAACAAAAAATTCATGCGGTAAGGGGTTAAAGGGATAAAAAGAAGAGAGTGAAATCTTGACTAGAATCAGTCAAAATTTATTGTCAATACTTCTAACCATAGATGGTAGCACATCTAAAAGACCTAAAGTTTTTTTATTTGGAATTTAGGTGCCTTATTGGCTTGTAAATACATCCTGAAATTTTCATTCCTTAATTTTAAAACTAAACAATGGAAAAAAAATTTAAAATTTAAAATCCAAATGACATTTAAACAAAATTGCGACCCTAAAAAATTGTTTTACTTTTTTTGATATGTGAAATGTCTTTCCTTGTATAATATTTCAAATGTCATTTTTACTTTAAAAAAATTCGAATCGATTTTTTTTTGGTATACCAAATATTTTATTCTAACACCAAATTAATTTTTTTAATTTTTATTTTATAACTGCCGGGAAAGTCTTGTGGCGACACAACAGATTTTTTTTCATTGTGCTTATTATTTTCTCATTTACGTACTTTGTGCAACTAATTTTAGATTTAGATTTTGAAAGAATGATGAATTTGTTTGTATGTGTGTGTGTATGTAACGTCTAGATGTTTGTGATCTGAAAAGACTCGCCAAAAAGAAATTTATTAGCTGGGAACTATGTAAATTTTATTTTCTAAAGTTGAATAAAGTATTATTATTATTGTTATTATTATTATTATTGCCTGAGTTTTTGCTACTGTACTCACAGATTTCAACGATATGATCTGGAAGAGATCTTGAAGTGCTTAATCCCATGGAAACAGTGAGCGCAGATGGAAGGTTTACTGAGACAGATTCACCTTGGGCCATTGGTGTTATTAAGGCTGTTTCAAAATCCGAATCCTTCCAAACATGTACGTTTATAGATCATATTGCAGAAATGGGATTAGCACTTTCTTCGTCGGCATGCTTTCTGTGTCGACATATAAATATCTAGGAACTTGGACAGAACAATCGGGTGACCAAACAAGAGAAATAAGAACGAGGATAGAGATAGCCAGATCAACATTTCTAAAAATGAAGAAGTTATTTACGGGATATTAACATGAAACTTAGGATGAGGATGCTGCGTTTGTTATGTTTTTTCCACGCTCTTGTATGGAGTTGAAACTTGGACCCTCTAGAAAAACCACATCGACAAACTACAAGCATTCGAAATGTGGTGTTACCGTAGAATGTGGCGTATTCCCTGGACCGATAGAATTACTAATGCCGAAGTGCTGAATCGGATGCAGAAGGAATGCGAAATCATTAACACCATGAAAAAAGAAAGCTTCAATACCTGGGTCATATAATGAGAGGACACACTTCTCCAACTGATAGTCCAGGGAAAGATTAGTAGAAAGCGGAGCATTGGCAGACGCCGTGTGTCCTGGCTAAAGAACCTGAGGGATTGGTTTAACTGTAGCAATGTTCAACTGTTCAGAGCTGCAGTCAACAAGGTCACGATTGCTGTGATGATAGCAAACGTCCGATAGGAGATGCACTATAAGAAGAAGATGCTTCCTTCATTATTGTAGCAATTTGAGTTTGTCAGAATTTTTTACCTTTGTACTGGCGAAAATAAGTCTTAAGTACTTGGTCAAAGTTTTAGTAAGATTTTGCAAGGACATACTTGCATGCTAATAAGCCATAAAATCTTTGTGCATGCTTTGGCATTGGATACGAAATTGCTACTACTTCTAGCTAGAATATTTGGCATATTAACTTTGTTATTAACAGGAAAATCCACTCTCACTCTTTTTAATGGCTATTTGTGTTTGTGTTACTTGAGCAAGCACTCTAGATTTTATAATAAGTTAACCGAAGAGGGATTAGATCAAATAAGGAAGACAGGAAGATCGTGAAAAACATATAGGAACCAGGAGTAGATGACAATGAATAAGGAAAAAATTCTAAAACTCGATGTCAAATAGAACTTACCTCGTAGTCAAACATCAGTCTCGATGCTCATGGCGTTGATGTTGTTGTTGTGGCGCGGGTTGCAGTTCTGTTTTTGGGACAGTTGATCGCGTGTCACCATCAGTCCCTCTTCTAATTCGACCAAGTCACTCGACGACTCGCTCAACGAACTCTTTTTCATGTGCTGCCCTAACGTGCCTGGCAGATACGGGCAGCTGGTCACGTGGTTGAAGTTTTGTGACTGCATTTCCTCCTAAATAACCAAAAAACATAGTAAATTGAATGATCAAATATTTAATGTAATTTATAAAGGCCCCTCCGCACTATGGGCCAAGGTAGGCCAATGCATTGGTCGCAAATATTGGCATAATGGCGGCACTGGCCTTGCCTTTGGCTCCACATAGTGGGCCAGTCACTGGCCCAGTATCATGATAAATCTTGGACCAACATTTAGTTGCTTTAACCCTATTTCCTCGATGGAACTTGAGAAAATCGCTGCTGCAGCTTTGTGCTTGGCTAGTGCATATAATGTTTATTTAAATGTTATTGACAAGAAAATGATTAAAAAAATGAAAAAAAAAGGTGGTGGATGCTAACAATTCATAAGAACAGTTCTAAAAATGTAAAAGTTTCTTCATTTGTCCACGATTTTGCAGACACTTTTTATTTGTAGTTTCAATAATCAAACTCGAATACATAAACATAACCTTAAACAACGCGAAAGCCGAAACCAACCTTGGACAAGCGTGTGGACGCGTCACTTATCTACTGGCCCAATATGACCAACACAAACTAACTCCTGTCTACACAGTGGCCCAGCAGGATTGGGCCACTGCCTGTCCCATAGTGCGGAGGGGCCTTAAGGAAAATGCCTACTATTGGGATCTGACATACAGCGATACGCCACCTGGCGTACCAAGTCCACACAGCTACTGTCACTTTCATTAATTTCTTTCCCGCATTTAACCAAATGCCCAGCGTATAAAATGCGTTCGTCTTGTTTGAAATTTAGTTTTCTAGGGTCTGCTGTAGCCCTTTCACAAATTTTGTCAATCGTAAGATTCGTTTTTTATATTTAATGAGACAGCAACACGCATGTCAAATTTAGATCTTCACCCTAATTGACGCCATCTTGGGTAGGCCACGCCCTTATGTCAGATCCCAATAAATATTGGTATTATATTACGTCTCAAGCTAGTAAAGTGAACAGAACGTGCATTTGGAACTTTTTGTTCTATTTTAATCGTACGTTCTGCTAGATGTAGAAAAATTTTAAAATTGGGAGAAAATTATAACAAAGTTAAGTCACAATGATGAATAATGATTGTTGGTGATCGTCCTAGGTATTTCTAAGGGTAGGTATATTAAAAACGCCTTGTGTTAATGTCTAAACAAATATGACCTAATTCACTACAATTCCAAAGTCTTTTATTTGGAATATAAAATAAGGATATATAAAACTTGGTTTCTAACATAAAACCCTTACCAGTGTAGAAAACTTATCATGTCTTTTTTTTGTCAACTGAAAAATTTTTTAAAACAAATTCATTTCCTATTAAATAAAACAGTAATTTAATGATTTAGTGAATTAGTGATACATAAAATTTTAACAATTATTAATTTGTAAGAATTACTTTAATTACAAGAATTTCTGTTCTCATGGAAATAAAACCACTTATTTTAAAGGAAAAAGGGCTTTAATTGACGTAATACAAAATTTACTATAGAAACAGAACACTTGATAATCTTACAAAAATATGACAGCAAAATAGGACACGGAGAAAGATTTTGAAATTGAAGATGTCAAAATCTGTTTCCATCATATTTTTGTGACGTTCCTGGGAACAAATTTTTAAAAAAAGATAGCGCATTTGCATATTATAAGAAAATTTATACTTCGTCATAAACGAAGTTTTCTTAATAATATTATCATCAGAAAAAACCAGATAAAAACTTATGATACTATCCCGATATAGAGGGTATCCTTTTTGCAATTAACTCTTTTTGTAAAATAGGCATCCAAATTTTTGAAATATCAACCGAACAATTAGAAACACATTCGTTATTATTTAAGCTGATTAGGCGACACCCTATAGATGCCTCTTGTTCCAGTTTAACGTAACTTAAGCTGGCAATGTTGCTGTGGACTGTATTTTCTTTTGATTGTAAAATGTATGATGAATTGTAATGAAAGAGAGCACTCTTTAACTTGTTAATTTCTATTAACAACAATTTTGTAACACTTTATAACAATGATAAAATTTAACAACTGGTTTGTAAATGTTGTGCAATTGCTCAAAGAAATTTTGTTATCAGTATGTATGCATTTATGAATTGTGCAATTTTTATTGTGGACACAAATGTACCGCGAAGTATTAGGAGAGGTCCACCGACCTACTCGCTAGGAGAGACAAAGTTCTACTGAAGCTGGAAGTTTTCGATACCAAGCTTTGGATAAGTCGATCTCTGTTTATGTGTTTCTATCTTTTTTATTTAATTTCTAACGGTTTTTCTAACCAATTGCAACGCGTCGTTCGCATTCTTATTGATGTGTATTTTTTACCGGCTTGGCTGGCTCGTATTTCGACGTTGTTGTCTGTGGGCGTTTTTTGTGATTGTTTTCGGTAAACCTATTGGGATTTGCCGCTCAAAGCTAGCCGCGTGCCTAATTAGCAACTGTTGTAACGGCTTTTGTTATAGTTCGAAATATAAAAACTTGTTCCTTTGGCGGCTTGTCGGCACATCTACAAGCCGCCAAAGCCGATCAAAGCAACTTACCGACACATCTGGGAATTTTGTTTTTATATTTCTGCAATTGATAATGGAAGAACTATACGTCATACTGTTTCTATGCGAGATATGGATAACTGTTGAGTTTGTTTAAGGCTACCAAACACATAAGCGTGCTTTGTTGTTTATTTTATTTGAATATTATTTTTATTCCCCTTTTCATCATGGGCGTAGATGTTCGATTTTAAACAATTAGGTTCTTTTAATAATCTAGTTGAAGAATTCCATTGTATTTTATGACCAAAATCCCATGCATGTTCACATATTTTTGATTTTCGAATTGTTTATTTAAGATTTTTTACTTTATAACTCAAAAAATGTAATTTTTCTCCAAAAAGGAACATTTTTCGACTTCATAATAAAACTGTCCCTAATTATAAAAATACAATGCCTTAAAATTTAGAGACAAATTCATAAGGGAGGGACCACGCATGTTTTAACAAATCTGATGGGTATGAGTTTTTTGGTCCAACTTGTAAGCGCAAAAAGGGACATTTTCCCAATATTTACAAGACATTTTGTATGAGTAAAGAAAAAACGAAAACTATGCTACAGACCTGATCCGTCTCACGATGGTAGAAGTAATTGAAATTTGACACTATTACAGGCACTGGCAACGCGATGGTTAGAACACCAGCAATCGCACAAAGCGATCCAACGATCTTCCCCCAGACACCGACTGGCCTGTGAACAGAAATTGCTTAGCTTAATAAAAGTTATTTTCCAAGTGTGATATTAAGTCCAACCAAATCGTATTACCTTATTCCATGATAGTATTAATAATGAAAATAAACGACATTAAAATCTTCTATTTAATTGAGAATTAAAATTCAAAAAGTGCAACCACTGGAGGGATAAATCAGTTGATGAGTTCACAATCTTAAACATAAAATAGCTGGATCTGATGCACATTGTACGTAGCACAGGTAGAAGATACACGTATTCAAGCCACAAATTATTGGATTCCAACTACCTAATCTCGTCAGTGCAGCTTTTTCCCTGAAATTTACGATTCTACCCATCAGCATAACCGCAAATGTAGTTGAGAAAGAACAAAAAGAAGCCTTTTAATAAATCAAAAATCTCGTAAAACTTACGTTACGGCTGTGGTAAATTTGTTGTAGGAGAAACCTTAAGACCAATAGAAGTAAGGCTAAAGGAGCATAAAAACAACAAAGCGATAACAAATAATGAGAAAACACTGTTTTATTAGCAAATTTAAAGAAGTTTGATGCAATGCACAAGCGTTTTTTGTTTTTATTGTTGAAAGTTGATTAAGTAAACTATAATATCAATTTGGTTGGACTTTTCCATTTTCTCATCGCAGTAAAGCTACATACAATCTATCATTTCATTAGGGGGGGATATGTAAGGAAAAGGGTCGAAAGTTTTATCATGCTGACTAAGCAAAGTTGCGTTTGTAAAAACAATACACTATTTTACTGATTTCAATTAGATAAGCGGCAAAGCAGGATGAAACAAAGCCAATTCATGCAGCACCATTCACGATAACTATGTAGAGCAACAAAAATCAAAAATAAATTATTCACGTTCATAAATAAATTATTGTGTTTCAGTTGTAGATGAAAGAGTATAATTTTATTTAGAATTAATCATGACATAATTAGTAATGTAGGTGAAACTCCCCCGCACTCGATTTTAGATCAAATTTGATATTTTCTGTCTTTAAAAAATACGTTTCAAGTCTTGAAAATTATTCATAACCTCAAAATTAAGTTTAGTTAGTAAATATATTTTTTTTTTGGAAATATAGGAATTTTCCAAATTGTGTCAAATTTTAGCCTAATACGAATGGAGAGAATGCTTCACTTACTTAAATTTAAATGAATCTGTATCCCTACGACTAATGCAGTAACTGTGTTTTATTTTATTTATTACTAAGGAAGGTATATTTTTTAATAAATTGTGCATATAACTAGAAGCGTGGTGTTGGTGTAATGGTTTATTTTTTTTAATTAATATCAAGTAAATTTCGATTTATATAATACTTTAAAAAATCTTTGATGTGGTTTAAGCTGGTGTGTTAGATTAGTTCATCATAATTGGCGATTGTAACTAAAAATTTTATTTTTTCCTAATTATTATTGACTGATAATATCTATTGAGGTTTGTTATAAATGTGACAGTCAAAAAGGTAAAGGTTGCTTCAATTTTATCGAACCAAATATTTGTACTCTGGCCTGTTGGCTTATTGCCAGTGCCATTAACTTAGTTAAAAAAAATGTTTGTACTAAAAGTTTTTAGAGCACGAAGATGGTTTTATATTAAACAAAACCGAAACGTAGCGTAGTAAATATGCTGCAAATTAATGTTTTTAATAGATATTTAGTAAATCGTCTTCCTATTTTGGATACGACTAATAATTTTGAGAAAAACAAAATCCCATACTATGTTTTTCTTATAAAAATATGTGGACAAACATTTAAAATTCCTTCTGCTTTAGCTAAATAAAAAATTCCGTATCCAAAGGCGTCGTACGTGTAGGCTAAGTAAGACAGGTGAAACTGTATGACACCAAAGGAGAAACTTTGGAATATAACAGTATTTTAAGGCCTCTTGATGAATAGGAAAAGTCGGCAATGGTAAATAGCCTTATATCTATGTACACGATTTTCAAGATCCAGATACACAGAGAATATAGGGATGTTAACTAAGGAAAAATACAGAGAAAATAAAGATCACAGTAGTAAAGGGAAAGAAGCAGCAAAAGAGTAATAATACAGGAAGAAATGCAACCCCTTAGGAAGCAGAATATATAGAAATGGAAAAAGCAAGAGAAATACCTTCAGTGTTAATATTTAAGAAATAAATAATTTAAAATGAATAATCTACCATAGTAGTACTAACACTTTCATTTTAAAGCGAAACATGGGTTCTATACATGGTACTACAAAACCAAAAACTAAAGCAGTAGAAATGATATTTTCAAAGAAAAACGAAGATATATCAGCTCAGAAATGAAGATATAACAAAATATAAGGTAGTAAATAGCAATGGCGTAAATAGGATTTGAATTTGGGGGGTGATTAAACTGGAACGAGACACCACGGGGGGCCTGGGGGTATGGAATGAAAAATTTTGGAAATTTATACTCGTAAAAACGTGATTTTAACGCCTTTATTGCCTTAGTTTTTTTAGAGTTTATTTTTTAGTATTTTTTTCATTATCATTAGGCTTTGGGGGGTGATTCATCACCATGATCACCCCATTTATTTACACCACTGGCAAATATCTTCGTGAGAGTACAGAAAACAAGGGTTGGAGAAACAAAAAAAATTGTAAGGAATATTTTGAATTCGAGTTTAATTATTATTCCATATTTTTTGACATAACTAGGTTAGCAGGAAAGTATAACTTAATTTTCACTCTGTACGTTTCAATTAAGGCTATTTTTGACAAACAATTTAAATCCATCTAAAAGTAACGAAGCAAACTGATAAAAATATGATATGGTTTATTGAAAATACGAATTATACTTAAATATACCTACTAAAGGGTGTTTCTGATGCAAAAAATTGGTTTCAGGATGTAATGTACTATTAATTACTTGGCAATTAGTAACGACGTCACTACACAGTCAATTTAAGAATCTCAAGTAGTAACTACAGCCAAGTGACACCTTATTTTGAAGCCTGTTAATAACTATTAACGTAGTTCGGAGGGCCAGATAAAATAAATTACGCAAATGTATCTGTTTACTTATACGAAAGGGAAAAACATTTCCGGAAAGGAAGAGGCAAAATTTGTCATGGTCATGATGAATTCAAAATTCACCTGGAACGTCCAAAGTAAGACAATCCCTACTAACTTGGAAAAGAGGCAGACTTATTTTTAAATATATCCGTGAATAATAAAAGTAGAAACTTTGACAGTTAAATATAATTATACATTTTTTACAGCTTAATGATGGAAGAGATTCTTGGTACGCATTTTACTTTACTTGGATAAATGTCACTCTAAGAGGTTTTTTAATTGACAGGTGTAGCGACGTTACTACCAAGGCAATAATGATCTACTATTTTTGAAGCTGTTTAAATTCGTTTAAATCGTAGACATCTTACTGAGGTCTGGAGATAAATAAGGACATTTGATGCAAATCTTTATCCAAAAAGCCTAAATGAAAGCTGCTTCCAACAACTTTTAGGCCAGCAAAAGCTTATTACAATAGTTGAATTAGATATACCAACAGAATTACCGATTCCTAATTAAATATACTATGTTACCGAAAAGTAGAAAGCGAAACTCTTTAAAGTTTTCTAATAGAAATTAAAAAAATTACACTTTAAGGACATCTCGATATAAGCAGAAAAATAAATGAAGATATAGATCAAAGATGCCGATCAAGAGTTTCACTTCGAGCTTTCGATGCTATGGCAAATAAGCTTTTTAAAATGAAGGCGGGAGGACCCGAGGAGACATGACGGTTTTAAATTAAATTTGGTAAATGATTTAAAAATAATCAACACCACTTTTTTATTTAGTGGTCTGGTAAAAGTAAGGATCTATGTTAGGTCCAATAAATAATCCACAGTATACACTCACACCCTATATAGTCAGGAAATTGTTTTATAAACCAATGAGGATACTGTGATTTGTTGTGCCATTATTATAAAATCTCCAAATTATATAGGAAATTGGAATTATGAATGAATATTTCTTTTAAAGTTCTTAATATTAGTAAATGTAAGATTCTATACAGGGTGAGTCACGAGGAACTGTACATACTTCTACGATAAGCAGAGGCACCTTAGGGGATTACCAAATGACCATTAAAAAATGTCGTCTGTTTTTCTTTAATAATGTACAGAGCGATTTATGGATTTGGACCAAAATAATGTTTGGAATGTATTGAGGCAAATGGATTTCATTTTGAACATCTTTTAAAATCGTAATTAATATTAAATTGTTTTTTACTTTGTTCCGCATTGTTAAAACTATTTTGTTTTTGGTTATTATTATTTATTTTATTTCTTAATTTATGAATAAATATTTCTTGGGGTTGTTAATTTCATTCCGATTAAAATAATTACACATGATTTTCGCGGGTGGAAAAAGTTACATAATTTTTGATATGCCAGATTTTTAAATCCGGCCCTGTAAATTGATTCAAATTCTGGTATTTACTATATTGGAATACAGTGTGTGTCATTATGGTTTATTTTAAAGATATCTTTATAATTAATAAACATTATTATACAGTAAGATATTTCATTATCGCCAATTTTCAATTTGACTTTAAAATGAATCTTTAATTAAAAATGTAAGGCAAGTGTAACAAAAATTTCAAATATCCAGGTTTAACTGTACATTTATGTCCTCTGGAGAAATCATATCACATTTTAGAGAAATAATGTACAGGGTGAATTATTGCAATTATAGCAATTCAACAAATTTTCTCGAAGCCGGCCCTGGAATTTTTTAGTTCTGAATATGTCAGTTAGTTGCTAGACACCAATACACACTTTTACCAAAAAATGTGACAAAACGACTTAATCATTGATATGACCAAATATTATTTTGGTCCAAATCCATAAATCGCTCTGTACATTATTAAAGAAAAACAAGACATTTTCTAATGGTCATTTGGTAATCCCCTAAGGTGCCTCTGCTTATGGTAGAAGTATGTACAGTTCCTCGTGACTCACCCTGTATAATTATTGCCATAAAATAAAATGTCTTTTGAAACGTCAAAAGTTCCAAAGGGTTAAGAAATATGCATAAATAAGTCATAATTCAGGAAGTTAAATAGATGAAGAGACTGAGAAATAGAGGGAGTAAGAAAGTTGCATAAAATCCTATAT
The DNA here is from genome assembly GCA_949320105.2 of Crepidodera aurea. Classification (NCBI taxonomy): domain Eukaryota; kingdom Metazoa; phylum Arthropoda; class Insecta; order Coleoptera; family Chrysomelidae; genus Crepidodera; species Crepidodera aurea. The sequence goes on from OX439472.1 coordinate 103,508,246, forward strand.
AAAAAGGTAAAAAGCTATACAAGGGTAAGAAAATAAACATCGAAGATATTTAAAAGAAAAATAGGATTACAACAGATAAAATTTAGAATATAGCGCTAACAAAAATGTTCTTTATAAGGCAACTTTACGAAAATATTAACACCTTTAATAAACATTTTAGAAAGAAGAAGATGATAACAGAACTGGCCCATAAAAAAATATCAGGGAGAATCCAGATCTGCTTTTCTGTTTCATGGGACGTCAAACACAAATCTGTAGACGAATTTTCGAGCTAGAGGTCAGAATTGTTAAAAAATCATCATGGAACTTCGGTGCTTAAAATTTTTCCAAATTCTTAGAAAATATTTGGGAAATTGAAATATTATTTTTCGGAAATTACTTACATTACTTACATTTACATACTAAAGGGAAAACTCAATTTCTTTCTGTCTGATATGGTCATTTAAAAACATTCCCATGTTTCTTCTTGTTAGAGATGCAAAGTGAAACAATCTTTTAAATTGATTGGCAATTCATGTAACATTGTGGTATTCGTTTATTAAAATTAAAATTGAATTGTGTGTATTCTATGTTGCTTCTAATTCTAGTTTAATCATAATCGTGTTTCTAAATATGTTTTCTATGTAATTTATAGTCATTCTGATTATACCTCTAAACTGATTCAACTAGATTTTTCATCTACTTCCTACGTTATGTCGAGAAATGTTCTATTTTTTTTCTAAAAACCTATGTGCAGAAAGTCATCTTATTGTATGTGGAGAAGTTCAAATAATTTTCTTTTTATCTTTAGACGATATTGGTAATCGAAATAGAATGAAATAGTTTATAATAATCTTTTATAAATGTGTAAAAACATTAAATTAATTCTTATATTTACTTTTACTCTAGATTTTATGAAACTTCCTGTAGTTTTAACTTTTTTACGAAGTTTTTAAGTATAAACAAACAGGGTTAATATTTAAAGTTAAAACAAATACGTCATTTTAAAATAAAAATAATAGTTACGACACTGATTTCTTCTTTACAATATGTAATCATCTATGAGTGTACTGAGATCTTTTCTTTTATCCTTAAAAATCTATCCAATTTTTTAGAACTATATCTGAAAACTTTTACTCCTGAAGCTGTCATAAAAATTTTCCCGTTACTTATTATTAGTTATTATTATTATTATTTCAAAAACTTCTTCACAAACCATAAAAGTAACTTATATGGAGAAATACTAGGATTGATATAGATATATTTTAGCAGTGAACTTCAAAAAAGTACATTATTGGTAATAAAAATTTAATTATTTATTCATAACTTTTACGGTGTTGCTAAACTAAAGTCTGGAACGGGTTTTTTTCTTGTAGAAGAAGTGACAACATCGTTCACAAAACAAACCAAAACACAAAGAAAACCAACCAAGAGGTTTCTATCTGAGGTGCTTCAGTTGTGTAAAGGGCTAGTAAAAGAAGAAGAATAATTTAAAAAGTTTTTATTTTAAAAATAATGATAAGAAATTGGATTTGTTTTTGGTTGAATGTCCCAAACTTGTCGGAGAACCTATTTTTTCCTCTGAAGTTCCAAACTAATTCTACTTCATTTTTTTAAAAACATTTTATAGTTAACAAGATGAAATGGAAATGAAAATAAAAAAACGTTTTAATATTGATTGTTCTTTTCCTAAATGATAAAGTGTCCCCGAATTTCTGGGAGGAGGTCCAAATAGAAAAATTTCTCCATGGATTTAATTAGGAATTCCATGCTATCAGATATAAAAGGTGTGTCTCGAAGATGGGATATTAGTCATATACATGGTGACCCAGGAGTACGTGCATGCTCCATAACTTTTTTCTATTGAAGCTATCGGTTTGATTTTTTTTTAAATGATAAGACCGACAATGGGGCACATTCTAAATATATTTCTATTTACATACAGGATGTCCCAAATAAGATACACAACTAAGTTCTGATTTTTTAAATGGCAACCCCCTATTTTTGTTACATTTTTAGATTCGCCATTAAATTGTCGATATAACGCACCCGAGTTTTTTAGACTTATCTGCAATAGTTTTTGACTTATGTCAATTTATGTGTCAAAATAGCGTCGTGCAGAGATCCACAAAAAAGTTCAGAACTTCAGAACTGTTCAAGATAACTTAATCAACTTTTTTCCAGTCGATTCCTTAAGCTTCAGCGCATCTTCTGAGTTGTAGGCGAATTCGGAGTCGACGTTCTACAGCCTACTACGATTTTTTGAAAATTACAAATTACAAATAGCAATAACTCGACTTTTTCAAATGCATCACCCTATATTTTATTACATCATTGCATGCAATTTTTTAAGAGATTTTTGCTGATATAGGGTTTGTTGGGTCTATTTTGTAAAATTTGCGAGATTTATTGCAAAATAAGAAATGTTGACGGTTTATCGAGAAAAAAAAGGAATCGAGTAGGCCGCTGTCTTAAAATTTGACACATCCATATACTTTCAATAATTGTATGCGTCTAATTAAAAAAAAAGGAATCGAGTAGGCCGCTGTCTTAAAATTTGACACATCCATATACTTTCAATAATTGTACGCATCTAATTATTAATCATGAGTTTTACTCGCGAGGAATTAGTGAATATGGTCTACTGTATTGGCGAAGCTGACAGAAATCCTTTATTAGCAAGCAGAATCTACCTGCAAAAATATCCAGAAGCAAGAACTCCACGGGTGTCTTCATTCCTAAAGTTGAGAGATCGGTTTGAACTCACTGGTATTCTATCTTATACCATAAAGGAAATTGTCTTTTGACAATGTGCTGCATGGTGAAAGGTATTTACAGTTTCTTCGAGAACATCTTCCCAATATTTAAGAAGAAGTGGATTTGAATACCAGAGGGACAATGTGGTTTCAACACGATGGTGCTTCAGTGCATAACCATAGGATGGTGCGAGAATTTTTAGATAATTCCTACCCTAATCGTTGGAAAGGGAGAGGTACTGCTTCTTGGCCCGAGCGATCTCCAGACCTTACTCCTATATATTTTTTTCACTGTTTTCAGAGATCGTCCAACAACTGCAGATGATATGAAAAACAGGATTACGGAAGCCTTCCGTTCAGTTGATGGAGCAATGCTTGCTAGAGTTCGGGACTCATTTACTAGAAGACTAGCAGTTTGCGTGGAACATGATGGTGACCTATTCGAGCATTTGTTATAAATCAAAAATATTTATATTGTATCCTATTAATCATTCTTTCATGTTCTTGTAAATATTATAAAAACTGTTTACTTTGTAATGTATTTCTGTTTCTATTACAATTTCCTTTTGTTGAAACATATTCTTTTCAAAATTATATGAATATGTCAAACAGTGGACTACTCGATTCTTTTTTCTTTTAATTAGACGCGTACAATTATAGAAAGTATATGGATGTTTCAAATTTTAAGACAGCGGCCTACACGATTCCTTTTTTTTCCTTTAATTAGACGCGTACAATTAATGAAAGTATATGGATGTGTCAAATTTTAAGACAGCGGCCTACTCGATTCCTTTTTTTTTTCTCGAATAAACCGTCAACATTTCTTATTTTGCAATAAATCTCGCAAATTTTACAAAATAGACCCAACAAACCCTATATCAGCAAAAAGCTCTTAAAAAATGCCATGCAATGATGTAATAAAATATAGGGTGATGCATTTGAAAAAGTCGAGTTATTGCTATTTGTAATTTGTAATTTTCAAAAAATCGTAGTAGGCGGTAGAACGTCGACTCCGAATTCGCCTACAACTCAGAAGATGCGCTGAAGCTTAAGGAATCGACTGGAAAAAAGTTGATTAAGTTATCTTGAACAGTTCTGAAGTTCTGAACATTTTTGTGGATCTCTGCACGACGCTATTTTGACACATAAATTGACATAAGTCAAAAACTATTGCAGATAAGTCTAAAAAACTCGGGTGCGTTATATCGACAATTTAATGGCGAATCTAAAAATGTAACAAAAATAGGGGGTTGCCATTTAAAAAATCAGAACTTAGTTGTGTATCTTATTTGGGACATCCTGTATGTAAATAGAAATATATTTAGAATGTGCCCCATTGTCGGTCTTATCATTTAAAAAAAAAAATCAAACCGATAGCTTGAATAGAAAAAAAGTTATGGAGCAGTTATGAAGTAATGCAAATTTTATTCTGGAAATTTGTATAAAGGGGTTTTTTGCCTTATGTATTTTTTAAAATAAGATAAATTTTTAATACTAGTTCATGTGACTTTCCTTCATACAAAATGAAAAAAATAATCATCCATCCACGGTCGTACCGACCAAATAATTATTATCCAACTTGTCATGAAACGTACTCCCAAAATTTGTAATATATTAAATAATAAAAGTGAAATTAAAAGTAGTATAGGAAATTACTTTATAATGTGGAATTTCAAGGGCGGCTCCAGCCCAGGGATTTGGGGGGGGGGGGGTAACGTCGTCGGCTGTTAGGGTTATATACAGTGTCATTACGAAAGTACGCACCATATAGGAAACTTTTTTATTAAGGGTTTTTCGACAAAAAGTTATTCTTGATAACAGTTTGTGCATCCCCTAAAACTAAACATACACCAACAAAATATAGTAAAACACTTATAATATACGAGGAGCCTTCAAAAATTTGAATTTGAGAGTAAAGTACCCTTATTTTGAAAAATGTCGGGAAAAGTTGTTTTTAAACAAGAAAATCTCCAGAAAATCAATAAGTGTGCTGAAATACTTATTTTATTTTGATGTTTTATGATTTGATCATTGAATATTAAGTTCATGTTACAATACTGTATAATTTTGAGCAATTTTCGGTGTTAACAAAAAATAAAAATAACTTTGCACCAAAAAATTTGAAAATTATTTTACTCTTCAAAATAATTGACCGTAGTTAACACAATAGTTGTGTAATTTGTAATATTACAGGCTTTTTAAATAAACCATCGTATACAGGATGTTGCCTATTCATCGTTTCATCAATTTTTTTTTTTCGTGGTCCCCATTTTAAAAAAATGGGTAAAAAAATAAAACTTCACTTAGATCGCCATGATTTCAAATCTAGATGTATTTTCTAAAAAAAATTTCCCGAAATTTTTCAAAATAAGGGTACTTTACTCTTGTCTCAAATACAAATTTTTGAAGGCTCGTCGTATATTATGAGTGTTTTACTATATTTTGTTGGTGCATGTTTAGTTTTAGGGGATGCACAAACTTTTATCAAGAATAACTTTTTGTCGAAAAACCCTTAATAAAAAAGTTTCCCATATGCTGCGTCCTTTCGTAATGACACTGTATATAAAAGTTTCATATTTTTTCGAATTTTCTTTTTTTCGTGATATAATGAAAAAACCAAATTTTTGATTTTGTTTTATAAATTGTGAATTTAGCATACAGTTTAGAGCAGCAAAGTTTTTTATCATTTTCTACACCCTTTAAAGTACCTAAGAGCCTAGTTGTATCGATATCACGTTTTATGAGAGGTCAAAGTCTCTCACCACTGGGCTAAAATGGACGAAAGCCTACTCTGACACAGTCGCTTGAGGATATGGAGAAATGGTTTTTCTCAGCTCAATATCAACGAAGTTAGTTACTAAAACCCTTCTGACAACGCTTCTTCGCTTGGCTTTAATATGAATATTTATAATACGGTTAATTTTAGATAAAATTTAATTTATCAATTCAAACAAATAACAGAAATGTAGATGCTAATAATCCTATTGAGATTGGTATCCCATAAGTTCAATAATATGATTAGCGGCCATCTTGCAAGAAAGTATTAACAGGATACGATCTTTCTCATATTCATAATTTGGTTTACGCAGAATGAATTTTGTCTAAGAAACGATTGGCAATATCAAAATTACCGAAAAAAATGTTTGGGCTATTTTTGGGGGGAAAAGTGAGTTTTTTAGGATATGAATAGACCTAGAATCTACAAAAAAAATTCAATAAAAATTAAAATTTGGTTTACGCAGATTCAATTTTGTATAAGAAACGATTGGCAATATTAAAATTGTCGAAAAAAATGTTTGGGCCATTTTTGAGCGAAAAAGTGAGTTTTTTGAGGATATAAATGGACCTAGAATCTACAAAAAAAATTATAATTTGGTTTACGCAGAATGAATTTTGTCTAAGAAATGATTGGCAATATCAAAATTACCGAAAAAAAATGTTTGGGCTTATGGATATGAGAAATGTCCTCTCATTGCCAGACTTGAGGGAGGAGGGGACAATTGCCCCTACTGCCCCCCCTGGAGCCGCCGTTGTGGAATTTAAAGTTTGGAAAAATGGAGGGTGTTCTATTTAAAATAAGAAACTTGGTAATTACATCCTGTATAATAAATAGAGCATCTTAAATCCCCATACACAAATGTTCAGTTTTGCAATACTCTTTTAGACATGACTAATGTCCCATCGTCGTTCAACACTCGGTAGAGCTACGCCGTTTCAATCATTTAAACTACACAAATATTAATTTTTATTTTTTTTACCAATATTGTACCAGGACTTTTATTTTTTATTTATATGCATTCCAACCAAATCTTAATGTTCTGGCTTAAAGTTGATTGACAACTTTCCTCTGTATAAAATACATCCTTTATAATCCTAGCGTCTCTATGATATCGTTAGGTGTTATCTGATACTGCTGAAAGTAGCACCCAAAATTTAGCAGCGGATTTATCTTTTGTGGAAGGAACCGACTACCGTCAAACGGTACATACTTTTATTATGTTTTTAAAACTTGTTTATATTTTTTAATTACACTTGAAACAATATTTATACAATAAATTAATAAATTATTAGTTAATATATCACTGGAATTTTTATAAAAAAAAAACGAATTTTTCGAAAATTAAGAAAATCTATATATTTTATGAATTTGGCTTTTTATAAAAATTCCAGTGATATATTAACTAATAATTAATTAATTTAATGTATAAATATTGTTTAGAACTTTTTTAAAATATCATTAAACGATATCAACAAATTTTAAAATAGCGATTTTGTACGTTTTGTCTACAGTGGGTTCCCTACTCATTTTTCCACAAAGGAAAAATCCGCTGCTACATTTTGCCAGCTAGAGTTTCAGCCTCATATCTGGTGCCACAGTTTTAGTTGCAGACAATGTCCTGGTTACGTGTACGTAGAAAAACGATCAGTCATACATCAATTGGCATCTTAGAAAATTCTTTGGTCCTGATGTCGGACATAATAAGAAGCAACATCGAGAGCACATTTAGAGCTTTACGACATCAAAATTAGGTTTTTGGGGGTTGGAAATGTGTAGTCTAATTGAACCGGACGCGTCCTCGGAGCAAAGAATTTTCTGGGAGGTACAGGCGTCGAAGAATAAAGATTAAATATGCATAAGCTCAGTTGATATATACAAAATTTTGATATATAGGGCGTCACAGAAATATGAGTTTACTTTATGTTTGCATTACTAAAATCCTACCTAAGCAACAGATTCTTCCTGGTCATATACCAAAATGAATAAAAAAAAATTACAATTATAATTACAATCAGGTCTAGGTACCCCAAGGAAGCGTCCTAGGACCCATTATTTATATCTCCTCAGCCGTTCTTCTGAATGTTCAAAAAGCCATTGATCAAGTCTGGCATGCCGGATTAATCAAAAAGCTCATGAACATAGGTCTCCCCCTTAACATCTCCAAACTCATCCACTCTTATCTCTCGGACCGAACCATTAAAGTCAAAGTAGGCAACGCCATGTCCGAACCTTTTACTCCCCTTGCTGGAGTGCCCCAGGACTCCGTTCTGACCCCCCATCTTATCTACACCTGCGACCTCCCGCCTGCGACATCCCTCCCATCGTCAACCCGCCTTCTATACGCCGACAACACTGCTCTGATTTTGGTAGTCCAAAACTCTAACCAACTTAGCATCCGAACCTACTGAATCAGTTCACCAGCTGGAGCAATAGGTGGAGGGTCTCATTGAATCCTCAAAAAACACAATTCATCATCTTTAAACATCCTAATTCAAAAAGACCCACCAAGCTCCCCCAATACGTCAATGTAAACCTCCAGGGAGTCAGGCTCGCCCAACAAAGGGAAGTAGACTATTTGGGTGTTCGATTCTCTCAAACACTTAAATGGTCTCCTGACCCTTATCTGTTTCCTTCTGGAAAAGTTTACAACAACGTCTCCAGCGCCCCAATTCTCTCTCGTTTCCAACTCCTACGGAAAAAATACGTCTCTCGCACTCTGAATGGCTCAAACACCCACGCCCAAAACACCCTCCTCACCTCCTGGCGACCTCGTCGCCACCCCCTCTTCAGGAAACCCAAAGCAAAACTCCCACAGCCCAACCTCAGACTTCTGGCCGACGCCCAAGACCTTCTCCTCCTCCCCGTGCACAGATACCCTTAGGAAAAAAAACCCATTATTTACTAATTGAACATTGCTGATATGCTAAAAACAGGACTCATAATGGTCGCCACCTATGCAGATGACACTGCAGTATTATTATATTCAAACTAGAGCGGGAAAAGGCAACTTTAAACTTACAACAACATTTGCACATTCAATATATTTTAAAAAAGAAAGAAGCTTGGGATCAAGCTGAATAAATTAGACTGGATGATTCGGAAAAAACTCAGTTATCCTTGTAGAACAAAGTATTAGTGCACAGGACTTAAAACCTCTTTGGACATACGGGATTTAACTGAGGGGAAGCGCTATGATCTCCAACATTGAAATCATGTACCTAAAGAAAATAGTTGGCTCTAACACACCAGCGTGCACAGATACCCTTAGGAAAAAAAACCCATTATTTACTAATTGAACATTGCTGATATGCTAAAAACAGGACTCATAATGGTCGCCACCTATGCAGATGACACTGCAGTATTATTATATTCAAACTAGAGCGGGAAAAGGCAACTTTAAACTTACAACAACATTTGCACATTCAATATATTTTAAAAAAGAAAGAAGCTTGGGATCAAGCTGAATAAATTAGACTGGATGATTCGGAAAAAACTCAGTTATCCTTGTAGAACAAAGTATTAGTGCACAGGACTTAAAACCTCTTTGGACATACGGGATTTAACTGAGGGGAAGCGCTATGATCTCCAACATTGAAATCATGTACCTAAAGAAAATAGTTGGCTCTAACACACCAGCGTGCACAGATACCCTTAGGAAAAAAAACCCATTATTTACTAATTGAACATTGCTGATATGCTAAAAACAGGACTCATAATGGTCGCCACCTATGCAGATGACACTGCAGTATTATTATATTCAAACTAGAGCGGGAAAAGGCAACTTTAAACTTACAACAACATTTGCACATTCAATATATTTTAAAAAAGAAAGAAGCTTGGGATCAAGCTGAATAAATTAGACTGGATGATTCGGAAAAAACTCAGTTATCCTTGTAGAACAAAGTATTAGTGCACAGGACTTAAAACCTCTTTGGACATACGGGATTTAACTGAGGGGAAGCGCTAGGATCTCCAACATTGAAATCATGTACCTAAAGAAAATAGTTGGCTCTAACACACCAGCGTGCACAGATACCCTTAGGAAAAAAAACCCATTATTTACTAATTGAACATTGCTGATATGCTAAAAACAGGACTCATAATGGTCGCCACCTATGCAGATGACACTGCAGTATTATTATATTCAAACTAGAGCGGGAAAAGGCAACTTTAAACTTACAACAACATTTGCACATTCAATATATTTTAAAAAAGAAAGAAGCTTGGGATCAAGCTGAATAAATTAGAATGGATGATTCCGAAAAAATCCCAGTTATCCTTGTAGAACAAAGTATTAGCGCACAGGACTTAAAACCTCTTTGGACATACGGGATTTAACTAAGGGGAAGCGCTATGATCTCTAACAATGAAATCATGTACCTAAAGAAAATAGTTGGCTCTAACACACCAGCGTGCACACAGATACCCTTAGGAAAAAAAACCCATTATTTACTAATTGAACATTGCTGATATGCTAAAAACAGGACTCATAATGGTCGGATGGTCGCCACCTATGCAGATGACACTGCAGTATTATTATATTCAAACTAGAGCGGGAAAAGGCAACTTTAAACTTACAACAACATTTGCACATTCAATATATTTTAAAAAAGAAAGAAGCTTGGGATCAAGCTGAATAAATTAGAATGGATGATTCCGAAAAAATCCCAGTTATCCTTGTAGAACAAAGTATTAGTGCACAGGACTTAAAACCTCTTTGGACATACGGGATTTAACTAAGGGGAAGCGCTATGATCTCTAACATTGAAATCATGTACCTAAAGAAAATAGTTGGCTCTAACACACCAGCGTGCACAGATACCCTTAGGAAAAAAAACCCATTATTTACTAATTGAACATTGCTGATATGCTAAAAACAGGACTCATAATGGTCGCCACCTATGCAGATGACACTGCAGTATTATTATATTCAAACTAGAGCGGGAAAAGGCAACTTTAAACTTACAACAACATTTGCACATTCAATATATTTTAAAAAAGAAAGAAGCTTGGGATCAAGCTGAATAAATTAGACTGGATGATTCGGAAAAAACTCAGTTATCCTTGTAGAACAAAGTATTAGTGCACAGGACTTAAAACCTCTTTGGACATACGGGATTTAACTGAGGGGAAGCGCTAGGATCTCCAACATTGAAATCATGTACCTAAAGAAAATAGTTGGCTCTAACACACCAGCGTGCACAGATACCCTTAGGAAAAAAAACCCATTATTTACTAATTGAACATTGCTGATATGCTAAAAACAGGACTCATAATGGTCGCCACCTATGCAGATGACACTGCAGTATTATTATATTCAAACTAGAGCGGGAAAAGGCAACTTTAAACTTACAACAACATTTGCACATTCAATATATTTTAAAAAAGAAAGAAGCTTGGGATCAAGCTGAATAAATTAGAATGGATGATTCCGAAAAAATCCCAGTTATCCTTGTAGAACAAAGTATTAGCGCACAGGACTTAAAACCTCTTTGGACATACGGGATTTAACTAAGGGGAAGCGCTATGATCTCTAACAATGAAATCATGTACCTAAAGAAAATAGTTGGCTCTAACACACCAGCGTGCACACAGATACCCTTAGGAAAAAAAACCCATTATTTACTAATTGAACATTGCTGATATGCTAAAAACAGGACTCATAATGGTCGGATGGTCGCCACCTATGCAGATGACACTGCAGTATTATTATATTCAAACTAGAGCGGGAAAAGGCAACTTTAAACTTACAACAACATTTGCACATTCAATATATTTTAAAAAAGAAAGAAGCTTGGGATCAAGCTGAATAAATTAGAATGGATGATTCCGAAAAAATCCCAGTTATCCTTGTAGAACAAAGTATTAGTGCACAGGACTTAAAACCTCTTTGGACATACGGGATTTAACTAAGGGGAAGCGCTATGATCTCTAACATTGAAATCATGTACCTAAAGAAAATAGTTGGCTCTAACACACCAGCGTGCACAGATACCCTTAGGAAAAAAACCCATTATTTACTAATTGAACATTGCTGATATGCTAAAAACAGGACTCATAATGGTCGCCACCTATGCAGATGACACTGCAGTATTATTATATTCAAACTAGAGCGGGAAAAGGCAACTTTAAACTTACAACAACATTTGCACATTCAATATATTTTAAAAAAGAAAGAAGCTTGGGATCAAGCTGAATAAATTAGAATGGATGATTCCGAAAAAATCCCAGTTATCCTTGTAGAACAAAGTATTAGTGCACAGGACTTAAAACCTCTTTGGACATACGGGATTTAACTGAGGGGAAGCGCTAGGATCTCCAACATTGAAATCATGTAACTAAAGAAAATTGTTGGCTCTTGGACCAGTAACTAGTGTCTGTAAATTTGAAACACTGGTTAAAAAAAATTGAACTAAGCTTATGCGTATTTAACCTCATTAGTAATAAACTTAGATTCTTCCAAGCCTGACCTAGTGGTCATAGTGTCGCGGTGTATAGCTACGGTGGAAGGCAACTAAATTTGAATTAGGTTTGTACATCATACGTCATGTCGCCGTAGCCCACGGTCGTCATGGTGACCACTGCCCACCAGAACGCGTCTGGGATAGACTTGAAGAAGGAATTCTCTGAACCGGCTTCTGCGAAGTAGACAGCACTAGAGAACAGCACGACACCTGTAAGGAGGAGGATGGGTGAGTAGTGCGACTTTAAGGACACTGTACCTCATGTCTCCGTAACCGACGGTCGTCATAGTGACCACGGCCCACCAAAATGCGTCCGGAATCGATTTGAAGAAGGATTGTTCCGTTCCGGCTTCTGCGAAGTAGACGATACTGCTGAAGAGGACTACACCTGTAACAGAATAAGGCAACGGGGCCGATTCGGCCGAGCGTGTACGTCAGTTCTCTCCTTGTATCAACATCTTTTCTAGCTTTAGGGAAATTACAGTATGTTTCATTTTTTAATATACGAATTAAAAATTATTCAAATTAATAAGTCACTTTAACTTTTGAAGAAATGAGAAGCTTTTGTACAACGTGTAGAATTTTTGATTTATTTTAGCATAGCATGCTTTCGAGCCTATTCATAGGCTCATCATCAGTGCTTAATCTACAATACATATCAATTCTAAGTAACAAGTGTGAAAAAATTATAATGGGTGAAATGTTGATATCGAATTGAGTATTAAAATTAAATTGAATGACATTAGAATAAAACTAAGATATTTAAGTTATTACATTGATATATGTTTAATTTTCAGATAATTAAACATGTAAACTCATATTCGTTCAACCGGCAACGCCGCACCAAAATACATTTGCGAACGGCGTTCAAACCAGGAAGCGGTATCATCAAAAGATAATTTTTTTACTCTATTTCACAATAAAATATCACGCCATAATCTACAAACGCAATTCTAACCGTTTCGTCTAGACAATATAAAAAACCCACGCTAACGAACTTTCTAGAACAATTGCGCAATCCGGAAGGGATAAATCTGAAACCGACAAAACTTCGTAGAGTTTAAACAGTGCGTCTCTAACTGCGAATCAGGTTAGACCCTCCGTTGAGACCAGCTCAACGTAAAAATATTTCATCTTCACAGTGGTACTTTGCTGCGTATCAGGCGGTCCACTTTATTGTTCATTTTATATTCAAGTTTAAATAGTGCGTCTCTAACTGCGAATCAGGTTAGACCCTCCGTTGACACCAGCTCAACGTAAAAATATTTTGTTTATCATAGTGGTACTTAGCTGCAATCAGGCGGTACACTTTATTGTTCACTTTATATTTTCAAAATCAAAACTCAGTGCTTCGAGAATTTAAACAGTGTGTTTCGAGCCCTCATTATGAGCGCATACTCCGGGGTTACAGAAAACCTCGTAAATAAATTCATTTTTCATAATGCCTCTTAGTACGGCAAGTTAGTGTGTCTCTAGCTGCGAATCAGGCTAGGACCCTCCAGTGTTATTTCATCACTCATCCAGAACACACAAAATATTTTCTGACTGATGCGGTCCTTTAGTTTTTTACCTATGTGCTAGTGTTTGTTAAGCACATATGGTACTTATAATACTTTGTTCATTGATTACCAGTTAATGTAATCACTTGTTACGTTGTTGCTTATTTATTTATTTATTTAACTTAAAATAAATCGTTAAATAAAGGTGTTAGTTGTTTTTGTCAAATGGAGTTGAGGAGGCAAAATGTTACAGTCCACTTAGAATACAACGATGCAGTTTAAAAAGGCGGTAACACATTGTTGGCCGTCCTGGGAAACTGGCACAACATAGGGTTTATTCCAGAACCCTCAACAATATATTTTTTGATAAATTGAAATTAATAATTTATAAGTTGAAATTAAACAAGATATCTAAAAGGTATATTGAATTCCAAGTGATAAGATAGAAGCTAAATAAAAAAGTTAGTTTTTTATGAAATGAAATTTAAAAAGATATGTACTGTCAATTTAATAAATAAGTATCCTGGCTTCATTGCCTAATTTGGTTAAAATAATTTGTAACATTATACATACAACACATAATGCAAAATTGCGACTCGACAATAAAATTGTTATATTTAATTTCTCGCCTTTATCTGGTGCTATTTCGAGTTTAATTGACAATTATAAGGTTCATCTGTCAACTCAGTATTATTTGAGGTGCGTTCGTAAACTTGGTGTAGGTGTGTTTGTTTGAATTTATAGCGAACAATCAAAATTCCTATCATCATTGAGGGTTTAGATACTTAAGCTGACGATGTAGGAGGACATAATTTCGGTTTAAGTTTACTTGTTCATTTAGATACAGTCTGTCTAAGAGATAAGTCAGAAAGAAAGAAACACACCGTCAAAGGTACCGCTGAGACCGAAGCGCTCGGATTTCCTTTCCTTTAATGTCGCCGGCGCTGCGGCGTCTCACTCAAAGGGCGCTTTCACATTAGGCAGCACGACAACGACACGACAACGGCAACGATGCCGGTGGGGTTGAATTTACATTGAAATAAATGGAGTGCTTTCACATTAGACGATATGCCGTGCTGGTATCGTCCCCGGCAGCCGTCTTCCCACTCGTGTCGTCCCGATTTTTGAAACAAGATGTTTAGTAAAACAATAAATAAATAAAACTGATTAGTTCAATTCAGTGTTTTAACATGGCTTTTAAGTTTGATAGTTACCTTAATTGAACTGCTTGAAAAAAATTGCTGTATTGAAAAATAATATGAAAATAATAATAATAGAACATCAACTAATAGGCCTGCCCCCATTTACTTAATCTAATTTTGTTTTAGTTTTTTTGCCTTAAGTTCTTTTATGTAGTTGTCTATTCTTGTGTTTTCCTAAATTTTCTTAAAAATATAAATAAATTCGTTCATTTTTAATGTTCTATTTTCTTTTCTTTAAATTTAAAAAGATCAAACTATATTTTTTTTCTTTAGAAATGAACTTCTGAGAATTCTAAAAAATCACAATAGCGATGAATCATTAAAGAAATATTATACAGGGCGATGTTTTAGTATTATTCAAAACAGCTTGTTCCTTTTGGAAGCCGATTCTCGAAATTGACTAAAACGGTTGTATTATTAAAAATATAGCACGAGCTGTGGTGGAACTAGTAATTAAAAATTAAATTTTTGTACAAAAAAATAAGAAATTGGGTAATCGTGGGGGCAAAAAATTGTCTATTTCTGTACTTTGTAAAATCCTTATTAGAGTTTTCAAAAACCATATACAGGGTGAAATGTTTTATATAAACAAAACGAACTAATTTTTTAATACCGGACCTGATTTTTTCTAGCCTCGGTTAATTAGATGGTAGTAGTTTTGCCAAAATATGAGACAAATCAAACTAATCGTTCAAAGGTAATGACCAACAAATATTTCAGTCAAAATTCACAACCCTCATATATTATTAAACATGGGAGCAGACACTTTTTAATGGTCATTTGATATTCCCCATAGGGGCTTCAATACAGTTCCTCATAACTCACCCAGTATATCAGGAAGAGAGTTCTACATTTTTAGTGCAGATGTATATACGTATTGATAGATTTCTTGACAACATTTTTCTCTTAATATTTTTTTTTTTATTATTTTCATATAATTTTTCAACAGAGGGATTTTTCAAACCAGTTCAATTAAGGTAACAAGATCAAACTTAAACGCCATTTTAAAACACATGAAGGAACTGAATTAAACTAATCAGTTTTATTTAGTTATTGTTTTTACTAATTATTTTCAAAAATCGGGACGACACCAGTGGCCAGAATGCTCCTTGCCGGGGTGCCGTCTGCCGGGACGACAGTTTTTATTGGTAGGTACTTAGTAGGTACTTAACAACGTCGTAAAGCAATTTCGGACCAATAAACCTTATAATAGATTCTTAATAACTTTTATTGGGGTTTATTCTGCTATTTTGAATTACGTGCTAATCGAATATTTAGAAAAATGTTTATATTTAGGTAATACATCTCACCCTCGTTTTAATCATTACCCCCTTCAGTCTGGATGATTAGTACAGGTAGGCGCAAATCTCATACAGCGAAATCTGATTAGTTTAATTCAGTTCCTTCGTGTTCTAAGATGGCTTTTGAGTTCGATATTGTTACATTAATTGAGCTAGTTGAAAAAAATACATGTATTTGGGATAAAAGTAATGAAAACAATAAAAATAAAATATTAAGAGAAAAGTGTTGGCAAGAAATGCATGAATATTTGATTAATGAATTTGATCAACTGTCAGTTGCAGAAAAGAAAAAAAGAGGTTATTATTTGTAATTTGCCCAGTTGCCAGAGCCAAAGGACCTCGGGGTCCTTTAGACCAAAAGTTTAACCAATTACGTGAATCTATAAAAAAATGTACCATTCTTAATAATTTTAAAATGTTACTTAAAGAACATATCAAAAACTTATAATTTATGTTGTTGTCTAAATTTTAGAATGTTTTTGTTTAAAATTCTTTTTTAATTTTAGTTTGTTTAATGTTAGTTTGTTAAATTTAAATTAATCGACATTCGACTTGTAGTATCATTTTTCTTTATACCATCGTGTAAGCTGCTCAATATATAATCAAATGTATTTTTGGTCATCCGAAAGTAATTAAAAAATTTAATTTCGTTGCTACACAATTTTTCAAATAGAGTATAATAACTACATCAAAACTGCCTAATTTTTTGCCTTCTACGTCGTCGAATATGTAGTAAATATATTTTATTATAATCCGCCATACTACGATCAACAAAGTGAAATAAAAATCATTGTTGGTGTCGTGTCGTCGGATGTCGTGTCGTCAAGTGTAAAAACGCTCATGTCGTGTCGGTGTCGTGTCGTCGTCGTGTCGTTGTCGTGCCGCCAAATGTGAAAGCAGCCAATTAGGGCAACATAGGCGGTACCTTTGGCGGTGTGTTCCTTTCTTTCTGACTTATCTCTTGGACAGACTATACTTTTAACTGGAATAATAGTCCAAGGCTGAAGCCTTTGAAAATGGTAAAAAGTGAAAAAAAAATTAGGAATTATATTCGACTGTGAACTGAGATTCAAAGAACATGTTATATTACAAATTAAAAAATCTTACCCCAGTTCTTAGATTGCTCTTATATACAGGGTGGTCCTTAAGTAATTGTACATATAAGTATGGTAGATTCCTCACTTTAAAATATTACGATTTGAACCAACTTGCTCTAATAAAATGTTACTAATAAGGAATATACAGGGTGTTAAAGATTAAATTTTAAGATTTATTTTTTGCGATAACTTTAGCGTTTTTGGATATTTATACATACAAATTTGGAACTGAGGGTTTTTGGGCACTAGAAATCAGAATCTGGTACCTACTTCGATGTAGTTATGCCACATTTGTGGCATAAATGTGCGATAAACTTTTTTGTTCTTTAAGTTAGCGCTATTTTTATAAAAGAATATTAAATCCCCGTTATTTTAGTAGAAAAAAAGTATACTTGTTATTAACCTTAAAACACGGTTACTCTGATGTGCAGTTTCCACTGCACTAAAAAATTTTAAATTTCATGTCAAATCATTTTTATTAATAAACCAGATATAGTAAATTCAATTCAATTTTTAGTGTCCTAAGTATGTATCTGTATCTGTATCTGTAAATCTAGAAGGGTGGGTCACCCCACAGCACGTAGGCCACATTTGGCCCATTGTGCGTCCTTCTGAGGTTGAGCCTTCCTTCTAGCTCGTCAGCCAGCCTACTTGTTTAAAGTAGGCGATGACGTCGCCTGAAGGTAGCTCCCTCATGTTGGCATGTGTTAGCCACCGCTCGCCGAAAAGAAAATGTCTCATTTGTGAGAGTGTCGGGCATTCGCAAAGAATGTGTTCGACAGTCTCGTCTTCCTGTTCACATCCTCTACACAGTGGAGTGTCAGATAACCCCATCCTGTAGAGGTTTTTTCATAGATGACAGTGGCCAGTCAGGATACCTGTGGCTGTACGCAGGTTCTGTCTGTTCATAGTCATGTATTTTTTGGCTGTTTCGCTGTTCGGATACTGTAATAGTTCCTTGGCTAGCTTGCAACCTGTTTCGTCGTCCCATCTACCCTTAAACTTGTCAAGGGAGTGTTTCTTCAGTAGGTCAGCCACAGCTGATGCCGATAAGCTTATGAAAGTGCCAGGTCCCAAAAGTTTTTGGGAGGCTGCTATCTTAGCTATAGAGTCAGCTGCACGGTTGCCTTTTGATTTTCCATGACCTTTGATCCAAGCTAACGTGACCACGTTGTTGTTGCAAGCTTCGATCAGGGCCTGGTGACATTCTAGTACTAGACCTGATGTAATCCGTGGTCTATCCAGAGCTAGTGGTGCCTGTCTGCTGTCCGTGAGGATGTAAATATTATTACCAGTAATGTTCCTACTGGTAGTCTCTTTTGCGGCGATTGAGATAGCAGTGAGCTCTGTTCCTAAGTATGTATATAATCGTTTCCTTTTTAATGTTTTTTTTATTGTACCTATATATTGTAAGAAGGGGGTTAAGTGGAGTAGCTAAGCTAGACTTTGCCTCTTTAAATTGATTTTGCATTGTATATCACAATACCTAATAAAGGCATTTTATTATTATTATTATTATTAAACTCATTGGAAAAGGAAGAGAATAGGGTAAAAAACTGTTTATCTCGATTTCCAGCAAAACTGCAAGTTCTATGGAAAAAAGTTAAATGGCAAAGTTGTAGGTAATAAAAAGATCTACAATTTTTGTATTTACACTTTTTTCACATAACCTCAAAATTTATGTGAAAAATTTTTTTGGTTTTTTATTTTTATCTTTTTCAAAAAAAAACTTACCTTTTTATGTCCCAAATACACTGTAATTTTTTTGATTTAAAATATTTATTTTTGCAAATAAATGAAAAAACTCGAATCCGAATTTTTTTTTAAATCATCATGTATAATTTTGAGTTATTTATTAAAATTTATACTTTAATTACTCGAAAAACGTAAAATTCCATGTTACATTCCATGTTTTTCAAAATAAGGTAAAAAAATAAATATTTTAAATCAAAAAAATTACAATGTGTTTGGGACATAAAAAGGTAAGTTTTCACCAAATTTCGTGAAAAAAAAAATTTTTTTTGTAAAAGATAAAAATAAAAAACCAAAAACTTGGTTATTTGAATTTTTCACATAAATTTTGAGGTTATGTGAAAAAAGTGTAAATACAAAAGTTGTCGATCTTTTTATTACCTACAACTTTGCCATTTAACTTTTTTCCATAGGACTTGCAGTTTTACCGGAAATCAAGAAAACAGTTTTTTACTCTTAAAAACTCACCCCCTTCCACTTCGCGACCTCAGATCGCCCGTAAATTATTTTTCCTTTCTTTTTTGTTATATTCTTTTCCTTTTCCAATGAGTTTCATCCTATTAATATTTTTTGTGGTTTCAAAAAATATGTTTTATATTTAGTAGAATAAACGGAATATTAAGTAGAATTTTTTATTTATAGGCATTAAAAAATAAAAAAGTTGTTTCCGCAAGCAAATTCCTACTAGATGGCTTTTAAATCGCGGGACTCTTCTCTCGATTGGTTCATTCTGTTAAAGTTCTTAAAATACCTTTCTTCTTTTTAATCTAAATGTAAGTGATTAAATAAGAGGCTTGCTAAATGTTTGTTTTTAAGTTGTACTTTAAAAATGTAATCGATGATTTATCAAAAATTAGCACTTTCTTTGGTTATTTATTTAGTATGATTTCTATTATGAGATTTTCATTTTTCTGGTAAAAAAATAGGATAGTGAAGAAGTTTTTTTTAATTGTTTAAGCGTAATAAAAATTTTGTAATTTAAAAATGAAACATACTGCAACATAATACAAAATATACAGAATAATTTGCTATGTTCAGAAACTAAAGTAATCTTATGAATCTTTACAATATCAATTTTAATATAATTTATCCAAAATAATCAATAAATATAAGTTTATTAAATAGCGGACCATAGAGTAAAATTTTTCTTTAATTTTCAATAAATTATCTATTGATTTTAAAAATTCCTGAAATTTTTCCCACATGTGTTATTATTTTTTCCAAAAGAACCATAATATATAATTTAGTAAAATACTGCTAAGTCTAGCCTGGGTTATCTGGTATATAATCCCGTATTAAAAACTAAAAAGTAACAGGATTTAGGATTACTCTAATGGTCGCCTTAATTAGTAGAACTATATTAGAGTGCCTTGATTCTTTCTGGTAACTTTCGTTAGGATTTGAATGTCAAAATGACAAAAATGATGAATGATACGAAGCATCGATTAATCTTTAAAATGATATGAGAAGAAAACCAACGCTTCCTTAGATGTACTTTAGGATTATTTGAGAATATCCTGCAGAACACTCCTGGATACCTTTGTAAGAGTGACGTCTATTTTCGTCCTAAATTTCCCGTCCATAAAGATAGGGCGAACCAAATTTACTCTATTTTACATGAAACACCGTGTATATTTTTAATTTTTTTATTCCTATCTAGATAACTGTTTTTATTATTTAAATCTTTTGTCATACTTTATTATTTATTAAATCATTCTCTATCAAGGGCGGATTTAGCTTTTTTTATGGGGGGGGGGGGGTAAAACTTACCAAGTAGTCCAAGAAAGCTAGTAATTTTTTTTTGTAATATCGAGCAGAAACTAGTAACTGATCAGATCGACTTAAATTTTTTTGCAAATTGCTAGTAAAGGTGTCTAGAAGTAGAAAACTTTCGTTAGTTGCGTTTTGAGTGGTGGCAGGTGGGGGTGTGAAAAAAAAGAAAAAAAATTCGTAATTGATAAATTACCTTTTTTAATGAATTAATGTTCCCTCCCGAGTTATAGTGCGCAGAAAAATACGATATTCACCACAATATTCGTACATTTCTAAAAAATATGTATTTTTTGCCCGTAACTTTTTTTGGCTGATAATATTAAAGAATGTAGAATAATCCATTTTAAAGCTTAGGATATCGCCGAAATATCATGTTATGACAAACTTTTTCATTGGAATGACCGTTTTTTCAATATTTGACCCGAAAAAATGACATTGACGGTTATAAACGCAAAGATAAAAAAAATGGTAATTATTCGGAAGAACATTTGCTCAAAGCCTTGTCTCTTTAATTTTTTTTTTTTAAAAATCAATACTTTTCACGGTATTGACCAAAAATTGAAAATATCATAAAAAACAAAAATTTAGCTCAACTTTAACAGACCAAAACTTAAAAAATAATTATCCATAGGGCTAAAAATTACTAATTGTAAAAATTGTAAAAACATATGTTACGACTTTCAGCAAAAGGATTTTTTTGTAAAATACCACAGTCTAGATGGCGATAAAAAAATAGCGTAAAAAAATTGAAAAAAAATTATTTTGTCCATAACTTTTTTTCTGCTTATGTTAAACGGTTCTGGATGGTCTTAAAATGTTCCCAATGTTGTTCTCTCATTAAGATGTTATAAACATTTTTTTGTGGAAGTCATATGTTTTCAGATATTTACGCTAGAACAGCGGTCCTCAAACTTTTCAAATTTTGTACCACATAAATATGAAACAAAAATATATGTACCACCATAAAAGCATTTCGCCGTTAAAAATCAATGTGTCGCGAAATTGTTCGAAGTTTTTGGAAAAGTCGTCATTTCAATATTAAAGCTAGAGCCGTTAAAGTAAAAAAACTTGAAGAAAAATATATGTGTTTCTGAAAACAAAATGTTAAATGTTAAATTGTACCACTAAAACAATGTACCAACAGTGGTACATGTACCACAGTTTGAGAACCCCTGCGCTAGAACGATCCAGTTTCTTAAAACACCCATTTTTCAATTGCCAGAACTTCCTTCGTATTAATCGTAGAAAAATAAAAAAAGGCCATAAAATTAGTTCATATAAATTTTTACGTAATAATATCAGATTTTCGGTTATATTTAAAAAACTAGAAATGTATGATTTTTATGGTGAAAATCGTAATTTTTACGTCCTATAACTCGGGATGGATTTATTCTCATGAAAAATTGTATTTAACATTAATTCATTAACAACGGATAATTTATCGATTGCGCAAGTTTATAGACTTACTGAAATGAAAATTTATATATTTAAAACTTCCACTTTTCAGGCCTGGGCACATACTGAAATATAAAAGCGTTTGTCTACTGGGCACGTATAGCACGATTGCATCGAAAACTGAAGGTTGAGGTTCTTAAAAGTGTCTACACTTTTAGTAGTAGAAGGCATCCTATATTAACCGTTTAGATTAAGGGTTGTTTTCCATTCTTTCACTGTGTAAATGGTCTTAATAACTTAATTATAAAAAAAATCAAGGCACCCTAATTTGAACTAGTTGACTCGGAATCCACAGAAGCGGTTGAGTTGACAGAACTATAGAACTGCCGACGCGGCTTGCTTTAATATATGAATGGAAGAATACTAACCTATAAACAAAAAGAATATGAGCAAGCCTAATTCGCGCATGCTGGCCTTCAGCGTTCGTCCTAGAATTTGAAGTCCTTTGCTGTGCCGGCTGAGTTTGAAGATTCGGAAGACTCGCACAAGCCGAATGACACGAAGAATGGCCAACGACATGGCCTGATTGGTGCTCTTGTCTTGCGGACTGACAGGCGCACGCGGTAAATTCAAAGTATCTTCTTCTTCCGCCACTACGGTGGCCAAAGTAATAAAATACGGAATGATGGCGATAATATCGATAAAGTTCATAACGTCTCGAAAAAAATGTAACTTGTTCGGACACGCCAGGAAGCGCACGGATAATTCGAACGTAAACCAAATGATGCAAATGGTTTCGATGAGGAAGAACGGGTCCGTGATGTCGGGCACTTCATCCTCTTCTATCTTCGTACCGTTGGTGGTGGTGTTGAACACTTTGTAATGCTTGAATTCGGGCAGCGTCTCCAAGCAGAATATGACGATGGACAGTAGAATAACGAAAACTGATATGATGGCGACCACACGCGCTGCTTGCGACGATTCCGGATATTCGAACAGCAGCCACACGTTGCGCTGGAATTCTGGCGATGGCAAAGGTTTCTCCTCTTCTTTGATGAACCTGCAAAAAAAATTTGATATGCTATGTTGTCAATCAATTTCCAAAAATTCGTAGAATTTTGTCAGATTGTCAGATTGTCAGATTAAAAATATTTGGTGCTCTATTATCAAAACACATGGCGCCCAACGTGGGCCTGGCAACAGGAAAGTGAAAGACACAGATACTTAGTATTTTTTTTGGAGTTGAAGGTAATTGTCACTTGCTGTCAATATTTTTTTTAAATTCCTTTTGAGTTAAACATAATTTGGGAAAACAAGGAGGTACAGTGTGTCCCAAATTGGTGCGTTTTGCAGGGTATCTCGTAAACTAGAAGAGATAGAAGAAAAGCAGTTAAGATGTTATGACTTCTTTTTTTGTTAAAGTAACGATAGCCTAATTAAATCTTTAGTAACTCCCTGCAGTTGGAAGATACAGGGCGATTATTGAAAACTGTCGAAAACTACAAGGTACTATAACTTCTTAATTAAGAAAAATATAAAAAAACGTTATAAAAACTTTTGATAGATATAATATTAAAGAGTTCAGTGGCGCACATATTATTTTTTTAGGGGGCTCACTAAGGAAATATAATGCAAATTTATGTTTTTTTAAATGGGACACCCTGTATATTTTGACGTTTTTCGTTTTCTTTTTTAATTCTCATTCACCTGATATGACATACTATATATCTATTCAATGGTTGGAGCTACAGTGCAAATAAACCATTTATGGATGTTATCAGGTGAAACACCCTTAAAAAATTGAACACTCAGTAACGAAATTTAACATTTTATTATAAGGATACTGATGTGTGACAATTTTATTTATCAAAATTATAATTAATAAAAAATAAAACCAGATTAAAAAAATAAAAACAATAAACTTATGAAACAACAAGAAACATTGTAACAACTAATCTACCTATAACTAATTTTATTAGAATGTGAAAATTACATTAAATGTTCAAAATGTCCTCCGTTTTGTTGACACCTTTTTCTTACTGATCTTACACAATTGAGTATGTGCACTGGCTTTATTTTTCTAAATGCGGCATGAATATTTTGTAATAAATCTTCCCTACTCTCGAAGTTAGTCTTGTAAATATTATTTTATGATTTTATTTTTGGTAATGCTGAATTGGTTGGAGATTATTTAAACGAAAAACTTTTTAATCGATGAAAACGGAGAGCATTTTGAACATTTAATATAATTTTTACATTCAAATAAAATTAGTTATAGGTAGATTAGTTGTTACAATGTCTCTTGTTGTTTCATAAGTTTATTGTTTTTATTTTTTTAATCTGGTTTGATTTTTTATTAATTATAATTTTGATAAATAAAATTGTCACACATCAGTATCCTTATAATAAAATGTTAAATTTCGTTACTGAGTGTTCAATTTTTTAAGGGTGTTTCACCTGATAACATCCATAAATGGTTTATTTGCACTGTAGCTCCAACCATTGAAAATAGATATATAGTATGTCATATCAGGTGAATGAGAATTAAAAAAGAAAACGAAAAACGTCAAAATATACAGGGTGTCCCATTTAAAAAAACATAAATTTGCATTATATTTCCTTAGTGAGCCCCATAAAAAAAAATAATCTGTGCGCCACTGAAGTCTTTAATATTATATCTATCAAAAGTTTTTATAACGTTTTTTTATATTTTTCTTAATTAAGAAGTTATAGTACCTTGTAGTTTTCGACAGTTTTCAATAATCTCCCTGTATCTTCCAACTGCAGGGAGTTACTAAAGATTTAATTAGGCTATCGTTACTTTAACAAAAAAAGAAGTCATAACATCTTAACTGCTTTTCTTCTATCTCTTCTCGTTTACGAGATACCCTGCAAAACGCACCAATTTGGGACACCCTGTACAGTTAAGTTACTTAAGGATATTAAGATAAATGAATTAAAATGTGAATTGGAAAAAAGAGTTAAAGTAATATTGGTGGAGAGATTAAGAAAAATTTTACAAGATCAAGGGGAAGATCCAGAGGTTCACAATATATAGAACAGGAACAAGTAGAAGAAGATAATGGCGAAGAAATAGCAGGAGCAGGAGATATGGAGAAGGAATTCCCAGAACCAATTCAAACAACAGAAGAACAGAATATACTAGAGATATTACAAAAAACTTAATGGAAGAAAATAGAAGTAAATAGGAGTAAAATACTGTATGGAGAATAATATAAAACAAGACATAAATCAAATAAATGTAGACCTGAAGAAATCTTTACAAGATATGCAGGAAAAACAGCTAATTTTGGAAAACAGAGTATTACAAAATGAAAAACAAATAGAAGAAGATAAGAATGATATAAGAAGAATAGAGCTAAAGACAATTAATGATACCAAGGATATACAGGATAGAAGAGATGAAATGATACAAAGCAATGAAGTAAATATCGATATTATGGAACAAGAAAATTATAAAATAAAAAGAGTAGTTACAGAGTTGATGAATGAAGCAAGAGAAAAGGGAATAGAGGAACGAAAAGCATCAGAAGGAGAAATACAACAAGTGAAAGAAAAATTAGAAATATTAGAACAGAAACAAGGTATTTCTACAGTTATCAGAGAACCATTCTTTGGAGAGAATTATATATTTTATTATGGTGATTTAAAATACTATCCAATAAAATATTTGAAACATACTGAAGAAAATATGAAAGAACGAAACCAATTATGTATATGGAAAAATTATATTTCAAGATCATTAAGAGGGATGGCCAAAGCTTAGTATGACGTAATGGAAGAGCATTTTCTCAATTGCGAACAATTTAAGGTAGATTTTCAAGCATATTTTTGGGGATATCGGATTCAAGATAAAATTAGGGAAAATTTGTATATGGGCAAATATATTGAAAACCGGGGATCTAGAGAAATGTATGCAATGAAAAAAATTGATGTTGCTAAACAATTACAGCCTAGAATACAGATGAAAGACATTAAAAAATATGTCACAAGACATTTCTCTGATGAAATTAGGGAATATGTGGGTATACAAGCGATAAATGAAGAAATAATTTTTTATCATATCTTAGGAGAGTTGATGAAGAAAAAAATTTTGAAGAAGAAAATTTGTATATGGGCAAATATATTGAAAACCGGGGATCTAGAGAAATGTATGCAATGAAAAAAATTGATGTTGCTAAACAATTACAGCCTAGAATACAGATGAAAGACATTAAAAAATATGTCACAAGACATTTCTCTGATGAAATTAGGGAATATGTGGGTATACAAGCGATAAATGAAGAAATAATTTTTTATCATATCTTAGGAGAGTTGATGAAGAAAAAAATTTTGAAGAAGAAAATTTGTATATGGGCAAATATATTGAAAACCGGGGATCTAGAGAAATGTATGCAATGAAAAAAATTGATGTTGCTAAACAATTACAGCCTAGAATACAGATGAAAGACATTAAAAAATATGTCACAAGACATTTCTCTGATGAAATTAGGGAATATGTGGGTATACAAGCGATAAATGAAGAAATAATTTTTATCATATCTTAGGAGAGTTGATGAAGAAAAAAATTTTGAAGAAGAAAATTTGTATATGGGCAAATATATTGAAAACCGGGGATCTAGAGAAATGTATGCAATGAAAAAAATTGATGTTGCTAAACAATTACAGCCTAGAATACAGATGAAAGACATTAAAAAATATGTCACAAGACATTTCTCTGATGAAATTAGGGAATATGTGGGTATACAAGCGATAAATGAAGAAATAATTTTTTTATCATATCTTAGGAGAGTTGATGAAGAAAAAAATTTTAGGTACTGAGAGGTCAAGAAGGTTTTACAGAAATGGGGGTCGGAATAATTTTTCAAGGAATTTTAAGTGGGATGGAGGTCATGCAAGTCAAACCAACAGACTTGAGAAAGAAAACAATAACCAAAGATCAGGTTATTACAACAACCAAAAGCAACAGCAACCAATAGTGAACAATGGTGCTCAAAATCGATATAAAGATCAAGAGACAATTATTATGATAGGAGACAAAATTTGAATGAACATAGAAGATCATATGTAAACAATGGACAAGTGAGAAATGATAGATATGAGAGAACTAGAATGACAGAACATTATATACTCATTAGTGATTATTTTTGGTATATTTAATACCAACAAAAATAATTTTTAATTGTTTTTTCTTTTGGTAAAAGTATCCAATAATATCATAGACGTACCCTTCATCTTCCCGGAACTTGTTGATAGCCAGCTCGCCCAGTTCGTAGAATTTAATTTCTTCGGAAAAGACGTCGAGTGGCACGTTGACGGGCCTTCGTAATCGGCCGCCACTCTGGTAGTAGTAAAGGATGGCGTCGAAGGAGGGGCGATTTCTGTCGAAGAAGTATTCATTGCGAAGAGGGTCGAAATAACGGATACGACGTGCAGGATCACCCAGTAGAGTATCGGGAAACTGGTTAAGCGTCCTTAGTTGCGTCTCAAATCGGAGGCCGCTGACCTACGAAATTAAGAAAATAAGCTTGTTTAATGGTCAAGCGGTTAATCAGATAAATAACACACATCAAATTGAATTTAATTAATCTTTAACGTTTCTAATGCATAAATTATAGTAAAAATACAAAAAAATGTTCATGGAATTACGACAATTTATAATACAGCAGGATTAGTTTGACTATTTCTCTCGTCTTAATTTCCACCAATCACAAACGCGCAATTTTGAATTACAAATGGTTTCTTTATGTAAAAACTGTATGACAGCTCCTGTCAGCAGTTTTTTCGAGTTTACCCGCGGCCAAACTTGACAGTTGTTGTCACCAAAAAATGCAATACCTTTGATCACAAGTAATTACGGTCTCCTAGGACACCAGAAAACGACGCTAAACAATTTTTCTGATTTTATTGTCAATAAATTTTGTAATATTGTTTTTAAACAGTGCTAGTCAGCTTATGTAGTGAAAATGAGTCGCTTTGGAAGTGATTCTATGACTAATATTGATCTGGCGATTGAGAAAAGTGTACCGTACAATACCGTTAAAACCCATACGTCAATATGGGAATTCTGCAAGTCAAAGAAATACGAGCTTTTGGAAACTACAAGTTTAGAGCAACTAAACGTAATCCTGAAAGATTGGGTGTGGAATATGAAGAAAGAAAACGGTGAAAATTACAAAGAACTGGTTATGAAGACAATGTGGAACAACGTTGTAAAAAAAATCAAGAAATGTATTTTATGAAGTGTAAAATAATTTTTGATCCATTTAAAGATATTATCTTCAAGTCCAGTAGAGAAGCTCGTAATGCGAAACGAAGGAATTTGCAGATGTGCGTCAATAAAAAGAAATCGAGCTCTGCTTCATTAAAATTGGAAAAGAATATTATGCAAATGTTTTATTATGGGACGAAGCACTCCGGCGGGACTACAGCGAAAATTTTACCATATCGCTTCAGTAGAACTTGCCTGGAGAGGTGGATAAGCAGTCAATTGTAAAGTTCATTATTTTAAAGAGGAATTGGATAATTCTGGAATCAAAACTACTTTTTAGGAAGAGTAGAATATAATCCTCTCTTCAATAAAACGGCCCAGGGTGGAGAAAAGAAAATGGCCGATAGAAAATGGCTGGTCCCCAACACGAAGAACCCTACCTTTTGTCTGGTCCATCTTTTTAAAATTCTAATGGTTAAACGTTCATCTAGAATAACAACTGATAGATTATTCTTAACAGTAAATCCATCATAGAACAAAGAACAATCAAGTGGATGGTACAAAAACACTCCAGTGAGAAAAAAACGAACTTTCAAAATGGATTAAAGCAGCAGCAGAGAAGGCAGGATTAAATACAAAAGAAATAAAAATAACAAACCACTCTATGCGGTCGACAGCAGTCAGTAACCTGGCTAAAGAAGGGCTGGGTGAACAACAATTAATTAAAAATACTGGCCACAGTTCAGCCAACTCAATTAAACCTTATCTGCAAATGGATAGTGAGCATTATTCCAACATCATAAACACCCTTAGAAGTGACGCCTCAGAACCTCCAGCTAAAAAACAGAAAACAGAAGATCCTGCAGCTTCTCAATCTAGAGCTGGACCCATCAACAACTTTAATGATTTACCTACACCCAACGTTATCAATGAGTTAACAAAGATTTCAAGCAATACTCCTACTGTGTACCAAAATTGCAATTTATATTTAATTGTACAGTGTTATTCAGTATAAATTACCCACCCCTTATTATCCTTATTATTGCATTTAGAAAAAAAAGTTTCAAATAAAAGTTGTGTGGTTATAACTGTTTTTTGTTAAAATTCTATCAAATAAATGGGATACCTTGTATATTTTTACAGATTTATAATCTTCTTGATTAGACAATTTCAATAATATATAATACTTAATGTTTAATCTGTATAATAAAGGATCTACAGCCACCTGAAAAATCACATTTTTTTGAGTTAAAGTAGCTGTAGTCGCCAAACAGTTGAAAATCGAGAAAAACGGTTTACATGTCTCTGTCCTAACTTTTCAAATTCTATACTGTGGAATTAAAAAATATTATATACAGGGTGATTTTCAGGTAGCTGTAGATCCAATATTATCCAGATTAGACATTAAGTATTCAGTGGCGTAGCCAGGAATTTTTTTCGGAGGGGGCCCACCATTTTTCGTACATAATACTTACTATAAATACTTTTTTCAGCACGGATGGGGTAAATATACAGGGTGACCCAGGGTTAAAGCGTCAAACGTTCAGGATCGGTTTTTCAGGAAAAAATAAGATTTTTTATTCCCATAATCCTGGGTCCTAACTTGTTTTGATTTTAGGACAAAAGAGTTTTTTATGAATTGCTCAAAAAACAATTTGGTTGATTTTGATAAAAAAATAATTTAAATATTATTAGAAATAAATTATTAATTCCAGTGACGTTCCACAAGGTAATTTAATTGATATTGGGACAAATCATTGTACGCCACTGTTTTTTTGTATGTTCGTTACTTTTCTTGGATTAAACAGTTGAACATACAAATTTTTTGCTTCTTCAATTTTATTCGTATCTCGCTTAGTTTTTGAGAAAAAAATAAAAATCTTATTTTTTTCCTGAAAACCCGATCCTGAACGTTTAACGTTTAACTCTGGGTCACCCTGTATACAATGTAGGCTATTTAAATACATTATTTTATTTAAAAACAATTTGTTAATTATTAAGATAAGATTAAAAGACAACTAATTATTAATATAAGATTGAACTTTGAATGAGCATTATTCAAAGTCAATTCTGCGAGTTTATCTGTTAATCAATTGGTAGATGTATTATTCCGAAAATATGATTCGTTCTACAGTTCGTTCTATGGAGGCAGTGGTAACGGGTTAAACGGCTAAAATTTGGAATAGCGTAAAAATGTTCGGAAACAAACAAGGATCTGCTACATTTAAAGTATTCGACTGCACTTTGAAGAAGATAGGAATCTACTTTTTGGCATTTCACTGTCCAAATATCCCATTCACTGCGTAGAATAACCGTGTATATTTTCTCTCTCTCTTTCCACTTAAAAAACTTTTTTAACAACTAAGTGGTTTTAATCCAGTGGAAAGAGAGAGAGAAATTAAAATACAAACCACTATGAGCTTCCGAAATGAACCGTGTATATTGTTTGTAAATCATCTGAATATAACTTAATCGCTGGGTCAAAAACGTAAAATAATTATGATTTATATAGTTACCACATTTTATAAATTTATAGAAGTTTTGAAGCCCCGCCCCCTCTTGGCTACGCTATTATACATCAGTAATATTTAAAAAAAATGCATTCTTGCTGATGCAAAATTCCTCGTCTTCGACTAGGATTTTTGTTACCACCAGCACTCATGCTTCTTGTTAAAATATTACTTAGCAACGTGTTTTTTCGATTTTTTTCGGAAAAATTAGATGCCCTTATGATATTACTTACGAATAGAACCCTAGAATTATTTCCTTCTGATATTCCAAACATATGATAAAGACGGGAAAGAGAGTTAAAATTTTAAATTAAGTCTTAATATAATATAGAAAAATGAAATACTTGTTTCACCGTGTCTCAAAATTATATGTGCAATCATTTGAGGAATCATGAAACTTTTAATGCATGATACAGTGACGGATAGAGAAAAAACAACAAGGAGGGGGCGCTAAAGATATCTTGAGCTACCTTTACTTTTATCTTAATAAAAAATGGTTAAGAAAGTTTTATTTAAAGTGATTATACACAAACACAAGACAATGTCATCTTGTAGATGTGCTACCATCTATGGTAAGAAGAGAGTATTGACATTAAATTTTGACTGAATCTAGTCAAGATGTCACTCTCTTCTTTTTTATCCCTTTCAGAGATTAATACAAAGTGAGTAAACCAGTAAGGAATTTTAATTTATTAGATACGACATCCTAAGACCGGTTTCTGTCTTTCGACTTCATCAGTTAGGCTTTTCGAATCCAATAAATAAAATTCCAAACTCGTACAAGTCAATAGCTATATCCGCTATAAGATAACATTTGTAGATGTGCTACCATCTATGGTAAGAAGAGAGTATTGACATTAAATTTTGACTGAATCTAGTCAAGATGTCACTCTCTTCTTTTTTATCCCTTTCAGAGATTAATACAAAGTGAGTAAACCAGTAAGGAATTTTAATTTATTAGATTCGACATCCTAAGACCGGTTTTAAAATTCCTTACTGGTTTACTCACTTTGTATTAATCTCTGAAAGGGATAAAAAAGAAGAGAGTGACATCTTGACTAGATTCAGTCAAAATTTAATGTCAATACTCTCTTCTTACCACAGATGGTAGCACATCTAAAAATGTTATCTTATAGCGGATATAGCTATTGACTTGTACGAGTTTGGAATTTTATTTATTGGATTCGAAAAGCCTAACTGATGAAGTCGAAAGACAGAAACCGGTCTTAGGATGTCGAATCTAATAAATTAAAATTCCTTACTGGTTTACTCACTTTGTATTAATCTCTGAAAGGGATAAAAAAGAAGAGAGTGACATCTTGACTAGATTCAGTCAAAATTTAATGTCAATACTCTCTTCTTACCATAGATGGTAGCACATCTAAAAATGTTATCTTATAGCGGATATAGCTATTGACTTGTACGAGTTTGGAATTTTATTTATTGGATTCGAAAAGCCTAACTGATGAAGTCGAAACACAGAAAACGGTCTTAGGATGTCGAATCTAATAAATTAAAATTCCTTACTGGTTTACTCACTTTGTATTAATCTCTGAAAGGGATAAAAAAGAAGAGAGTGACATCTTGACTAGATTCAGTCAAAATTTAATGTCAATACTCTCTTCTTACCATAGATGGTAGCACATCTAAAAATGTTATCTTATAGCGGATATAGCTATTGACTTGTACGAGTTTGGAATTTTATTTATTGGATTCGAAAAGCCTAACTGACGAAGTCGAAAGACAGAAACCGGTCTTAGGATGTCGAATCTAATAAATTAAAATTCCTTACTGGTTTACTCACAATGTCATCTTATCTTATGATCTAAAATAGTTAGAATTCTGGTTCTCTTCCTTAAATGATGAATTCTATACCATATGTATCCGCCAGTGGCATGATAAAGGTCCAAAGTACAAATTTTACATCCAAATGAAGAACTTGGCAATAATTTCTGGCGATTGCTTATTCACAAATGTATAGGAGTTGCCGATCTTATGCATATAATAACATTTTCTGACGATACAATACCCACATTTGGAGCGCAGAAAATCCCCACGAAATACACGAAACAACAGAAAGTGAGACAATGAAAATATTTTATTTTGACGAATCAAAACCATACAATTTTCCATATATTTCAGTGGAATAGAGGTGATTTAGAGGTAGTTTAAGCTCGTCGTGAGATACTTGGTACATAAGAAACAAACTAAAAAATTATTCTACTTACATTTATCACAACCCTCTCACAAAAATCGTGATCATGCGGGATGGGTTCGAAATGGGCTACACCAGTGAATTGAGTGTGGGGGGTGTGCCCGTCCTCTTCCTGGCTGCTGAGCTTGGGCAGCGACCTGAAAATATCAAATTTAATCACTTGAATGATTAAACTAAAATTATTTTTATTGAGAAAAACGTCTAAGGTTTGAAACAATTTATGGCAATATAATAAAATATTTGATATACAAAGCATTCAAAAATATTTAACTATAAGCGACACTACACTAAAGTGTGAAATGGTTTTTGGTAAAACTACAATTCTACAAGAGTTTTTAGTGGGTAGTAATGTTAATATAATTCATTTCGGAAGCTCATTGTGGTTTGTATTTTAATTTCTCTCTCTTTCCACTGGATTAAAACCACTTAGTTGTTAAAAAAGTTTTTTTATTGACGTTTCGGCTTTCCAGATCGAAAGCCGTTATCAAAATGACATAAAATAAATAAATTTACTAGAAACAGAACACTTGATAATCTTGCAAAAATATGACATCAACATAGTATACATAGAATAAGATTTTGAGATTGAAGATGTCAAAATCTGTTTCAATCATATTTTTGTGACGTTTCTGGGAACGAATTTTTGAAAGGATAGCGCATTTGCATATTATAAGAGAATTTATACTTCGTCATAAATGAAGTTTTCTTATTAATATTATCATAAGAAAAAACCAGATAAAAACTTATGATACTATCCCGATATAGAGGGTATCCTTTTTGCAATTAACTCTTTTTGTAAAATAGGTATCCAAATTTTTGAAATATCAACCGAACAATTAGAAACACATTCGTTATTATTTAAGCATATCAATGCTGCTTCTTTAACTTTGCGGTTATAATTATTCGGTTCTTTTAATAATCTAGTTGAAAAATTCCATTGTATTTTATGACCAGAATCCCATGCGTGTTCACATATTTTGGATTTTTCGAATTGTTTATTTTTAATGTACGATTGGTGTTCATTAAGTCTAATATGAAAAGGTCTAGATGTTTCTCCTATATAAAATTTATTACATTCGCATGGAATTTTGTAAATACAATTTTTTGTGTTTTGAATTTCATTAAAAGGTTTTGTATTTACTATTAAAGATTTTAATGTATTATTAGTTTGAAAAACTGTTTTTAAATTAAATTTATTGCCAATCCTAATTTTTTCGGATAATTTTGGAATATAAGGGATTTTTACTATATTTGAAAGAATTAATAGGGGGTTTAAATTTTGATCTTTAGTTTTGAGGTCTCGGTAAAGTTCACGATTTATAAATTTACTTGGGTAGTTGTTCTTAATCAAGACAGATTTAACAAGTGATAATTCATTATTTAAGATATTGTCATTTGAACAAATTGTTTTTGCTCTATCGGAAAGAGATTTGACAATACCTCGTTTAACACAAATTGAGTGGTTTGAATTAAAATTTAGATATCTATTTGTATGTGTTTCTTTTCTAAAAACTGATGTATCAAAACAATTGTTGTTATTGTGTATTAGTACCTCAAAAGAAACGGTAATTTTTTATTATTTTCAATTTCAATTGTAAATTTAATAGTAGGTTCCGAATTATTAATAGTATATAAAAATGTATCAATATTTTCCCTATCGTGTTGCCAAATTGCAAAGATATCATCTACATATCTAAACCAGACAGAAGGTCTTAAATTTTGTTTGTTTACAATTTCCATTTCAAAATTCTCCATGAAAATATCACACAATTTTGGTGATAAAGGAAAACCCATTGCCATGCCAAAATTTTGCTGATAAAAATCACTATTTAATTGAAAATATGTAGTTTTAATACATAGTTCCAATAATTCTAGAATTGCTGAGACGCTTAATTTAGTTCTATTTATTAATGTATTATCACTTGTCAACTTTTTTCTCACAAGATTAAGAGTTTTATCGACAGGAACATTTGGAAATAAACTGACTACATCAAAACTAACCATTATATCTGAATTTGTAATTTTGATTTTTGATAATTTTTCTAAAAAATGTTTTGAATTTTGTCAAAATTTAGCAAGATTTCTACTTAAAATAATAGATCCGTTATCAGGAAATACTAATTCCTTTATCAAAAATTCAAAACATTTTTTAGAAAAATTATCAAAAATCAAAATTACAAATTCAGATATAATGGTTAGTTTTGATGTAGTCAGTTTATTTCCAAATGTTCCTGTCGATAAAACTCTTAATCTTGTGAGAAAAAAGTTGACAAGTGATAATACATTAATAAATAGAACTAAATTAAGCGTCTCAGCAATTCTAGAATTATTGGAACTACATATTTTCAATTAAATAGGGATTTTTATCAGCAAAATTTTGGCATGGCAATGGGTTCTCCTTTATCACCAAA
This sequence comes from Crepidodera aurea, assembly GCA_949320105.2. Taxonomy (NCBI): domain Eukaryota; kingdom Metazoa; phylum Arthropoda; class Insecta; order Coleoptera; family Chrysomelidae; genus Crepidodera; species Crepidodera aurea. The sequence goes on from OX439472.1 coordinate 103,543,611, forward strand.
ATTGTGTGATATTTTCATGGAGAATTTTGAAATGGAAATTGTAAACAAACAAAATTTAAGACCTTCTGTCTGGTTTAGATATGTAGATGATATCTTTGCAATTTGGCAACACGATAGGGAAAATATTGATACATTTTTATATACTATTAATAATTCGGAACCTACTATTAAATTTACAATTGAAATTGAAAATAATAAAAAATTACCGTTTCTTGATGTACTAATACACAATAACAACAATTGTTTTGATACATCAGTTTTTAGAAAAGAAACACATACAAATAGATATCTAAATTTTAATTCAAACCACTCAATTTGTGTTAAACGAGGTATTGTCAAATCTCTTTCCGATAGAGCAAAAACAATTTGTTCAAATGACAATATCTTAAATAATGAATTATCACTTGTTAAATCTGTCTTGATTAAGAACAACTACCCAAGTAAATTTATAAATCGTGAACTTTACCGAGACATCAAAACTAAAGATCAAAATTTAAACCCCCCAATAATTCTTTCAAATATAGTAAAAATCCCTTATATTCCAAAATTATCCGAAAAAATTAGAAGGATTGGCAATAAATTTAATTTAAAAACAGTTTTTCAAACTAATAATACATTAAAATCTTTAATAGTAAATACAAAACCTTTTAATGAAATTCAAAACACAAAAAATTGTATTTACAAAATTCCATGCGAATGTAATAAATTTTATATAGGAGAAACATCTAGACCTTTTCATATTAGACTTAATGAACACCAATCGTACATTAAAAATAAACAATTCGAAAAATCCAAAATATGTGAACACGCATGGGATTCTGGTCATAAAATACAATGTAATTTTTCAACTAGATTATTAAAAGAACCGAATAATTATAACCGCAAAGTTAAAGAAGCAGCATTGATATGCTTAAATAATAACGAATGTGTTTCTAATTGTTCGGTTGATATTTCAAAAATTTGGATACCTATTTTACAAAAAGAGTTAATTGCAAAAAGGATACCCTCTATATCGGGATAGTATCATAAGTTTTTATCTGGTTTTTTCTTATGATAATATTAATAAGAAAACTTCATTTATGACAAAGTATAAATTCTCTTATAATATGCAAATGCGCTATCCTTTCAAAAATTCGTTCCCAGAAACGTCACAAAAATATGATCGAAACAGATTTTGACATCTTCAATCTCAAAATCTTATTCTATGTATACTATGTTGATGTCATATTTTTGCAAGATTATCAAGTGTTCTGTTTCTAGTAAATTTATTTATTTTATGTCATTTTGATAACGGCTTTCGATCTGGAAAGCCGAAACGTCAATAAAAAAACTTTTTTAACAACTAAGTGGTTTTAATCCAGTGGAAAGAGAGAGTTAATATAATGGACAAATAAAATTGTAGATCTATGTTTTTTAAACATGAATGAGCTCAATAAAATTACTTATTCAATTTCAGAATAAAGTTATTTTCCAACTTCTGAATGACCCTCGTAATACCTCTATTCTCCAGCTTCAGCTTAAAGAGGGTCGTGATTTTGTCAACACAATAACCTTTTGGAAATATCAAATAAAGGTCGATTGATGAAGAAAATTGTCCTTTTTAATGTCACGGAAATACGCTATTCATCATTAAGATCGGACTTATCTACAAATTTATTTATTTAATATTTATAAAATTTAAAAATTACCAAAAAATTGTAGTTGTTACTGGCAGATAAGAAAAAAAGCAAGAGATGTTATTAACAATATTACTTCTGGTTCCAAAATCAAAGGAATAATTAAGTTTTACAATACTTTTCAATGGCAGAAGTTTCATATACCTTTTAATCAAGAAGATAAATAGTACACGGGTGTCATTGTTGCTATTTTCACACATAGTTAGAATATTATTTGTCTATAGGGTCATTCCATGTGAAAAGCATATCAAATGTCACTCGACCCTCCCCAATCGCGCTGCAGCCTAAAATACCACAAGGAAATCTTTTAGGCTCAATTTTAAATTTGGTCAAAATGGCAACGAGAAAAAAATAAAATACGCGTTTCCTTCGTATTTCTCATTAACGGTAAATAAAAAAATGCAACAAAGACATTTCTGACGTAAAAGTTTCCATAGAATACGGTCACGCCAACCGTTTTCAATGATTCCCCTCAGAAAAGCCGGAAAATGCGGAAAATACTTTTTTTTTTCAAATTTCTCTAATACATATACCCCGATTGAACTGAAATTCACAGTAGATATTCTTAGAATCATGCTTTTCCAAATCCATATACTCGTGCTTTACTCTTTATATCATTTTCATGAGTTATATACGATTTATATATAGTGTATTCTGTGAGTCGGAAAATACCTCGAAAAATACAAATAAATTTTTGACGCCCCCAAAGTAAGTCCCCCCCCCATTTTCGAGGATGCTGAACACGATGGTGGGCGTTAAAATTCTTTTCGAGTTGACTCTACCCCCTAAACTGATTCCGCGTCTTTCACCGGAAAAACTAACGTAATCCCCCATTTTAGAGGATGTCGAACACGAAGGCAGCGGCTATAATTCTTTTAGAGTTGACCCCCCCCCCCCCTCAAATTGCAAAAATTGCAAATTTGATTTTCGCTACATACAAGAAAAAAATTTTTCACCCTTTTGGGGATGGTTTTGGGATTATTTGGGGGTGTTTTTTGGGTCATTTTGGGGGGCGGGGTCGACACAGTGAGAAGATCCAACATTACCATCGCGTTCAGCATCCTCAAAAACAGGAGACGACGCGGGTAGTCTCGTTTATAGCGAAAAATAAATTTTTTACTCTTTAGGGGGTGATTTTTGGCCAATTGAGGGGTGGGGTCAACCCTAAACGAATTGTAACCACTGCCTCCGTGTTCAGCATCCTCTAAAACGGGAGATTACGTTAGTTTCCCGGTGAAAGACGCGGAATCCGCGAATTACCATTTAGGGGGTTGTTTTTGGCTGTTTGGGGGGTGGGGCCAACTCGAAAAAAACTTTAAGACCCTCTATCGTGTTCAGAATACTCTAAAATGGGGGGGGCTTACTTTGGGGACGTCAAAAATTTATTTGTATTTCTCGAGGTATTTTCCGACTCACAGAATGCACTATATATATATATATATATTATTATGGTATGTGATTTTTCTTTTTATATTTATTATTAATTTTTTATTTAATTTACCTTCTTCCGTAAATTTAGACAGAACGTGTTTTATAAATATTGTTATTGTAGTTGGGCGCCATCTGTCTTATTACATAGGAAAGTATAGCCAATATCTATCTCAGGTTCTAGGGTTCTCTAAGAGCTTAGATTTTTATAAAATCAATCACAACGAACGCAATGAAAAATTATAAACATTTATTAAAGGAAAAAAATTAACGATAAACTGTACAGGAACAATTGTTTGGTGTAATACGGTAAGTGTAGTTTTTATAAAAATAACATTTGCAAGTGTGATACGAAATTTTCTTAAACTTCTTACCTTATCACTTTCTAACCTAACATAATTAAACTTTTATAAGGTTAGATTGTTTTCAATATAACTTTATTATTATGGCCTTTTATAGTTTAAACTTTTTAAATATCGATATTTAGTAATTAAAATGGTACCTTTTATTCAATTTAAGCTTTTCGTTCTTATTTTAGTTGTTCAAAATAAATCGGATTCTATAAAATCGTTTTTCCAAATAACACCAAAATCAGGGAACAGGATGGATATTTTTATGCCGAATATAGTTGGATCTGGATACTTTTATCCAGGAATACAGCTGAGACTGGAGATGTTCAAACAGGAACACAGGATAGGATGGATAATTTTGGATAAAGCCACCTTTTAAGATTGTTTTTCGTCTTGAATTATTTTTACCCTTTTTTAACCTCACTTTTTCTGACAGGTAACAATTTTTTTTTGTTTTTATGATACGGAGCGACGTGAACTCTTCAAAAGATTTTGGTAAAAAGCCACACTTTGACACACGAAATGCTTTTTATAAAGTACAATGTCACAGCTTCCTAGATGAAAATTTGACATTTTTTAACCTAAATTTTTACAAAATTAAAAAAAAATTATTGATTTTATTGCAAATTTTGACTAATAACATCTTATTCTATAGATTAAAAGAAAATTTTTGATATACTTTTTATATCATTTCGAATTATATTAACTTTGTACAAAGACACTTTTTGTTCGTCATCATTGATTTTCTAAATATCATTAAACTTCATTATTGTTGTACTTTTTTGCTATATTTCTTTAATTTTATAAATCCTTAACTCTTTTTCGTTTAATTTACTATCGTTTCGTTTAACTTAAACTAATTATGTTGAATTCTTATTAGATTGAATTTTAAGGTTAACTTTTATAAGTAATATTTTCTTCCTGTCTAAGTTATACGTTTAAAAAAAGGCTTTATATTCAATACCATTACAATATATAAATCATGAAAATGATATAAAGAGTAAATCACGAGTATATGGATTTGGAAAAGCCTGATTCTAAGAATAGGTATATGCATTTGAGAAATTTCAAGAAAAAAAAAGAATTTTCCACATTTTCCGGCTTGGCGTGACCATGTTCTACGGAAAATTTTACGTCAGAAATGTCTTTGTTGCATTTTTTTATTTACCGTTAATGAGAAATACGAAATACCATATTTAAAATTGAGCCTAAAGATTTCCTTGTGGTATTTTAGGCTGAAAATTTGGGAAATCACTTATTTCCATGATAAATCTATGGTATCAAAAAAGCAGCGCGATTGGGGAGGGTCGAGTGACATTTGATATGCTTTTCACATGGAATGACCCTAAACTTATTCAAATGGTTTCTCGCGAATTTAAAGAAAAATTGGAGGCACAAGGCTCACATATATGCCCCATCCTATGTTGCCTTTTTATTCAATGACGTAAATTGATTTATTCGTTGTAGTATGTAGATGACCTTCAAATTTTCTCGACAATTGGCCTATATTATGGGTTCCCAAAGTGTGTTCGCGGTTATGTCGCGATAAGATTCCAAATATGAAATTAAAATTCATTATTTGAACATGTATTTTTTCTTTTGCCATATAAAGAAAATTATACCAGAGGAATTTAACTCGCAAAAAGATGAAAGATTTTTCATCTTTTTGTCCAAAACTGATCTGGATTGTGGGAAAAAGGTCTAGTTTTAAAATTTCATCACTCAATATCCCAATAAGTTGTTCTTATCATGAAATAATCACATTTTTTGTTTGATATTGCGACTTGCATTTCTGGAAGAACTTTATTGGAATTCTTGCAAACTTGATTATATTTTTAATAAGTTCGTGAGTTATTTGGAAAGAATAAAACTTATTTTCTTCCATTGAACTTGACCAATAATTAATTTTTTTTTTTATAAATTCGTAATTTTTATTTGTGGTTGTTATAACATTAACAATGCGGCCTTGCAACCTACTATTCAAAATATTAAAGCGTAAGAAACCGAAGATAATTGGAAAATATGTTCTCATATTCACATTCCTCATCTTACTTGAAAACTTGTTTCAAGCCATTACCCCTCGAGAGCCATTTTACTTCTCTTCTGTGTTATAAAAATGTTTTTCTAAAAATACGAACTTGCGACGTTTTTCCTTTTACCAATAATCGAGCCATTCTAAACGCATAATAATTTTTTAAATAAAAATCTCTAGCTTCAACATTTTTTTAATCGTGTTTGTGAAAATTATTTATGACTAGATTGATATTGGGTACATCTTTAAATAGAGTTTTCATGCGGATAAATTGTAACTCGTAACATGCTAAAGAATTCCTTGATCGAATACCTACTCCGAAAATAATTTTATGACTGATTTATCTATTGTAATTATCGGGATGACGTCGTATGTTTATGGTGACCGTAGCTGATTTTCTCAATGTTTTTAATGAATTTATTCAATAAAATTGATCGTAATTTTAATTTGTTTTATTTGTGGATTAAATTAACTATAAAAAAATAGAAATAAACATTTAAGTGATAGAAATATCACGAGAAGCAAGTAAGAAATAATTCAATAACAAATACAGAGATATTTGGAAAATATATGGGAGGTTTGGATAAGTCTTCCGTCCATTTGCAGTTTTGTTTAGTGATAGCAAAAGTGTCGTCTGTTGATTTGCTCCTCTAATAATGGGATTAGAGAGTTGAAATTTATTTCATACCTTTTATACATTCTCATTTCCTGTTCTCCCTAAAGCTCTAAAGTTGTATATACTGTTACGTACTATCGGTGGATAAAAGAAAATTCATTTTATTGAATATTTATTATTATTTGATTTATTTAATTTTGAGTTTTAGTACATAACCTACAATGTTATTATTGATTTTATTAATAGATTAACCAACCTCGACAGAATGTAATTATTTGTTGTGGATAATTTTGTTGAGCGCCATCTACTATCAAGTAGAAAATTTGAGAATCTTAAACTCAGGAAGTGTTTCTATTGACCGCGTGATTGTAGAAATTGACAATAACGACTCAGTAAAAATATGTAAACATTTATTAATATTCAAAATAATTAACGGTTAACCTTTTATTTTATATTAGAGAGTTGTTTGGCAGAATAAGGTAAGCGTAATATTTTTCTTATTTACAAAATCAACAATTAGCACAAATCTTACCTCTTACCTTACTCCAATATTATATTCTAATTTAAGTAATTTAGTTATAGTTTTAAAAAAAAAAAATCTAACCTAATTAATTGTAAAACTTTTTTATTTTTAAACGTTTTTAAATATCGATATTTAATATATTAAATTGGTACCTTTAATACGACTTAGACTTTTTTATTCTGATTATTTTCCTATTCAATTCAAGATGGGATTTAGTACAATATCTTCTAGGAAACCAAAAAAACAGGAATAAGATAAATTAATACAGAATACAACTGGATCAGGATACAACAGGATCTGGGTTATTTAATAGGAACAACGATGGATAAATAATTGGACTTCTCCTCTTGATTTTTCTTTAAGTTTTCTTGTTTTACAAAAATATAACCTCACTTATTTTGACAGGTAAATTTCTTTGAATTTTTTATCTTCAATCAGTATTGCTTTGATTTGATTTTCTTTTGTTTTTATTACGAGGATCGATGTGAACGCTTCAAAGGATTTTGGTGAAAAGCCTCGCTTGACAGCGCGAAATAGTTTTTATAAACCATCAATTCACAGCTTACTTGATTGGAATTTGACAGTTAGTTTTTTAATGTAAATAATAAACTAAAATTATTAATTTTTTTACTACTTTTATTTAACACCAAATTATTCTAGAGACAAAAAGAATAATTTTAATATAATTTTCTCACTATTTCTACTTATATCAAATTTATACACTGACTTTTAATGTTCGTTATTATCGATTCCTTAAATTCCATAAAACTTCATTATTATTCCCCTTTTTTACTGTATTTCTTTAATTTTAGAAATCCGGAACTCTATTTCTCTGATTTTTATTATTTCCCTTAAATTTTAACTAATTACTTTGATATACTATGACATGGCTTATCTGACACTACATTACTTTGAATTTATAAATTCAGTTCTTTGTTAAATTTTACGTAAATACCTTAAATCTGTTAGTAAACATCTCTTATGGGCTTTCAATGTTAAATTTTGATATGTCAAATTTTATAGTTTCTTCTATAATTACCATGCGACAAACATTGTTTTTAAATTACATTCTGTCCTGTGATTACTCAAAATACAATAACTAATGATTTTATTCCTATTAATAAACTTATCTGTTTCTTTTTAATTCTTTGTTCTAGATATTAAATTTTTTATTCTCTTTTCGAGCGTTACAATACATTTTTTTTGACTTATTTTTATTACAAATTTTTCCATATTTAAAAAGAAAATATTAGTTGAATCCTAAAGCAAGCATAATTAAACTATCGAAGTTATTAAAAGGTTTAACGTTGGTATAATTAAAGACTAATAAATTTAAAACAGTTTCTTTTTTCTGATTAAAAATTTCCACTTGTTTATAATTAAGCTTAAGTTTTAATTCTAAGATTTGATTTTATGATTTAATGAGAATAGGGAAGTGATTTATAATTGGGTAGATTTCCAGATTACTTTGAGTAATTACCTCTTTCGCTGCAGAGCTGCATTTGCTTGATTTGAAATTAAAATTTTGCTGAAAAGGTACGACGTTGTAATAAAAAGCAGTGAGAAATATTCTTTATTTTTTCGGTTTTAATTATTATCATTTTGAAAGTAAAACAAATTAAAAGGATTGAGGGAAGTTTGATTAAGAACAATAATAAGTTCTATAAATTCACCTTGTCAAAATTTAGCAAGATTTCTACTTAAAATAATAGATCCGTTATCAGGAAATACTAATTTTTTAGAAAAATTATCAAAAATCAAAATTACAAATTCAGATATAATGGTTAGTTTTGATGTAGTCAGTTTATTTCCAAATGTTCCTGTCGATAAAACTTTTAATCTTGTGAGAAAAAAGTTGCCAAGTGATAATACATAAATAAATATAACTCGGCAAATCTAGAATTATTGGAATTATGTGTTAAAACTACATATTTTCAATTAAATAGTGATTTTTATCAGCAAAATTTTGGCATGGCAATGAGTTCTCCTTTATCACCAAAATTGTGTGATATTTTCATGGAGGATTTTGAAATGGAAATTGTAAACAAACAAAATTTAAGACCTTCTGTCTGGTTTAGATATGTAGATGATATATCTTTGCAATTTGGCAACACGATAGGGAAAATATTGATACATATTTATATAATATTAATAATTCGGAACCTACTATTAAATTTACAATTGAAATTGAAAATAATAAAAAATTACCGTTTCTTGATGTACTAATACACAATAACAACAATTGTATTGAAACATCAGTTTTTAGAAAAGAAACACATACAAATAGATATCTAAATTTTAATTGAAACCACTGAATTTGTGTTAAACGAGGTATTGTCAAATCTCTTTCCGATAAAGCAAAAACAATTTGTTCAAATGACAATATCTTAAATAATGAATTATCACTTGTTAAATCTGTCTTGATCAAGAACAACTACCCAAGTATAAATCGTGAACTTTACCTAGACATCAAAACTAAAGATTAAAATTTAAATCCCCCAATAATTCATTCAAATATAGTAAAAATCCCTTATATTCCAAAATTATCCGAAAAAATTAGGATTGGCAATAAATTTAATTTATAAACAGTTTTTCAAACTAATAATACATTAAAATCTTTAATAGTAAATACAAAACCTTTTAATGAAATTCAAAACAAAAAAAATTGTATTTACAAAATTCCATGCAAATGTAATACATTTTATATAGGAGAAACATCTAGACCTTTTCATATTAGACTTAATGAACACCAATCATACATAATACAATACAAAATAAAAAATTCGAAAAATCCAAAATATGTGAACGTGCATGGGATTTTGGTCATAAAATACAATGGAATTCTTCAACTAGATTATTAAAAGAACCGAATAATTATAACCGCAAAGTTAAAGAAGCAGCATTGATATGCTTAAATAATAACGAATGTGTTTCTAATTGTTCGGTCCATGATTCAAAAATTTGGATGCCTATTTTACAAAGAAAGTTAACTGCAAAAAGGATACCCTCTATATCGGGATAGTATCATAAGTTTCTATCTGTTTTTTTCTTATGATAATATTCATAAGAAAACTTCATTTATGACGAAGTATAAATTCTCTTATAATATGCAAATGCGCTATCCTTTCAAAATTCGTTCCCAGAAACGTCACAAAAATATAATTGAAACAGATTTTGACATCTTCAATCTCAAAATCTTTTTCTACGTGTATTATGTTGATATCATATTTTTGCAAGATTATCAGGTGTGCTGTTTCTATAGTAAATTTATTTATTTTGTTATGTCATTTTGAAAACGACTTCCGATTAGGGTCGTCAAATTAAAACTTTTTCAAGAAAATAAGTTGTTTCTTTCTTAACGAAGAAAGAGAAATTGAACTAGCAAACCAATATGAGCTTCTGAAATGAAGTTTGATTATAACTTAGGATCTGATTCTGATGCACGTACATTTAAAAAGAGTATAATTGAAATGCATATACGCAATTGTATAATGACAACAGAAAAAGTTTTATAAAAACAAATAACAAATAATGATAAAGGGCATTTTTGAGTTTTTTGACACTAATATTTGATGGATAAACTTTCTGATAAAATTGATTTATTGTCATATATGCCTACAAAGTATAAACGATTTTATTGAAGTTCAGTAGAGGTCAGTGGATCGAGCAAGCAAACCAAAAATGTTGTTTGAAATAATACCTCTACATCAACACAACATACTGTAAGAAAGATGTCTTTTAGATTAACTGAGACAATGAAAATAAAACACCGAGTTTCAAAACACGGGTCTAGAGGGTGCAAGTGTCTTTAATGTTTTCTTGAAAGAAATCCTGATTTAAGCATACGAAAATCTGAAGGAGTTTCTTTGGCTTCATGCCAAGTAATGAACAAAAGGAGTCAAGTATTATTTCGAACTCGGTAAGGGCATTTTAAACTCTCCAAATATATATAACACGGATCAAACAGGTTTGTAGCTGAATAACAGCCTGGATAGGTAAAAAATATTATCAGAAAAAGATGAAACTATAATGAAATTTGAAGATGGATCAAAAGTTTAAATGAGTGTAAAATCGGCATACATGAATGTTACTTATTTCGAATGGTCACTGTGTTAAAGTGCTAGAATATGCCGAGGTAAATAATATCACACTTCTTTGCTTTCCCAGTTATTAAACACAGTTCCTGCAGCCATTAGACATAAATCTTTGGTTGGTTTTTCTTCGCTATGAACAGTTTCACTATGAGCTTAGCAGGCCAACCGTAGTTCTCAGAAAAAATCAAAGGATTGACTGTCCATAGTATGGTTTTAACACCTGTGATCTTAGACATATAGGATATACAATTACCATCTTTATTTTTATACTGATATACTTTTAAAAATCTATATTAAAGATAAACCATTTAAAAATAATAAACAATAAAAAGTCACGAAAGTAGACTTCTTTATCATGAGAACATCGAGGCCAACCAGCTCCTAGATAACTCGAACCAGATAAGAAGACTGAAGATGACCAAACCTCACGAGTTGGTGTAGTGTGTGTCAAAGTGGCAAGCAGAGCTCTGCTTGGTTAGTGCACACGCAAAAAAGTGCCCTATTGACAAGAAAAAGAAACTAAGAAGGCATCAAAGGGTGACTCTTAAATTTTAAGTTAGTTAGTATGTTAGGATAGAAAAAAAGTTACTTATTGGTCACTGACCAGATGGTGTAGCATTTCTTTCAAAGGCGAAATACATATTCATTTCGATTTCAAAGTAAAACTTGTAGTTTTAATATATTTGGAGCATCACAAGTATCCCAAAATTGTGACATTATTTAAAATAAGCAAAATACATAATCACAGGGTGCGATAAGAAAAAAAATACACGCGTGCGATACCGCGAAACAAGTATTCTATAAATAAATTATTCTCATTCTGTCATTCCGAAACCACCTGTTTAAAATGATTGATTATTTAGTCAGATGCTAACTTGTTCGATTTTCATGCTAAGCGATATTCTAAAATAAATTTTTAAATATTATTTTTAGCGCAACAATAGCTGCTTTGTTTCATAGTGGAGATGGATAGATGGCCAATTACTGAACATTGCGGAATCGATCTCTTGTAACAACTATATTGGAAGTATGATGGGATTTAGGTTAGGGGTTGAGAGCGTAGACCTTTTGTTTTTTCAAGAATGGAACTTTTACTGGTTATCCGAAAAGAAGAGTGTCTCAATGGGAGTGTTCACAAGTCAACGGCGGCTCCAAGCAGGGGCAGTAGGGGCAATTGCGCCCCCAAAAAAAGTCCGGCAATGAGAGGATATTTCTCATATCTGCGTAAACCAAATTTTAATTTTTTTTTAATTTTTTTTTGTAGATTCTAGGTCCATTTATATCCTAAAAAACTTTCTTTTCCCCCAAAAATGGCCCAAACATTTTTTTCGGTAATTTTGACATTGCTAATCGTTTCTTATACAAAATTCATTCTGCATAAACAAAATTTTAATTTTTTTGAATTTTTTTGTTGGTTGTAGGTCCATTTATATCCTAAAAAAACTTACTTTTTCCTTCAAAAATGGCTCAAACATTTTTTTTCTCTAATTTTGACATTGCCAATCATTTTTATACTAAATTCATTCTGTTTAAACCAAAATTTAATTTTTTTGAATTTCTTTTGTAGATTTTAGGTCCATTTATATCCTAAAAAACTCACTTTTTCCCCCAAAAATAGCCCAAACATTTTTTTTAGGTAATTTTGACACTGCCAATCGTTTCTTATACAAAATTCATTTTGCGTAAACAAAATTTTAATTTTTTTGAATTTTTGTTGTAGATCTAGGTCCATTTATATCCTAAAAAACTCACTTTTTCCTTCAAAAATGGCTCAAACATTTTTTTTCGCTAATTTTGACATTGCCAATCGTTTTTATACTAAATTCATTCTGTTTAAACCAAAATTTAATTTTTTTGAATTTCTTTTGTAGATTTTAGGTCCATTTATATCCTAAAAAACTCACTTTTTCCCCCAAAAATAGCCCAAACATTTTTTTTAGGTAATTTTGACACTGCCAATCGTTTCTTATACAAAATTCATTTTGCGTAAACAAAATTTTAATTTTTTTGAATTTTTGTTGTAGATCTAGGTCCATTTATATCCTAAAAAACTCACTTTTTCCTTCAAAAATGGCTCAAACATTTTTTTTCTCTAATTTTGACATTGCCAATCTTTTTATACTAAATTCATTCTGTTTAAACCAAATTTTAATTTTTTTGAATTTCTTTTGTAGATTTTAGGTCCATTTATATCCTAAAAAACTCACTTTTTCCCCCAAAAATAGCCCAAACATTTTTTTTAGGTAATTTTGACACTGCCAATCGTTTCTTATACAAAAGTCATTTTGCGTAAACAAAATTTTAATTTTTTTGAATTTTTGTTGTAGATCTAGGTCCATTTATATCCTAAAAAACTCACTTTTTCCTTCAAAAATGGCTCAAACATTTTTTTTCGCTAATTTTGACATTGCCAATCGTTTTTATACTAAATTCATTCTGTTTAAACCAAATTTTAATTTTTTTGAATTTCTTTTGTAGATTTTAGGTCCATTTATATCCTAAAAAACTCACTTTTTCCCCCAAAAATAGCCCAAACATTTTTTTTAGGTAATTTTGACACTGCCAATCGTTTCTTATACAAAATTCATTTTGCGTAAACAAAATTTTAATTTTTTTGAATTTTTGTTGTAGATCTAGGTCCATTTATATCCTAAAAAACTCACTTTTTCCTTCAAAAATGGCTCAAACATTTTTTTTCGCTAATTTTGACATTGCCAATCGTTTTTATACTAAATTCATTCTGTTTAAACCAAATTTTAATTTTTTTGAATTTCTTTTGTAGATTTTAGGTCCATTTATATCCTAAAAAACTCACTTTTTCCCCCAAAAATAGCCCAAACATTTTTTTTAGGTAATTTTGACACTGCCAATCGTTTCTTATACAAAATTCATTTTGCGTAAACAAAATTTTAATTTTTTTGAATTTTTGTTGTAGATCTAGGTCCATTTATATCCTAAAAAACTCACTTTTTCCTTCAAAAATGGCTCAAACATTTTTTTTCGCTAATTTTGACATTGCCAATCGTTTTTATACTAAATTCATTCTGTTTAAACCAAATTTTAATTTTTTTGAATTTCTTTTGTAGATTTTAGGTCCATTTATATCCTAAAAAACTCACTTTTTCCCCCAAAAATAGCCCAAACATTTTTTTTAGGTAATTTTGACACTGCCAATCGTTTCTTATACAAAATTCATTTTGCGTAAACAAAATTTTAATTTTTTTGAATTTTTGTTGTAGATCTAGGTCCATTTATATCCTAAAAAACTCACTTTTTCCTTCAAAAATGGCTCAAACATTTTTTTTCGCTAATTTTGACATTGCCAATCGTTTTTATACTAAATTCATTCTGTTTAAACCAAAATTTAATTTTTTTGAATTTCTTTTGTAGATTTTAGGTCCATTTATATCCTAAAAAACTCACTTTTTCCCCCAAAAATAGCCCAAACATTTTTTTTAGGTAATTTTGACACTGCCAATCGTTTCTTATACAAAATTCATTTTGCGTAAACAAAATTTTAATTTTTTTGAATTTTTGTTGTAGATCTAGGTCCATTTATATCCTAAAAAACTCACTTTTTCCTTCAAAAATGGCTCAAACATTTTTTTTCGCTAATTTTGATATTGCCAATCGTTTTTATACTAAATTCATTCTGTTTAAACCAAATTTTAATTTTTTTGAATTTCTTTTGTAGATTTTAGGTCCATTTATAACCTAAAAAACTCACTTTTTCCCCCAAAAATAGCCCAAACATTTTTTTTAGGTAATTTTGACATTGCCAATCGTTTCCCTTACAAAATTCATTCTGCGTAAACCAAATTTTAATTTTTTTAATTTTTTTTTGTAGATTCTAGGTCCATTTAAATAAAAAAACCCAAAATACCATAATAGCCGATGACGTTGCGACCCCCTCCCCCAAATCTCTATGCTGGAGCCGCCCTTGTCACAAGTACGAACAAATAAATGAAACAGTGTCAACGGGACATTTGTGGGTAGAACTGCGAATTTTGAAATGGAGGTTGATAAACTAATCAGTTTAGTTTTCGAAAAAAGAGTTCTGTGGGACCTTAAAGTTAAGGTCAGTCGTTCTTCTGCTGATATGCATTCACAAAAGTTAAATACTTGTGATATATCTTCTTTAAAAAATTTTTTTAATAACAATTACTTTGTCCAGTGTTTGCGTTTTTATTTATTATTATTAATTTGTTGGGAAAACGACGTCAAACCTATTATTTGAACAAAAAATACAAATCTATATCAGCCATATTAAAACTAGTTGATTTTCATGAAGTCAAAAATTATTTTATTATTTAATATTCAAATACATAGCACGGTTTCCTGAATTCGTTATTCCTACATCCATTTAATATGCAGAAAATCGAACAGTGTCGTAACTCAAACATTGCGGAGCATATAAAATCAGGGTCCTTTATCTATTATCTATATAAATGGTAGAATTCGCTCTTAAATATAACGTGTTTCATGATAGTCATCACGGGTTCAGGACAGGTACCTAGATTTACTCAAACTGCTGTCCTAAACATCCTTAATAACCTCTATGATAATTTGAACAAAAACAAAAAAGTGTAGGTATTTTCATGAATTTAAGCAGAGCATTTGATCTACTAGAGATCATGGTCTACTTAATGTTAAACTTTGTAAGTATGGTTTTACAAGAACAGTTGGTGAGTGGTTGAGTTCCTACCTATCTAACAGAAATCAGTTAACAGAAACACGTTTAATTAATTGTGGCGTACCTCAGGGCTCTGTCCTTGGGCCTCTTTTATTTTTAATCTTTATCAAGGACTTAGCTCTGACTGTTAATGATGGCAGTATTGTACTATTTGCTGATGATACTTCATATCTATTTTGTAATTAACTGTTGAATTTCAAATTAGAACAAAGAAGCTAGTACCTACAAAGGTTTGACGAAAATAAACTTATTGTTAATAAAGAAGAAACTGTGTTTATTCATTTTACTCCTAGGGTGAATGATATACTTGAGAGTCATCTATTGAGAATAGATGGAAAATCTATTCATCAAGTACAGTCCACAAAATTCTTAGGTGTTCACAATAATAACTCTTTAAGCTGGGCATTTCATATTGATATACCGTGTAAAAAACTTCCGTCTGCATGTTTTGCACTTTTTAGGCTTAGAAGTACAACTAATAGATAATAAATGTTGGCACATTATTACGTACATTACTATTCTCTCATTAGATATGGTTTAATTTTTTGGGGCTCATCAGCTCATGTATTGAGGGTTTTCAGACTTCAAAAAAAAGCTTTAAGAAATACAGCGTCACTGAGATATAGACAGTCATGCAGAGAAAAGTTTAAGGAACTTCGTATATTACCACTTCCTTGTATTTATATTCTAGAACTTTTAATTTATCTCAAATCAAACCTAGAACATTCTCGTACTAATAACTTCTACCATAATTATTTAACTCGAACTCGAAATGATTTGATGATACCAACATATAACTCTGCATTTTTTGAAAAAAGCCCTCAATACATGGCTATTTTAGTTTATAATAATCTTCCTAATATTATGAAATCAATAGGACCTTTGAAACTATTTAAGAAAAAAGTAGAAAAGTTATTGATGGATAATTGTTTTTATTCTGTTGAAGAAATGTAAAATAGTAAATAATTAAGAGTTAAACCAGGAGATCTGGTAAGATATATCAAGATTATTAATAGTTCCTACAACATCAACACCAACATTCATCAATTAAATGGGGACCCTCTGGGTCCCTACAAGGTGGTCGTTGAAAGCTGAAATAGATGTACCTAGCGAATCAGAACCAGCACTAGAAAGAGAATGGTACATTCTAGGGGTTACCAAAAAAAATATTTTTGAATGATATTAATTGCAATTTTCTTACAAAACAGCTTTATCATCTTCATAGTTTTCCATTATGGTTAGTAATATATCTAATTGGTCATTTTTGATACTCATCTGTAGTTCTTTCCCCGTTTTTTCATTATAAAGGCAAATTTGTGGTTAGCTATAAAATACCTATAAAATTGAATTTAAGTTACAAATTACAAATTATTACAAATTACAAATTATTACAAATTACAAATTATTACAAAAGAAAATTACAAATTACAAAAGAAAAATTACAAAAGAAATATTGTAGAACAAAATTACAAAATATGTCGAAATTAAAGAATAATTTATAAATTTAATTTACAATAGAATGAGATGTGTAAAAGTTTTCAATAACATTGCACCCTAAGTGACCAAACACTTGTATTAGTGCAATCATCTGGAAGAGAAATATCAAAATAAATGCATAACATGCAGTTTACATAAATAATATACAATGACAATAAATGGATGTTAATCCAAGAGAAAAAAAAATACAATTGAAAGCATTATGTGGCTAGAAGTTTTTGAAACTCGAAATATTTTTGGTAAATAAATATTTTTATTTCATTTACAAAATTAGTTACTCTAGAAATTTGTCGAATAGTCAGTGGTAATAAATTTGAAGCTTTTGGTAAGATGAATGTTACAAATCGATGATATTTTTGAAATTTTTTGGAATATTTAGACGTTTATCCGTCGTACCCCTTGTGTTATATTCATGAGTGCACATTATTTGTTGGAAATATCCCCTTTTAAAAGCAAATGTTAGGACTGTTAAAAAATATAAAGATCTAATATTAAGTATATCACTGGAGTACAGCAAGCAAGTAGAAAATCGTTTATTACGTTTAAAAATAATTTTAAGAATATAATTTTGTATAATTTTAAGCGAGTAAAGAGAATTTTCGTAGAGCCCACCCCAAACTAATATCCCATAACGTAAAAGTGATTCAACCAGAGCCTTGTATATAATTATTAGCAGTTTCGTAGAGAGAATTTCACGTAACTGGTAAAATTTATAAATTAGTTTTCTAAGTTTAGTTGTTAAGTAGTTGATATGACTGTCCCATTTTAAATTCTTATCAATAACGATACCTAAGTACTTTACCTGGCTAACCTCAGTAATACTTGTGTTTGACTGATTAATCCTAATATTTTGAAAAGCTGGTCTGTTAGCATTATTTGCAGAGAATGCGATATAATGTGTTTTATTAACATTTAAAGATAATTGATAAGTATTTAACCAATTCGTTATTAGATGAAGTTCCCTCTCTGCAATTAATTTAACGTCCAACGTCTGATTTAAAGATAATTACGGTGTCATCGGCATATGATACGACTTTTGCACTTGTTTGAGAAAGCATAGAATTAATATAAAGTAAAAAGAGAATAGGACCCAAAACTGTCCCCTGAGGTACGCCTATTTTTACAAGGGCTGGATCACTTAGTGCATTATTTATTTTAACTTGTTGGATCCTATCAGTCAGATAGTTTTTAAAAAGATTTAACGCTGTTCCCCTTATTCCATTTGTGTACAGAATCTCCAGTAACCTCTCATGATTTACAGTGTCAAATGCTTTCGCCAGGTCTAGGAAAACTGCTAGACATTTTTTGTTTTTATCTAAGCCCTCAACTAGTTCACTTACCACACTATACATTGCATCACTTGTAGCTTTACCAGTTTGGAATCCGAATTGATTTTCATTTAAAATTTTGTTCGAGGTAATAAAATGCATTAGCCTTTCTTTTATACATTTCTCTAATAATTTACCAAAATTATTTAAAACACTTATCGGTCTATAATTACTAATTTTTGTTTTATCACCTGCTTTAAAAATTGGGGTTATAATTGATGATTTAAACTGTGAGGGTATAATACCTGTTAAAAACGTAAGATTAAAAATGTGAGCAAGTGGTGTTAAAATGTGCATATGAATATTTTTAATTTGTCTAGCAGTTATGCCATCACAACCAGGAGAGCTATTGTTTTTCAAAGATGAAATCTGCTTTATTATCTCTAAATCAGTCACTGGTGATAGAAACATTGATTTTAGACTGGCATTTATATTTGACAGCGTAAATTGCGGGGGTGGAATATTTTTTAACATGTCTATACCGACTTTGTTAAAATATTCGTTACAGTAATTTGCCATAGCTTTATTGTCATTAAAGTTTTTTCCATCCTCATGAACTACATGAACTTTTTCATTCGAATTTTTTTTGGTTTCATTTGTTGCTTCATTAATAACACGGTATATTTTTTTCATATCATATTGGGCGTCCTTTATTTGTTTTAGGTAGAATTCGTGTTTGGTTTTCTTTAGCAGTTTATCAAGAAAGTTTCTGTAATGCTGATATTCAGTTTCTAGTGTATTAGAATAATTGTTTATCAGCCGTTTTTTCATTTTATCCCTATACTTTATAGATTGAACGAGCCCCTCTGTTATCCACGGTTTTAATTTGTTTATTTTATTTATATTCTTATGAATTGTTTTACATTTCTCCAAATTATTTTCCAAGGTATTGTAAAGTAGGTCTGTTGCTACTTGTGAATTGTTAGAACTTAAGACTTGATGCCAGTTTTCTTGAGATAGATATAAGTTAAGTTTCGAAGTATTACATGTATAGTGTGTTTTTATGGAACCACTTGTGACGTTTCCTTCTTTTGGATTACAATTTTTTTTAATATTAATCATTACTGGATAGTGATCTGTTATGTTACACTTAATGATGAAAGAGCTAACTTCATATTTATCATTTAAATTTGTATCTGATTTGAAAAATATATGATCTAAGCATGTAGCACTGTCTAATGTTTCACGAGTGGGTCGACGGATGTAAGGTTTAAAGCCATGTTTAGCAAGGACTGACATGTATTTGTTTGCATTTGCTTCCTCGTCTTTCATAATGTCAATATTAATATCGCCTATAAAATAATTAAATTTAGGATTCTCAGTACTTTGTGCAAAGAAATTATCTATTTCTTCAATAAACGCAGTTAAGCTACTAGGACAAGGCCTGTATAAGCCAATTATTTTATGGGCTAGTCCTTTTATATCAAGATTTAAGATAGATAATGTAACATTACTTACCGCAAGCTTCAAATGTGATACAGAGTAATTTAGACTTGATTTGACAAAAATAACTATACCGTCGTTTCTATTAAAATCGGCATTGTTATAAATTGTTTTATAACCTGGAATGCAAAAATTGTCGATTGAGTCTAATTGAAAACATTCACTAAGAATAAATACATCACAATTGTCCATTTTATATGCCTCAAGGAAAACAAGAAATTCATTGAAGTTTTTTCTTAGACTTCTAATATTAATATGAACAATATTTATTATTTTGCTGTGGATCATTTTGAATAGAGAAGGGTTATCATCAGGATCAATGTAAATACCAGAGTGATTTTCGAACATTGAATTTAAGTCATTTAATATAATTTCTTCGTTTGTTATTACCATTTGAAATGTTAAAAGAAAAGTTACAAAAATTCAGCAACTGATATGATAGTCCGTCCGGTTTTTTAGAATTTCTATGTTGTGCTTTAAAGTGTGACAATCAAAACTGGTTGCTGGATGCTCAGTGGCGTACGCGGTCTTGCGGTATTTATTGGATAGAACACAATTACTACAACAAGTTTTCTGCTTAGGACATTGTCTAAAGTCATGTTCTTCTGAGCAGATAGAACAGACAATTTTGTTTTTGCAGTCATCGTTTTTATGGAAAAATTGTTGACAGTGGAAACATCTTGTTATTGACAAGTCTTCATATACTGGATATCTTTCCCAGCCAATACAAATTTTTTTTAAGTCGCTGACTAGTTTAAATGAAAGTGGTGTACATTCACAGAAAACAGTAAACTTGCCATTCTTATTTTTTTTTACAAAAGTGACTTTGATGCCATCTTCAACCTGATTTTGTTCATTTATGATTTTTTCTATTTCATCTTTTGTAATAATAAATGAAAGAAATAAAAGAAAGGAACCATCGGTTACAGAAACATCGCCCAAATACTAAGAATCATTCCAAATTGCTGATTATCCTGGGAAACTTTAATTAAAAGTTACTAATTATATATTCTTTTTTTATTTAAGATTAATATCAGGAAAGTGACATGTCGGCAATCAATTTTTTAAGTAGCCGTATCTCCCTGGTTTCTCTCGAGTACGCCTGTGAATCAAAAACGGCTGCGGTGTATGTACATCGAACGCGGCATCAGCACTGCATCATAAACTTTGTAAACCGGCCTTCCTAATGAGGTCAAGAATGACGTCACAGGTTGGCCTGTTTCAAATTCCAACCCAAGAAATGATAGAGGATTTTCCGGAGAGTAACCAGCTTTATTTTTCTAGATTACGTTTTGATTCGAGATGAATGGGTACACGGGATTGTTTGTTGATTATCTCAGAGGAGATTCTTCAAAATAATAATTTCAAAGATAAAAATATTAAAAATTGTTGGCGCAAAAATATTTACGAAAGAGGTTCTATTTATTATAAATTACAATTTTAAGTAAGCCATAGGCAAGACAATTTTTAGTCGTGACTGCAGAAATAACTGGTTTTGTTATTTCTTTTCGCCTTTTTTCTTTGTTTTGCTTTATTTCTCTTTCCTGCCCTGAATTTACTGTTCTGTCAGATTTTTTTATTGGGTTATTTCTTCATTATTTGCTTCATCTTCTTCTCCTCTGATATTTTTCGAATCACAGTTTTTTTACCTCTCTTTCACTGTCGATTCTTTCGAGGTTTTCTAGCCATTGTAATAATCTGGACGCTTCTTTATAAAGATCATAAGGACACGTAAAAAAAGTTGTAGATAAACCGACAGAAAAGTTAATTGCTTTTGACAGAAAGGTAAAGAATTAAAGAAATTTTTTTTTTATTTAATATTTGCTTATTGACAATCTACTCAATTATGCTAGAGTAATAAGTAAATGTGATGACACTTAGCTTGAGGCCAACTTCTTTTCAGTCTTCTTCTTACCAGTAGTTCTTGTTTTAGTGCGTTGATGAGTTCATTGTTGTTCCTATGTTGCGTACTTTGTATCTGACCGAATAATTTTGGACTGGACTGTCTGTGGTATCTTTTATGTTTGAGGGCTTGCTACATCCCCAGAGTTCAACTCCGTATGTCCATATTGGTCTTAATATGGCTTTATAGATAAGAATTTTATTTTCTAGTGACAGCTGAGATTTTCTTCCCAACAGCCAGTACATTTGCCTGCTTTTTAGGTTTAATTGATTCTTTTTGGTTAGTATGTGGGCCTTTCACGTCAACTTTTTATCCAACTGTAGTCCGAGATATTTCACTACTTCTTTCTGTGGTATATGTTTATAGAAACTTGGGGACAAACGTTGAGTCTAGTGGTGAATGTAATTTGTGACGATTTAGCAGCATTCACTTTGATTCTCCATTTCTTTTGCCAGTTTTGTAGTAGGTTTAAATGGTTTTGTAGAATTTCGGAGGCCTCTTGTGGGTTTTTGCTGTATCGTCCGCGAATGTTGCAATTGTGGTATGATCTGTTACCGGTTGGTCTGCAGTTTTACTTGAAAGTACCTGTCTTGTAGGTATGACTTTAATATAAGATATACTTGGTCAGGGAGATTTATTTTTAGCTTGTAAAGAAGTCTATCATGTCAAGAAAAACTGCTGCACACATCTATTTAGTTTCTAGGCTTTCTTTAATATTGTTGATAATTCTATGACACTGTTGGATTGTGGAATGATCTTTTCTAAATCCGAACTGATAATCAGGAATAATTTCTTCTGTGGGCATCGTTTCTTTTAATCTGTTTAAGAGTAATCTTTCAAATATCTTTGACAATAGATGCAATTAAAGAGAATAATAGATAATCTGGCTCTTCCAGGTTTTTATTTATACGCTCAGAACGCAAAACGGTTGTGATTCACTAATAATAGTATTGAGCCCGTTTTGTTTTTAACTATTTAACCGTATTAAAAGTGTCGAACATCTTGTTATAATATAATGCCACAAGGCGTATAATTTTTAAGCCCTTGAAACGTAACGCGTTCAAGTGTTTTACATCTTGTAATTGGATTACCTAGAAGTAGTTTCAATTTGTTTTTTTTTATTTCCTCACTCTCTCGTGAATGAATAATTGGTATTTTTCTAGAGCTGGCAGGAAGTTTTATAACTGATTAATTATAAGCGAAATTGCAGCTGATAATTTTAAGAGTTTTAATTAGGCTTGACACGTATCGCTGTGGGAGGCACAATAAATTAAATGTTAAATCCGTTGGTTATTGATTAATGAATTTACTGCTGAAATGCTAAGATGCCCAAACTGTTTTGAAAGTTTGGTAAGCAATTTGTACAGGATACTTCAGAAAATCGAAAATATTTTATAAAATTTATTATATTTAACACAATGTTTGGAAAAAATGTTGGTATGGACTTTTAACAGAGTTAAAACTGCTGTCATAGGAAAGAAGTTGAGAATGCTTTTCTAGGATTGCCATAGACCGATCAATTGTAATTTTTATTTGTTGACGTTTCTTAAAACCAATGAAATGATTATTTATTTGTCGCAAGGGTAAGTTTCACCCAATTATGTCATTATTATAGTGGGAATAAATCTCTTGGTGATTATTCTCGGGAATAATCACTGTAGCTTTTGTTTGCTTAGCAATTGTCAAAATAATTACTTAAATGTGTCAACGCGCTATATAAAATGACTGAAAATCATCGGTTTAGTATCTTTTCTGATGCAGAAATAAAAAATATTTTAGAAACTACTTCGAAAAACACTAAAACGGCAAAATTATTTCAAAACTTTACTTTAATAAATATAACAGGTCCTTTGATCATTTCCATGATAAAGAATTCAAGAATGCTCGAAATGCAAGAGATGCAAAAAGTAAAATTTAACAAAAACATCCTGAAAAGCACAAACAAAGTTGTGTGACACTTGCTAATACAGAACTGTTGAACATTTTTAACTATTGGGACGAAGATACACCTTGTGGCTTGCAATGAAAGTTTTTTCACGTTGCATCGTATGAACTAGCTTGGAGGGGAGGAGAAGCTACGAAATGTTTAGTTCATTATTTAAAAATGAAACCGACATAGGTAATGGCCTTATTGAATATAATCCCATCTTTACAAAAACTGCACAGGGTGGAGCACAAATGTGCGCTAATATTAAATGGTTGACTCCAAACATAAATAACCCAGATATTTGCCCTGTTCGTTCGAGTTCGATAAATTAGAAAATAATTTGACAGATGTTGTTCAAACTTGTTGACATTTGGAAATAGCCACTCGAGCCCTGATGGCTCTCGTGACTATTGCCTGGCAACAAATTTTCAAAAAATCTGTTAAATTATTTTCAATTTATTCTCACTCTTTTGTTATATTATTACTGAAAGTATTAATAAAATTTTAAATTGACAGTTTAATTCTAATCAACACAACCACAGTCTACTCACAATTTATTCGGTGAAAATTACAACTAGAAGGAAATTGCTCGGCAAGGTATGTTTTTCTGACAAAGCAATATTTACAAAAACATAAAATGTTTATTAAAAATACACACTTGCGTGAAAAAAAATCAAAGTTGTGTTTACAGTGCTAGATTTTTATACAATTAGATCCATAAATTTGGTTTCAGATTTAGAAAATTAAACAATAAAACATTTTTAATGGAATTACAACTAAAAAGTTTTTCAGCCAATATTTCTCAACCAACCTGGGTAATTAGTAAGGTACCTGTAGAAAAGCATATCAAACTATATTGAAATAACTAATGAATATAAGAAATCTGAAGAAGAAAAATAAACAAAAATAATTTACAACACTCTTAAAATTTCATTTTAACTTAATAATTACTATACTTTTATAAATCAAATTATCTCAAATTCAAACAAAACTAATGGTTATTTTAAAAGTCAAAAATCAATCCAAGATGAGTTCCGACGTTTATATGCAATAATCTCGTCTTACAAATATATAATATCTGGTCACCGAGCTTCGCTCTTAATATTCAAATCTACATTTTTAAGCAGCTCAATGAGTATATAATTTAAGTATATTTATAACATGACAAATTATTAATTAATTCGCGAAAATCACGGAGTGGGCGTCATCTACTTGAACTACTGAAAGGGAGTTAAGTAAAAAGTTGATTGGCGATTGGCTTGAAAGTATGCGGGAAAATTAAAAATGCTGTCAGTGTTAATTTTCAATCGGCTGCAGCTGTTATTGACGTTTATCAACTGCTTGTCACAGAGGTTAGTTAAATGCATTAAAGTTGCCTAGTTTCTGGGGATTTCACCCTTTTAGAGGGCAACATCTACTGACGCTTGATATTCGCGAATAGTCACGGCGGACAGGCCCCGTTTCCGGGACGGACAACAGCAGCGTGTAGGGCACAGGTCCCGTCAACAGAAGATCGCTCAGCTCACTCTATTTATCACTATATAAGAAAAACTCTATGTTCAATTGATTTTATTATTTATTGATCTGCAGTGAAGGAAAATTATAGGTCCGATATTCATACTTGGGTAAAAACCTCCACAAAAACCTGTGACCAGGCTCTCGAAAAATTTTCAGTTACAAAAATAGTTCATTCGTACATTACATTACAATTTGTTCTTGGAAAATACAAAATCACAATCAACCTTAAAATGTACTATGAAAAAAGAGAATTTTAAATGTCTCTTTAAAGTTTCTTGTAAAATAAAAAATTGAAATCTATGTTAATAGTACACGTGTACAAGCATTTATTCTTTTTCTCTCTCTCTCTCTCTCTATGATAATGAAAACTTAAATATTAAAACTGTCCGCATAATAAAATAGTAGCCGTAAGGGGTAGTCTCACACTATCGGGGAAGGGAAGAACCTTTACCCGATGTGCATAAAGCATTTCCACCCACCAAAAAAAAAAAAAAATTAGCTTTAGGTTAGGTTAGATCTTTGTAATAAATAAAGAAAAGTACGATACATGTGTCATTTTGACATTTGTTACATTCTGACAGGTGTCATATTTTGAGATTTGTTCATTTTGACAGTTGTTACAATCTGACACGTATCACATTTTAACAGTTGTCACGGTTTTACAGGTGTCACATTTTGACAAGTGTCCATTTTAACAGTGTTACTTAACTTTCCTATAAATATTTACCTAAACCCATGATTTCTGAAATTGAATTGGCAACGTTGTATTTTCAACTTTGAATTTATGAGATGGCTGTCATTTGACAAGCAAATTATTTATGTCCGTCAAATGAACCTTTCCTTTTTTATATAAAGCGGCAAATTTAAAATTGAATTCTTTCAGATTCAAGAGGTAGAAATTTTATTTTTACCTCAACCTTCAATGCGTATTTGTAGTTAAAATTTAAATTTTAATACATCTAATCGGCCTAATATAGTTTTTGTCTAGATAAACCTGTTCTTTTGACAGATAAGTCAGACTTTATTTATTCATAGCCGTATCGTATGTATTTTAATTGATTCAGAATATTGTATTAATATATATTTCAAAATGGCTTCATTCTAAAAATATTATCAGTCCTCCTAAATCCTTGAAGGCAGAATTATTAGTAATAGCAAGGCAACATAAAAACAAATTCAAAAAATATATTATAGATGAGATGGCCAGAGAAAAAGGAATTAAAATTCTCAGATTGCCTCCGAACCACGCAGAGTTAAATTCCATTGAACTGATCTGGTCTCAATAATTAAAAGGTTATGTTTCTCAAAACAATAAAACATTTAAATTTCCTGATGTGCGAAATTTGTTTCTGAAGGCAGTTTCAGATGTAAATAGAGAACATTGGGGAAAATGCATTGGTCATGTTAAAAATGTGGAAAATTCATTTAGGAAAGTGGATATATCAATGGATAATTTATTGGACCGATAATAATAAACCTCAGAAAAGACAATTATAGTGATACCAGTAGTTGTAGTGAAGACAGTGACTTTTAAAGATAGTTCTTGAACTAACTTTTTTTTTAATCTTTGAGTTTAGGTAAGTACTGAAGAGTTACTTTTAAGAGATTAAAAAAAGTTTAATCCCAACATATAATCCTCCTTGTTATTTATTGGTTAAATTTAATTGGTTCAATGTTAAAGTGTCAGATGCATAAAGTTTATTTTTATTTTTTGTAAATAATATAACTTCAAAATTTAATCTACGAAGTGCGTATATATATTTTATATGCTGTGACCTTATTTATATTATAGAAACTTATTTTGCAAAGTACGCCTATGGAATGTGACGTTTTACTGTACTCATCTATCCTTTATAGTATATATTACGATAGAAACAAGTTATTATTATGTGCCGTTGCTAGGAAATAAAACTAAAAGCTTAACTTTTCTTGTAAATATCTCGGAATATCGAATTTTCACAGACATGAGACCTACATTTTCTGTCGATTTAGATAGGAATTAGTCTACCCTGAAAGTTTCATTGAATTCTGACGAGTGGATTTCGAGATCCTCTGGACACACACACATACAAACCTTGCTCGTTTAATAGTATTTGATTCATGCATAGAATTCCCATCACACTAATTCTACAAATCAGATATCACATAGACGCTTCATCTAACTGAACCTCATAAATAGGTGAGAATCCTTATCGATTTGTATTAAGCAGTGCAGTCGAAATTATACTTCCGGTATGTCGGCAACGTAACCACCAACCCTTTTTAATAAAAGGTTGTTAGTTAACGAATTTAAAATAAGGTTCTATCACGATGTGTACCTGTTTTACAATCCACCCATTTAACTATAAAAGAAAAAGATCAATTCAGCTGAGGTAAACAATTATCCCTGTGTCTAACCACCTTCCAAAGAAACCGAAAACTCTCTCGGATATATAGAGAAAATCTCACTCTGTTCCGAAAATAAGAGTAGTGATAACTTTAAAGACACAAATTGACGTTTTTTCTACAGTTGACGAGGGTCGCAAAGGATCAATGCCTTTTCCTTCGATTTGAATATTTAAAGATTCCTATTTTGTCTAACCTTTAAAAATTGTTTGTGATTCCATCCACATTAGGCATACTCGGAGTATCACATATTAACATAAATATTCTAAAATAACCTTTTTTGTTCAAAAGTGTTACCGTTTTAGTTTATTTTTTAAGGTGCTGAATAATTTATCGAATCTCTTGACTCTTCCATACTAAATTTAGAATCAAGGGAAAATATTATGTGTACCTAAACATTAACAGGTTTTCCTGAAGGTACAGGGCGGCCAAATAAGAATGCGATGTACTGTATCTTGGAAACCATCTATCGTAGAGGCTTGCGGAAAAAAAGTCATTACTAAAACGACCAAGAGGAAAACCTGGAAAATATTTTTAAGTTTCTGAAATGGCCGCTAGGGGGCGTAACTGCGATCTTCAAGCTAAGAAAGTGATGTTTCTGCGAATTCCGCTATATTAACCTACCAAAAAAATACCTAATCTTTAAAGTAGAGGATAATCTGAACCTTTTTTGTTAAACAATTTTTGCTATATCTCTAAAAATAAAGTGGGGGGGGGGTATTCAAAGGTTTCAGTAAAAAACACCCTGTATATTCGAAACAGCTGAGCCGATTTTAACAAACTGGGGCTAGTTGAAAAGAGCTATTCTTGGGCTACAAATGCTATAATATTTGAAGTTTTGTTAGTTTCAGATGTCGCCGCTAGAGGGCTTTTTTCGACATCTCGTCAGAAATGGTTAATTTTCTCAAAAAAATTAAACGCATTGGTATGATTTCTTTTTCATGAAAAAGTAGCTAAATGATGCCTAAACAAGCTTCCGAAAACCGCATCTCGATATCTTGTTCCTAACCTAAAATTTAGCCCAAAGAAAATTTTATACGGAAATCCCTTAAATTTTTATTTTTTAAACTAATTAATTCCTTTTATTATGTAAGTTGTGACCCTAAAAAGGACCGATTTAAAAAAGAAAAGTTTTTAGTGCCCCCGTAAATGCTCTAAATGCTGATCATCACGCTCTATGCATTGCTGAAGCCTCTCATGGATAGACAAACCTGCAGCTTCAATTTCGGCTCTCGGTATGTTACGTAATGCATTAACGAATCCGGTTTTTCATATGTATCTGGTCGTAGGTTGAGTCTGAAAATCAAAACAAGTTAAGTCTGGTGATCGCGCAGGCCATGGAAACAGACTTCCTCTTCCAATCTACCACTGTTGGAATACTGCATTAATATGCTCTCCATTCAACTGCAAAAACAAGTTTTGACGTGTTTCCAGTGAAACATCTTCCAACAACAACGGTAATTTATTGGCCAAAAAGTCAAGAAAGATATTGCCACTTAGGGATTGCTAAAAAAAATAATTCTGCCTCCCACTATGCCACACCACACATTTAAACTCAAACGTCCTTGGTGCTGAACTTCACGCAACCAATGCGGATTTTCTGCAGACCAATAATGCATATTGTGCAGATTTTAAGGGTGCCTTCATCGTTCCAAAGAATTAGAAATAAAAATTCTCCATTATTGTGTGAGAGCATATTAATGCAGTATTACAATAGCGTTGGATTGGAAGAGGAAGTCTGTTTCCATGGCCTGCGCGATCACCAGACTTAACTTGTTTTGAATTTTCAGACTCAACCTACGACCAGAGAGATACGAAAAATCAGATTCGTAATACATTACGTAACATACCGAGAGCCGAAATTGAAGCTGCAGTTTTGTCTACCCATGAGAGGCTTCAGAATTTCGAGCATTTACGGGGACATTAAAAACCTTTCTTTTTTAATTCGGTCCTTTTTAGGGCCACAACTTACATAATAAAAGGAATTAATTAGTTTAAAAAATAAAAATTTAAGAGATTTCCGTATAAAATTTTCTTTGGCCTAAATTTTAGGTTAGGAACAAGATACCGAGATGCGGTTTTGGCGAGCTTGTTTAGGCATCATTTAGCTACTTTTTCATGAAAAAGAAATCATACCAATGCATTTAATTTTTTTGAGAAAATTAACCATTTCTGTCGAAATGTCGAAAAAAGCCCTCTAGCGGCGACATCTGAAACTAACAAAACTTCAAATATTATAGCATTTTTAGCCCAAGAATAGCTCTTTTCAACTAGCCTAAGTTTATTAAAATCGGCTCAGCCGTTTCGAATATACAGGGTGTTTTTTACTGAAACCTTTGAATACCCCCCACCACTTTATTTTTAGAGGTGCAGCAAAAATTGTCAAACAAAAAAGATTCAGGTTATCCTCTACTTTAAAGATCATGTATTTTTGTTAGGTTAATATAGCGGAATTCACAGAAACATCACTTTCTTAGATTCAAGATTGCAGTTACGCCCCCTAGCGGCCATTTTAGAAACTTGAAAATATTTTCCAGGTTTTTCTCTTGGCATTCTTATTTGGCCACCCTGTACAATATATTTATAGAAAGAAAGAGGCTTATAAGACCATCAGTTTGGATTCCAAGATAGACGTGACCAATACTTGAACTTAAATAAATAAAATCAGGTGTGCTATAAGAAAGCGTGCTCGGACCAATCGTGCATTTACTGTATTTATACGATATACTAGAAATTAACATTACTACTACACAAGGAGCATTTTTCGATGACTGTACTCAAAATTCCTAGATGCAAAAATGAAGTGGAAGAAGTATGTAAAAAGGGAAAGTAAACAACTGATGTGTAGAAAATATAGCAGCTAAGAATCCTTCACTCCTGTATACCCATTGCCACAATTATAACTAATAAATGTTCTGAATATCTAAATTTCTTCCAGTTAGTGACTGTCACGGTCAAACTATAAGTGGAAATCACATGCCAGAATTTATTTTTAAATATAAATATTTTAAATTTATTTCAGGAAATTGATCAACTAGCTACTAAATGGGTTTATTTTTAGATGTTATATTCATTTTTTTTAGGAAATGTATTTTCGTGTCAAAGTATAACATTCGGGCATTGTTAAAAGTTACTTCTTCTATTTGTACTGCTTCTATTAAATCTGTAATCGTAGACGACAGTGATGACGCCACCCCATAAAATCTAATATAATGAGAACACCGTGTCTTGGGAGATATTTCAATAAGAGATATTTATTGGTACAACTGTTTTCCGAAAAAAAAATAGTGTTATTCTGGTAATAAAAAGGACAAGCATTAAATCAGCATTAAAATTTTTTCCCAAACAACAGAAAACGCTAAGAAAGAGTCGAAAACGAGCGAAGCTCCTGAAGAAGACGTTTTAATTTGTGATTGATCGATTTAGAATTACAATTAAGGAGTAATTTTATACCCCATAAAGTTATTTATAAAAAAGAAAATTTCCTAGTAACAGAATAGATGAAAACTGGTTTAAGTTGCTCTCAAGGCAACATCCCAATATTATCTGTAGTTTATATTTATAGGTAATATATTACTTACATTCAGTTCCATAGGTTTAATAAATTTAATTTAGAAAAAGATATAGAGGATATTAAATCATATTTGTATAATCAGGTATCCAGATTTGATTTCGATAAAATAATCCATTGTGTTTTAAATACTTTTGAGAAAGAATTCAATTGTACCAAAAATAGACAATTATGAAAATGTAATAATCTAATTGAAGAAAAAAGTTTTTACAGCCTTAGAAATTCAGAACAAAATTTAAATACGGTAATAAATATTTCAAGTAGAGATCTTAATCACACAGAAAATTTATTATTGGCTAAAGGTTTAAATGATTCGGTAACTCCAAAATATGTACCAAAATTTGATATTATTAGTTCTATAGAAAACGCTTCTCAAAATTTACCAACTGACTTAAGCAACAAAAAGGTACATTGCAAAATTGAATTAGAAAAATCTTACAAAATTAATCAAAATTTAACCTCCGCAGAATTTAAAACAATTAAAAATTTAAAAAATGACAATACAATTAAGATTTTACCGGCAGATAAAGGTAACGCGACGGTTGTCATGAACAAAACAGATTATGATTACAAAATTAACGAAATTATTGAAAATTAAATAAAGATCCAACTACTAGTATTGAAAACAAAATTTACAAAACTTTATATAAAAATAAAAAATTCCTAAGTGATAAAGAACGAAGATCTCTTCTCATTGTAGTAAACCTCTACATTTTTATGGTTTACCCAAAATTCATAAACAACAAATACCATTAAGACCAATCATAAGTTCTATAAATTCACCTTGTCAAAATTGAACAAGATTTCTACTTAAAATAATAGATCCGTTATCAGGAAATACTAATTCCTTTATCAAAAATTCAAAACATTTTTTAGAAAAATTATCAAAAATCAAAATTACAAATTCAGATATAATGGTTAGTTTTGATGTAGTCAGTTTATTTCTAAATGTTCCTCTTGTGTGAGAAAAAAGTTGACAAGTGATAATACATCAATAAATAGAACAAAATTAAACGTCTCGGCAATTCTAGAATTATTGGAACTATGTATTAAAACTACATATTTTCAATTAGTGATTTTTATCAGCAAAATTTTGGGATGGCAATGGGTTCTCCTTTTTCACCAAAATTGTGTAATATTTTCATGGAGGATTTTGAAATGGAAAGTGTAAACAAACAAAATTTAAGACCTTTAAGACCTGGTTTAGATATGTAGATGATATCTTTGCAATTTGGCAACACAGTAGGGAAAATATTGATACATTTTTATATACTATTAATAATTCGGAACCTACTATTAAATTTACAATTGAAATTGAAATTTATATAAATTGTAATTACCGTTTCTTGATGTACTAATACACAATAACAACAATTGCATTGAAACATCAGTTTTTAGAAAAGAAACACATACAAATAGATATCTAAATTTTAATTCATACCACTCAATTTGTGTTAAACGAGGTATTGTCAAATCTCTTTCCGATAGAGCAAAAACAATTTGTTCAAATGACAATATCTTAAATAATGAATTATCACTTGTTAAATCTGTCTTGATTAAGAACAACTACCCAAGTAAATTTATAAATCGTGAACTTTACCGAGACATCAAAACTAAAGATCAAAATTTAAATCCCCCAATAATTCATTCAAATATAGTAAAAATCCCTTATATTCCAAAATTATCGGAAAAAATTAGGATTGGCAATAAATTTAATTTAAAAACAGTTTTTCAAACTAATAATACATTAAAATCTTTAATAGTAAATACAAAACCTTTTAATGAAATTCAAAACACAAAAAATTGAATTTACAAAATTCCATGCGAATGTAATAAATTTTATATATGAGAAACATCTAGACCTTTTCATATTAGACTTAATGAACATCCGTCATACATTAAAAATAAACAATTCGAAAAATCCAAAATAAAATAAGATTTTGGTCATAAAATACAATGGAATTCTTCAACTAGGTTATTAAAAGAACCGAATAATTATAACCGCAAAGTTAAAGAAGCAGCATTGATATGCTTAAATAATAACGAATGTGTTTCTAATTATTCGGTCGATATACTTCTTTCAAAATTCGTTCCCAGAAACGTCACAAAAATATGATTGGAACAGATTTTGACATCTTGAATCTCAAAATCTTATTCTAAGTGTATTAACTATGTTGATGTCATATTTTTGCAAGATTATCAAGTGTCCTGTTTCTATAGTAAATTTATTTATTTTGTTATGTCATTTTGAAAACGGCTTTCGATAAAGAAAGCCGAAACGTCAAATTAAAAACTTTTTTAAGAAAAATAAGTGGTTTTAATCCAGAGAAATAAAGAGAAATTGAACTATCAAACCACGATGAGCTTCCGAAATGAATTATATATTACTTAATTCAGACCTAAAATATACAAACAAATAAGAATTGCTTGGCAAAATAAAGAGGGAGGAGAAATCGCGAAGAAACAGAATAGTAACAATTAATATAAAAAGAAAGAAAGAAAGTTATTAGAGAAAGACAAAAGACAAATAATTGTACTTGTTCTAAATGCAATCATAATAAGAGCAGATATGAGTCGGTATTATTTTCATTCATCATTAATTTTCCTCCAAAAATTTTGACCTTTCCGTTAAAAGCTTTAAACAAGAAAAATGAGTTCTTTGTCAACTTAAAAATCGATGAAATGAATAAAAAGCTGATTTGTTGAGAAGGGATGCTGACCTAAATTTCTGTAATTAAATTTTTATCGTTGACGTCATTCGTTTATTTGCATATACAGATTTTTATTAATGTTCGAAAAATTCATAAATTTGTCATCAAAACTGTTGGTGTTCGTCCACATCGGCAATTTTATAGTCGTACTGCAGTTCGTGAAAACGATACAGGGTAATTCTAGAGGTGTACGAAAAAAATAACCAAAAAACTTTGTAAAACAAAATTATTTTTACGGTCATGGCACTCTCTGGATCTGCCCTTAACAAAGGGTATATACAAACTCACCATTCTCTTAACTATTTGTTAACAATGTAATTAAATAATCTTCTAATCACTAAAATAGTTTTGTAAATATTAGGTGACATACTTTACTAAACAAATTAACTCATAGCTACAATGACAAAAATTAACTTCTATATACAAAGTAACAATATAACATAACCTACATTCTACATTTATTCATTCAACTTGGGCTACTTACAACTCTTGTTCCATAATATATTATTGTATAAATCTTTAGTAAATAATATTTAAATCGGTGTTCGGAGAGCGTACATTAATTTACGTTCTTTTTCTTTAGTTGACAAGATTAATTTGACAAGTTAAAAAAATTATATGTACAACTCTTTTTTTTAAATTTTTTATCACTAGAATTATGCAAAAAATTACTTCAACAGCTCTCGGAAAAC
The DNA here is from genome assembly GCA_949320105.2 of Crepidodera aurea. Lineage (NCBI taxonomy): Eukaryota > Metazoa > Arthropoda > Insecta > Coleoptera > Chrysomelidae > Crepidodera > Crepidodera aurea. The sequence goes on from OX439472.1 coordinate 103,577,998, forward strand.
GGTTACTCCTTCTTTTAAGTGCTGTTTTTGATTCGGAAAAGCTGATACTGAAAATGGGATCAAAAACTACTTGTCAGTGAAATTCTATAAATAAATGACCGTAAATTCCAACAAGATGTGGAAGTGTTAACTGACGTATCACCTTGAAAAGCAATCTCTTTCAAAGTGAAATTCTAAAATAAATAAGCACTACTCATCCTGAGCTAAATATATATTTCTTGTAATAAGACGAAAATATATCTAAACAATTCGAAATAAATTTAAGTGTGGGTTTATATAAAAAATGATTCTTTCTCTTTAAATATAATTCGATAATTTGTTTATAAAAAAATAGTTATTTTACTGTATACTATTTTGAATAAAAGAAACAAAAAGTAGAAGATACGCTATAAAAATACAAATAAAATATGAGTTAAGTAGAATAATAGAAACTGTAATTCATAGTGATTTTAAAAGGTCTTCTAAAAGGGCCTTTAATATCCATAAAGAAAAATATTTTTAATACAAGCTGTGTATTTTTTTATATATTTTTACATGTTCACGTTGGTGTGAGACATGATCTGGTCTGGTGATAATATTCCTGTCTGAAATATTGTTGATAATGCTGAAGTAAAGAATGAAGATTGATATTTTCTCCAAGACAAGAAAGTCAGTGGTTCAGACACTGATTGCAGGGAGTCATCTACAGATGTTGATAATCAAGATTTTGTTTTCAAGAAATGTCTAAATATGAAGGAGATTTTTTACCAGTGCGAAAATACTGACACTGAATCTTCAGCAAGTGGAAAAAAGAATCTGATTAAATTCATTACTTAATATTAAAAAATGTAAATTTATTATATTTATAAATCAAATTCTGAACTGAATATAAATTTATTATTAATTACACGTAAAAATAACCTAATTAAATATTAGACGGTTAGTTTAATTAGTTGTTTAAAGAATAAGTAATTGTATTTTTATTGTTTAAAACATAATATTTTATAAATATGAGCCACAGAAGTCACGTAGTAAAATACATTGAAGTTGAAGAAATTGGAAAGGACCTTTACGGTTTTTTTTAATTTTTGTGCAATTTATACAATTATACAACAAATTCCTATAACAAACGATTCACTATTACATTGTTTATTCTTTAAAATTATATTTATGGTGTTTTTTTTATAAAAATCTTTAAAATTTCAGGATAAAGACATATCCTTAAGTTTTATAAGTGATCCTTATCATTAATCAAATAATTTCTTCTTGAATTATAAATATATAAAACAAAAACTATAGTTCTAGCTATTTTAGCCTTAGAGAAATGTCTATATTTTTCTTTAAATGTTAAAAGTTTATTTTACTTAAGTAATTAAATAAATAAACACTCTTATTTAAAAAAAAAACAAACAAATATGTTAGTAATCTTGCAATAAACATTTTAAAATAGTTACGTCAATTTTTAAATAATATAATCGTTCAAGATATATCTGCAATACAGTTTCTTTATTTGAAAAACAAAATTAATTTTTATTATTTAAATGTTTGTATGCTTTTAAAAACGTGTGACATTTTTATGATGAATACATAAACAAAAACAACATGTTTAATATACCTCCCAGATTAGGCACAGCAGCTGTTACATATCGAAAATGGCGTTACATAATGCCTATTTATACGTACGTTTTTTGTTTGAAAAGTATTTATGATTTTTGGATAATTAAATATTGTCGTCTTCGGTTCTAAAAATCTATTTGAAGCTTACTAAGTTAAATGCATCTAATAAAAAAAAATAAACGTGAATTCGAAGCTGTGTGAGATCTAGTAGTATTGATGAGTCTTGGCCTACTGACATGTTATCCTAGGTTATGTCTTATAAAATACTCACATAAGGCTCTGTGTGTGTTTTTTGTTTCATATTGTATCACTCCACCACGCCCTACTTTCGTCGTACGCCAAATTTGAGACAACCTGTATAAGCCACCATTCAAAGGAAGAACCGACAACTGATTGATCACCTTGAAAATTCATCTCATTCAAAGGTTAATTCCAATATAAATATCGACGAACTAAAAATGTGCGTGCTCTGTTTGCCAGAAAAAAAAAATAAATGCGATCGCTAGAGGGAGGTTAGGAATCAGATGATGGTATGAAATAGTGTTATTGGATCCGATCGTGGTGCATGCGGCACAGAGAGATATTGCACTCAAACAAACTGTATTGCAGATGAACTTTGGCTTAATTCCAGCAAGTCATACAAGCACGAGTAAGGTTGTAGCAACAAAAGAGAGCAATCGTTGTCCGAAAGCCCGACATCTTCGGATGGGCTCTGCGGAGAAAGAAGCCATGCGGGTTGTCTACAAATCTAAAGGTCGAGGTTAAAATCCATGCTATTTATGGATGATATCGTTGTTTGGGGGGTCGTGTGGATGCGTTTGAGATATTGTGTCGATAGTATGTGTGTGTGTATGTGGGGGACAGCATCCGTAAGGAGTGCGAACGGCGGGAGTGGCCGCTGATTGTCATACCTGGCGCCTTCGGGGGGCCGTGGGTCCTGCCTCGGTTTGAGGACAGGGGTCAGCCCCCATTTCTCCACCAGTTCGAAGCGGGAAATGTTGGCGGATCACGAGAGGGGAGCCGCTTCCCCCCCCTCGAGCCCCATGACGGACTTCAGGGGCTGCACTCTCACTCGGCCGCGACTCACACACAGACTGCGCCCGGCCGACGCTCTCGGTCTTCGCCGCGACGCTTCGGCACCTATCGGCGTCGCACTGCTACCAACTAAGCGGGATAAAGATTCACACGGTGGTGTACGCGGCGATGCCAGACGCTTTTGTTTGTACACGCGTCTCGAGTATTTTCCTGGTTCTTTGTTTACTTTCACTCTTTTCTATTTATGAATCGTGTTTTTATTGATTCATAATTAAAAGTTTTGTTTCAACAGCGCTTTCTTAGAATAACGTTTGTTGTTTTGGAATGTTTACGTGTTATTTTTATACTTACAAGGCATATTTATTCTAAAATTTCAGTTCTAGCTAACAAAGCATCTTAAACCTTTGTTACCTACTGCTGATATTTATACAGGGTTAGTCAACATTGCTTAACAATACTTAATTTTTACTAATGATTTGTTTCATAAAATTCTTATATAGAAGGTAAAAAAATTTACAGTACTCTATAAAAAAAAACGGATTTTTTAAAGAAAACTGTCAAAGTACAAGTGCCAAATTATTATCTTCATAAAATAATAAATATTTGCAGTATTTTATAAAACATTTTGTTTGGACAGTTATAATACGAGCTGCCAACTTGATTCGTTCCTTAAAATAACAAAAAAACAATTAATATTATAAGAAATTTCTATCAGAAGATCGAATTATTAGATGTATGGTTTAGGAAAAAAGTGTACTAGCCAAAATATGCATTTGGAAGTAATCTGATTTAAAAAATATTTTTTAATGGATAGACTGCTCCATTATTGTGTGCTCTTTACTCTTGACTGATATTAATTCAGTCAAGAAACACGGAGATAATATTAGACTTTGTTTCATTTAGCAAAATAATATTTTAACCTACAATTACAATATTTACCATTCTTTATGAATCAACCTGTAAATACTTTGTTGCAATGTTTAATTTATGAACTATTGTGCACTTTTTGAATCATTATTAGCATTATTTAATTATTTTCTTTTTAGTTGTGGAAAATTCTGCAAAAACACCATCACCCACGCGATCGATTCCATCAGAATTGGAATGTGGGCAGCGTAAATTAACCCCAAACCAATTAAAGTCAAATTTGCTGCAAATCAAATCCAGAAATGAACAATTTTTTTAAAATCTCACTACACATGTTTTTCAGTTCAGGCTCCATCAGTTTACTGACATTGTTATTTTTTTTTCTCTCTCTCTTTCCACTGGATTAAAACCACTTAGTTGTTAAAAAAGTTTTTTTTTTTTTTTTTTTGGAATCCAGTGGAAAGAGAGAGAGAGAGAAATTAAAATACAAACCACTATGAGCTTCCGAAATGAATTGTTATTTTTAATTTTAAAACAGATCTAACTAATAATAATAACTCATCTTCCAAATCGATTAAGTTCTATTAAATAAACATTTCATAAAGCTCTACAAAATTCCAATATTCATACTTTTACATAAAATACTTTTTATATGAATAAAACCCCAATTTTAGTTTCAGAGTTATCCATAAATGTATTACCGAGTATCCTAAATATGATTGAGAATCATGTGTCTTTAGTTTCAAGTTTAAAAGAGTATAAAATAAATAAAATCAACAGTTAAAAATATTTTGCTTTTAAGCAGGTTGCAAAATCCTTTCGCTGATATAAGACCTCATCTTTAAAAAAGCCACATACCAAATTTAGTTAAAAAGTTACATCATGGCGCCCTCAACCTTTTTTATGGAAGTCGCTATTTTTGAATGTTTGAGCTAAATCAGAAAATGGTCCAAGACACACATTGCTTATTCGCACACAAATATTCAGTCGATGCCTTTCAACTCTAAACCTCCCACAATAGCATTAGCCATGTAAATAAAAGTTTGAGACGAAAAATGACCTGAATTACATTGAATACATTTCTGGGAACCACATAATAATCGTTCCAATCTAGCTTAAACAGATGCAGCTGGATAAACCACGAAGCAACAAACTGCTACAAAATTAACTCATTCACGACAAACTGGTATTTTACCTGAAATTACCAAAAATTTACCTTAAAAATTTTACTACCAGAATTGTTGGCAGAAAAACTGAAAGTATTCATTGTATCAAATCAAATCAAATCAAACTTGCTTTATTGTTGAAGAATAATTACATACAAAGCTGTACAGGGTGTCCCAAATTGGTGCGTTTTGCAGGGTATCTCGTAAACTAGAAGAGATAGAAGAAAAGCAGTTAAGATGTTATGACTTCTTTTTTTGTTAAAGTAACGATAGCCTAATTAAATCTTTAGTAACTCCCTGCAGTTGGAAGATACAGGGCGATTATTGAAAACTGTCGAAAACTACAAGGTACTATAACTTCTTAATTAAGAAAAATATAAAAAAACCTTAAAAAAACTTTTGATAGATATAATATTAAAGAGTTCAGTGGCGCACAGATTATTTTTTTTAGGGGGCTCACTAAGGAAATATAATGCAAACTTATGTTTTTTTAAATGGGACGCCCTGTATATTTTGACGTTTTTCGTTTTCTTTTTTAATTCTCATTCACCTGATATGACATATTATATATCTATTGTGAATGGTTGGAGCTACAGTGCAAATAAACCATTTATGGATGTTATCAGGTGAAACACCCTTAAAAAATTGAACATTTAACATTTTATTATAAGGATACTGATGTGTGACAATTTTATTTATCAAAATTATAATTAATAAAAAATAAAACCAGATTAAAAAAATAAAAACAATAAACTTATGAATCAATAAGAAACGTTGTAACAACTAATCTACCTATAACTAATTTTATTAGAATGTAAAAATTACATTAAATGTTCAAAATACTCTCCGTTTTCATCGATTAAAAAGTTTTTCGTTTAAATAATCTCCAACCAATTCAGCATTACCAAAAATAAAATCATAAAATAATATTTACAAGACTAACTTCGAGAGTAGGGAAGATTTATTACAAAATATTCATGCCGCATTTAGAAAAATAAAGCCAGTGCACATACTCAATTGTGTAAGATCAGTAAGAAAAAGGTGTCAACAAAACGGAGGACATTTTGAACATTTAATGTAATTTTCACATTCTAATAAAATTAGTTATAGGTAGATTAGTTGTTACAATGTTTCTTGTTGTTTCATAAGTTTATTGTTTTTATTTTTTTAATCTGGTTTTATTTTTTATTAATTATAATTTTGATAAATAAAATTGTCACACATCAGTATCCTTATACTAAAATGTTAAATTTCGTTACTGAGTGTTCAATTTTTTAAGGGTGTTTCACCTTATAACATCCATAAATGGTTTATTTGCACTGTAGCTCCAACCATTGAAAATAGATATATATATATATATATATATATATATATATATATATATATATATGTCATATCAGGTGAATGAGAATTAAAAAAGGAAACGAAAAACGTCAAAATATACAGGGTGCCCCATTTAAAAAAACATAAGTTTGCATTATATTTCCTTAGTGAGCCCCCTAAAAAAAATAATCTGTACGCCACTGAACTCTTTAATATTATATCTATCAAAAGTTTTTATAACGTTTTGTTATATTTTTCTTAATTAAGAAGTTATAGTACCTTGTAGTTTTCGACAGTTTTCAATAATCGCCCTGTATCTTCCAACTGCAGGGAGTTACTAAAGATTTAATTAGGCTATCGTTACTTTAACAAAAAAAGAAGTCATAACATCTAAACTGCTTTTCTTCTATCTCTTCTAGTTTACGCACCAATTTGGGACACCCTGTACAATAGGTATCTAACAAAAAATCAAAGTTTAAAAGTCATAAAAGTTATAAATAAAAATTTAAAATGAAAGGTCAAATAGACTCAAAAAAATATTGAAAATATAAAAACGATATAAAGACAGTATACAGAACATTAAATAAGAAAGGACAAAAAAGAAAATAGACAGAAAATAGACGCAAAGTTTGAAACTAATTGGATTTAACTAAATTGATCACAGAAATATTCATCCAATTTATAGTAAGCCTTTTCAAGTAATAGTTTATTAACTTTTAACTTTTACTGTGGGTAATAATGTTACTTTTATATTTTTTAAAGACTAGCAGTAACGTTTCGAAAATAAATATATATGTGACTGTTAGTATTTTGTAACTTCATATTTTCTGCTCTTTTTTAAATATGAAATAACCTTATTCAAAATCAGATATACTGGGTGTCAATTTTTATTGGGCTGGACATACTTTTTTTATACAGTATTCAAAACTACAAATATAAAAAATACTGTGACAAATTAAAGAAATGGGAAAAATGGATAAACTACCCGGTACTTTGATTATAAGGATTCAAAAACCCACTAAAAGTGGTATTTTTTAACCAATGAAACATCCTGTATATTAAGGGTTCCGAAAAGCATCTATTTGTACTTTATACTTTTAGGACTATCTCCTGTAGTAAGTTTCTATTTATATCGAGCCGTCAAAATACACAGCAGGAGATTTCAAATCCTTTTTTATAATATTCGTGTTCTTTTTTGTTAAAAAAAACAGTTAACGGTGTAAATTATAGGGACATCCTAGAGTTACTTTATTAGAAATAGATTAGGATGTACATTTAAATGAAAATAGAAATAAAATCTATTTTCAGCAAGTTGGAGCCCCTCCACGTTCTTTTCACTAATTGCTCGTCAATCAATTTCATTAAATTTAATAATAATTGGAATGATAAAGAAGTACCAATTAAATGAGCTTGTGGGGATATGTTAAGTCTTTGGTTTACAATCCTGCACCCCAAAAATTTAGAACATTTAATAAACAATATACGTCTAGTTTGTGAAACTATTACACCCAACTTGTTGGAAGAAAATAAAGGATATATTTGTTAAATTAAATGGGGAGGCAATATTTCTTTATTATTTTATTCAAATGTAATCTATCAGATCCCATACAGCAGATGTGATGAAATATACATTGGTCAAACAAGTAGAATATATAAAGATAAAATAACTTCTCATAAAAGTGACTGCAGAAGGAATGTGAGATCTTGTCGCCTTGCTAAACATGTAATAGATAAAGATCATGTAATTGACTATAATAACGTCAAAATTCTCGATAATGAACGAAATCTCAATAAGCGTCTCTTTCTTGAAATGGTTCATATAAATAACAATGAAAAATGAATGAATAAAAGAACAGATATCAATGACCTCAGTACAATATACACATATCTGTTAAAAAAACAAAGAAAATTTCTCAACTCGTCCTTTTTATATATTTATTCATACTTTTACATTTTATAATCTCACTGTTTGCATGTTTCAATTGTATACTGATTTCTTAGAAATTGACATTTTGTCATTTTAAAATTTTAACACTGATCTTTCTTTTTGTATGTAATTTTTTCTGAATATCATGTTATTCGTCTTGATAAAGAAAATAAACATTTTCGAAAGCACGACTTAAAACGAAAAAATCGCACTGATTCCCACTAATTTTATCTACATAATTTGTTATTTTCTTAATTTTTAATTTAATACAATTAAATTAGTTGACTAAATGTTTGTTGCTTTATTAAAATGTGGCTATCGAGGTATCAAAAATAGACAGGGTGTTTAATTTATTTTTTTTTAAACAATTTCACACATTTCAGATAAAACCCTGTCTGTTTACCTTTACACGTTTAAAAGTTAGAAGATGTTAAAATACCTGAATGTGACACCCGTTATTTTAGTTCATTTTTGCGAGAATTTGACTATTTTAAAGACGTGTAGAAGACAGAGCCGGGTTTATGATATTTGAAACAGAAATAGAGGTACTAAATAGGATTTTATTCACTAAAGATTTGGGATGTGAGTTTTGAAGTTCTTTTAGACACTCATCTCTCAAAGATCTATGAAATTTTAGGAACCGATTACTATTAATTGGTTTTCTGTAGGTACCATCTAGTAATGATTTGATTGTCGTTCGTTCTTATTAGTTTTAAATCCAGGAATGGAATTATCAGTTTCTTTTTCAACAGTAAACTGAATATTTGGATCGAAACTGTTAAAAATATTTAAAGTTTCATCGATACAGTTTCCTGGTACAGAGAGGATAAGATCATCTACATATCTTTTGAGGAAAGGAATTTCTAATGTGATTTTATTTGTGCAATATTCTAGGAGTTCATCTAAATATATGCAAACGTATTTTTTTTTAAATAAACATATAGATGAATTATAAAGAAGAATAAAACAAAAAATTAAACTTAAAATATAAAAACCTTGTTATTTTTTACCTATCAATACTAAGAAAACAATTTTTTTTCTCTATTTTACTGTCCTGGCATGGCCCTGGTAAAGCATGGAAAAAGGCTTGACTATTAATACAAATAATGACGCTCATTTGTCAGCAAAGATGTGCAAACAATTTTTAGCAACAGTACAAATTTTAATAAAACAATAATCAAAAGTTAATAACTATTATTGAATTGAATTGATTGGATTCTGTCACATATTGTTGTTCATAGAAAAATAGTATGGGAATAACTTTTCAGTATTGTTCGGGATAAATACTTCAGCACCGCTTACTGATCGTCAAATAATGATACGAAAATAGTATATTTTGGGAACTGAAAATGTGTCACTATTTAAATTTACGAATTAAAAATATTCCTTGTATTTAATAATTCAAAAACACTTATTTCTTCGTAAAATTAGCATATCTAATACGTATTTTCCGGTTAATTGATAACCAAAACATTTATTCAACTGTCGTAATCGTTTTAAAGATAATTTACAAGGTTGCCAGGAATAATAATACATACATATGGATGGTTTTTGAAAACGGCCTAGTCCAAATTAACCAGTGAATGGTAGTAAACAAAACATTGTCAAAAAATATAAGTTTTAACTTAATTGAACATCTTAATGTCACCCTAATTTGATATTGTCAAAGTAAGTATTATTTGTAGTTCTTAGTCTAAATTAATTGCCCCAAAAAGACAACTTCCAAACATTATATCTTTGTTTTTTACTGTTACTATATTGGTTGATTAATGTTTACTGTAAGAGCCTTAGCTGAGATTCAGTCATTACAAGAGATTCACTTTAGTTCTATTAACTTAAAATAAAACTTGCAACAATTATGTGACAGCGAAAACAAATTTACTATGAAATCGTTCCTCTATTATAACAAAATTAAACTTTTGAATGTATATTTAAATATTTTTCTTTAAGGCCAATTTTTTGGTAAATTATATTTTACACTTGATGTACATAAACACCGCAAGTATATTTCTTCGATCGCTGGGGAATGTCTGCTTCTAAATATTTGTAAATAAGACAGCGTAGTTGAAACAAATCTTTAATACCGAAAGTAAACTCCAGGAAATTTCTCACTCTAAATCTGGCATCGCCGCTTACCAATTGCTTACGTTACTGATCAACCCAAAGGAAATTTTAACATTTTTTTTCTCACAAAATTCACTTCTATTATCATTTTGGCACTGAAAACACCCGAAAAAATCCAATTTTTCGAAAAAACGACGACATTATAGCTTTTTTTCAGTCGAACTGTCAACTTATTAGTTCGACACAAGGGCATTGGATGCCTCTGCTGTGCAGATAACATTCACACTTCATGATTGTTCCCGAACTACTGCTGAAAAACATGGATCTTTTCTGAATCGGTACAGAGTGATTCACTGAAAATTTTTAGGCGGATGTTTGGTTTTTCAATCAAGAAACCGTTAAGATATTTAAAAATAAGTTGTTAGATTTAAAAATAAATTGTATTGTTATTCATTCATAGAAAAATTTCAATGGGTGTTGAGATTTTATATTAGTTTTAGAATATACCAAGTGGCCCGAATTTAATTTTATTTATTTTGTCGGCAGCTATAAAAAATATCTATTAACATTTTTAGTATAAAGAGACATACAAAAATTTAAAAGCTTCTAATGATCGACTTTGCTAAGGGAGGTCCTGAGAAAAACTTTAGATAATATTCAAATTGAAATACTCAATAGGGCACCTTGGGCAAAAATCTCCAAAAGCTGTCCAACTCTCAAAACAAACAAATTTGATTAATACATCTTTAAGTATACTAGAACCCACTTGTTTATGAGAATGAAAAAACGTTATAAAAACACAAAGGATACCGCCAATAGAAGGAATGCTGATGAATCTGGACATTTTTGAGCAGTTTAATGTCGAAAACACCGTACACTGTCCATATACATAAAAATAAAATAATATTTTGGCTATTAGCACCACTGTGCAAAGATTCAATAACCAACTTAGCTGGATATCGTTATAGGGGAGAATGGCGTATAATTATTTAATATGAATTTACATTTTAATTTCTATAACGCATATTAGATTTGAATAGAGGTTAATATCTTCATTTTTTGATCTCTTGTGAGATTAACAAACGTTACTAATTAAAATTTTGTCTTAAATTAATTTAACTAAACTGTGGGGTGTGAGGTTACACTCATAAGAGGCGACAATGGAAGTGTGGTTATAGTTTTTACATTTTCAATTGTAGAAACAAAATTCTCAGATGTGCAGACAGGTTGCATTGGCGATGTAGATGTGCCGACAAGTGGATTTGCCGGATTAGCGACTTGTATAAAGCGGGATCATTTTGTTCTGCAATTAAAGTAGGAAGTAAAAGTTAGACAAATATTGTCTTCAGTAGTGGGCGCTAGGAAAATATTCATACAGTGATACACTGTGCTTGTGTTCGCACTTGATTTTTGATTTAGTGAATAGTAGGTGGTAGGTGATTCGTGGCGTTAGTTTATTTCAGTTAATATTATTCTTGGCTTCCCTGTATATACATACTTTTTTTATTTTGAAACATTGTTACAGTGTATTTCTTATTTATTTATTCCGTGTCAAAATCGTAAAGAGTGGTGTGATAAAGGATGTGTTAAAACTTTAGATCCTTCAATATCCAAATTAATTGGTAGTATTATTTATGAATCTTACCAAAGAAATGAGTTCCCAACAGTGGATAGTATATTTTCTCTACTAAAAAGTAAAAGGCCAGATTTAAGAATTTCTAAAAGCTCAACACAGCGTTGGATATCGAAAATTGGATTTAAATACCAAACTATCAACAAGAGGACTGTAATAATGGAAAGCCAGAGGATCATAAAATGGAGGATACAATATTTGGAAAAAATTAAGGCATCTCGAAATAGTAACAGAAAAATATACTATTTAGATGAAACGTGGTTCGATACCCACGATACGCCAAAGAAAGGATGGTCTGACGGAACAAGAAGATGTTCAGTAAATGTTCCTTGTAACAAGGGAACTCGACTTACAATTCTTCACTGTGGATCGGACTCAGGGTGGGTACAAAATTGCCTCGAACTCTCTGGAAAAAATTTGGAAGATTGTAATTTAGATTACCACAAAAATATGTCTGGAGAAAATTTTGAAGATTGGTTTGAAAATCAGCTGTTAAACAATATTGAAGAGAATAGCATCACAGTGATGGATAATGCTTCATATCACTCCCGCTTAATAGAAAAAGTTCCCAATACCAACTCAAATAAGTCTGAGATTCAGGAATTTTTAAGAAATCATGACTTTATTCGTTGTGTTGTTAATTTTAGAATTAAAATTTGAGACAAAATTTTAATTAGTAACGTTTGTTAATCTCACAAGAGATCAAAAAATGAAGATATCAACCTCTATTCAAATCTAATATGCGTTATAGAAATTAAAATGTAAATTCATATTAAATAATTATACGCCATTCTCCCCTATAACGATATCCAGCTAAGTTGGTTATTGAATCTTTACACAGTGGTCCTAATAGCCAAAATATTATTTTATTTTTATGTATATGGACAGTGTATGGTGTTTTCGATATTAAACTGCTCAAAAATGTCCAGATTCATCAGCATTCCTTCTATTGGCGGTATCCTTTGTGTTTTTATAACGTTTTTTCATTCTCATAAACAAGTGGGTTCTACTATACTGGTAAAATCCCACAAGCTTTAAAATCAACTACAATTATTCCTATTCAAAAAGTTAATAATACTACCAAAGCCGAAGAATGCTGTTGGAGTTTTTCTTGACTTTCAAAGGGCCTTTGAGACAATTAATAGAGGGATACCATTAATTAAACTAAAACATTATGGTATAGAGGGTAGAGTACTTGACTGACTTAGTGATTGTTTACAAAACCGAAAACAGCGAGTTCGTTATAGCGATCAAACATCTACTGAAATGGGAAATGATACAGGAGTTCCGCAAGGCAGTGTACTTGGTCCAGTGCTATTTATATTATACATTAACGATATAGAACTTTTCATAAAATCCGACTTTATCAAGCTATTTGCAGATGATACTTTTATTGCATGCACTTAAATTTAGAAAAGTCAATTCAAAAAATGAATAATATCTTAAAATAAATATTTAGACAGTAATAAATTAAAACTAAATGTGTCAAAAACCCACGCTATGATAGTTACAACTAAATACAAATATAATTCATTGAATACAAATAACATTTAACAGTGAAAGAATAAAAATTGTTACATCAGTGAAGTATTTGGGATTTTCTTGACCTTTGAAGGCCACTTTGATTATGTTTCCAAAAAAATATTAAAAGAACTTTATTTTTTTAGTAGAATAGCTGAAAATTTAACTAGAGAGATTTTGTTTTTAATTATTGTAGAAAATGCGATAATGTCATAATTGCTGTTATTCTTGAAGCATAATTTAGAGATAGTAGTTTATCCTTAGAAGTTAAAAGCACCTAGAGGTAATATTAACGCATATTTTTTGAAAAATAAACGAATCCAAATCTATACACGTAAACTTTACCAATAGAGCTCAACAACATATACCTATAAACATAAACGAAAAACGAATTCCATTCACAAATACAGCAAAATATTTAGGTATCATATCATATCACGTTAAAAAGAAAAGGGAACAACTACAAATTAAATATAAAAAAATGTATTGCCTGTTTGGACGAAACTTCACTCTGTCTGTGCACAACAAGCTTATGCCGTATAAACATATACTCAAACCCATTTGGTCGCATGGTATTCAACTATGGGGTTGTGCTAGTCAAAGTAGTCTACAAATCATTCAAAGATTCCAGAACAAGGTACTGATGAATATCGTGGATGCACCTTGGTACATTCGAAATAGTAGACTCCATAAGGATCTGGATATGGATACTGTTGACCAAACTATAGTCAAATTTGCCAGGAGTCACTGCAGGAATAACGAGAAGACTCAAGAGGATTAAACCATTCGAGTTGGTGAAGTGAGATTGTCAAAAGCAGAGTAATGTGCGTGGTAAAGTCTACGTTAACTAGTTGTATTAGAAATCTAAGGATGCTGTTGAGTAAGACCTTAGTTAGTTATAGAGTAGTAATTTAAGTTAGCTGTAAGTTGCTGATTGATCTTAAGATCAGATTGTAATGTTAACACAATGCCGCGCAAGGGTAATTGTTTATACAGGGTGCGCCAATTATTTCCACTCGATCTCTAGCACCGAAACTAAAAGAGATATCAACAAGATTTTTTGTAGGGGTAGACAGTGTCAATCGGACTACAATTTTAAAATATTTTGATGTATACAGGGTGGCTAATTTTTGTGGAATGAAAATTAATTTGGTTTTTTTAAATTGAACACCCTGCATACGATTATGTCTTCTGATTCTACTTAATATTAGATTTACGGTAGTTTTTTGTATTTGTAGATCCGACACGGCGTTGACAAGTTATTCCTATTCCTATTTTAAGCAGATTAAATGAAAAAACAGCACTTCAGAAATATTAGCACAAAAACCACATTTTTTAAAAAATTCCTCAAAAAAGCTACTATGATGTAAATGAAACATGCACCTATCACAATAATCACACAACATCTTCACTTGTTGCACAGGGTGTTTGCCGATGGCGTGCCAATAGTCTAGTTTTCAAATGGCAATAACTTAATTTTTTCAAATGGGATATCCTGTATATTTTCCTTCAGTTAGAAGCTCTCCCTAATACGCATTAAAAAAATATAGGGTTTTGCACATCTAACTTTACTATTTACTCTAATAATTGACGTTAAGTGACAAACAACATATTTTACACAATTTTTAATAAGAAATCAAGTTACCTATGAAAATGACAGTAGGTATATTTTGTTATGGCATTAATTGTCAACATAAAATTTGGTATTGTATCACGTCTACTATATTTAATCGGTATTGTGTATAAAAAATGGATTTTAATAAGAATTTAAAAAATGCGCTAGTAGGGTCTAAGATACCCAGAAAGACGTCATCCACAAAAGGATACTTTTGACAATTTAAAGAATAGATAGAACAGGAACCGTCAAGTATGAAAAACATTCACATGAAACTACAGCTGTTACTATTGACAACGAATATAAGGTAATGATCAGTATAGTTGAAGATCCCAATATAAGCACAAGGCAATTAAGCAATCAGTTAGATATTTCCAATACCACAATTTGACGCATAATAAAAAAGAATAAATATCACCCCTATCATATCACCAAGAATTGTTACCACGTGAGTTCGCGCGTAGAGTTGAATACTGTAGATGGTTAATAAACAAGATAAATACAGAGCGTAACTTTTTAAACAAAGTTTTATTCTCCGACGAAGCCACGTTTCATAAGAACGGTTGTGTAAATAGACACAACTTCCATTATTATTCGGACCACAATGAACATTTATTTAGAACCACATCACAGTATCGATGGTCTTTGAATGTGTGGGCGGGAATAATAGGTGATTATGTAATTGGTCCCTATTTCTTTGATGGGACTGTAAATGGAGCTATATTTTTAGATTTTTTAGAACATCATTTTCGCAACTGATTGCAAAATGTGCCTCAAAATTATCGCAACGGAATGTGGTTTCAATTAGATGGTGCCACACCACATTACCTATTAGATGTTCGCAATTGGTTAAATAGGGAATTTCAGGATCGTTGGATAGGAAGGGGAGGACATATAAATTGGCCTACTAGATCGCCTTGCCTTACACCTTGCGATTTTTTCTTGTGGGGTTTTATTAAAAATATTGTTTACAAAGAAGAGGTTACCACAAAAGAAAATATGAAATAAAGAATTACTGCAGCATTTAGACAGGTGACCCCTGCAATGCTAAGAGATGTGCGTAAATCAATGAAAAAAAGGGCAAGAAAATGTATAAATGAAAATGGAAGACATTTTGAACACCTACTATAAATTTTAACTTTCACTATTGTAGTTTTCTTACGATTAAACTTTGTAAAATTTTGTACTTATTAAAAATTGTGTAAAATGTGTTGTTTTCATACTTGACGGTTCCTGTTCTATCAAATCTATTCTATCAAATCTATTCTTTAAATTCTCAAAAGTATCCTTTTGTGGATGACGTCTTTCTGGGTATCTTTGACGATAGACCCTACTAGCAAGAAACGCATTTTTTTGACATTCACCCAGTATCCATATCATATCAATATTTTCTTGAACACTATAATTCTTATTAAAATCCATTTTTTATACACAATACCGATTACATATAGTAGACGTGATACAATACAAAATTTTATGTTGACAATTAATGCCATAACAAAATATATCTACTGTCATTTTCATAGGTAACTTGATTTCTTATTAAAAATTGTGTAAAATATGTTGTTTGTCACTTAACGTCAATTATTAAAGTAAATAGTAAAGTTAGATGTGCAAAACCCTATATTTTTTTAATGCGTATAAAGGAGAGCTTCTAACTGAAGAAAAATATACAGGGTGTCCCATTTGAAAAAATTAAGTTATTGCCATTTGAAAACTAGACTATTGGCATGCCATCGGCAAACACCCTGTGAACAGGTGAAGATGTTGTGTGATTATTGTGATAGGTGCATGTTTCATTTACATCATAGTAGCTTTTTTGAGGAATTTTTTAAAAAATGTGGTTTTTGTGCTAATATTTCTGAAGTGCTGTTTTTTCATTAAATCTGCTTAAAATAGGAATAGCTTGTCAACGCCGCGTCGGATTTACAAATACAAAAAACTACCGTAAATCTAATATTAAGTAGAATCAGAAGACATAATCGTATGCAGGGTGTTCAATTTAAAAAAACCAAATTAATTTTCATTCCACAAAAATTAGCCACCCTGTATACATCGAAATATTTTAAAATTGGTAGTCCGAGTGACACTGTCTACCCCTACAAAAAATCTTGTTGATATCTCTTTTAGTTTCGGTGCTAGAGATCGAGTGGAAATAATTGGCGCACCCTGTATATATAAAAATAATTTGGTATGGCATTAGAAAAATTCTTAGCCTGTTAAATTATGTTTACTACAGACACAGGTCATAATGTATTGATAAAATTTTATTATAGCGGACTTTAATTACAGACAAACTAATATGAAAAAAATGGAAAATTAAACAAAATATTCGCTGCAAATAAATCCTATTAATTTGCTGTTGTTGACGTATAGCGATAGAAACTAAATTACGTTTCTGAAACAAGCATGAAAATATCCAGAAAACTATTAAAATTAATTACTCGAAAAATTAATTTCAGGTGTTTTGCTAAATTTTAGTACTTAATTATAATTGCGTAAAATATTAATTTAATGGTTTGTTAAATCGACAGATCGTAATGAAATCAGATTTACATGGAAGTTAAGGAGTGATTAGTTAGAATCTGAAATTTTGAGAAAAAAATTAATTTATTTTGTCAAAACAAATAATATTTTTCCAATAAACACGAGACGATTTAAAAATAAGTGAGTGGAAAATTAAATTCATGTGTAACCAAGATATTTCAGAATTTGTTTAAGTAAAGTTTGTTGATTTATAGAATTTCATATTCTACCATCTACAGGAATTTTTGCACAGTCGTACAGGGTGATAGGTCGCATTTTTTAAGATAATCAACTGAAACCTGAACTTTAAACTTCTTTTTAATTTGATAATTAGTGTGCCACACAAATTAAAAAAAAACTTTTGTCTTAATCTAAAGTGAAGTTTTTAATAAATTGATTTTCTTAACGTTTTGGAAATTCCTTAGTTCGTTTTAGTGACTGTTGTGGACAAAATTATGCATAATTCTACAAATTAATACTTACGAATTTTCAAAATAATGTAAACGCCATGGCAATACTTACCTGTAACAAAAAATTAAAATTTATTTCAAAAATATTTGTTATTAAAACTAATTTTAATTTTAATCAAACTTCCAATTGTCAGAGAAATATGCAATGTAGGGTAATGAACATTCTTTTACACTTAATAAACCTCCTTACCTAGAAAGGATCCTTGCATTGTTTGCAAGTTTTTGGTCGAGAATGTTAAGAATTTATACCTAAATAAAAGTTATTTATCTAGAAAAGAGTCTGTAAATATAAATTATAAAATCAATCAAAAACCAAAGTAAAAGAACTAAAAATATGTTCTACTATAGACCAATTAGTCTCTTATCTACCATTTCTAAGCTCCTTGAAAAACTACTTTTACAAAGAATCAGTCCAATATTAAATGAAATTCCTGACCATCAATTTGGGTTGCGACAAGCACACTCAACAACCCAGCAACGTCATACACTCAATACACAAATCATTAGAAGACAGTATTTCTTGATGACAGCCAAACCTTTGACAAGGTTTGGCATGAAGGACTTCTCTACAAAGCCAAACATACACAACCATCTCTATTCCACCTACTTAAATCCTATTTAAATAATAGACAATTTAGAACAAGAGACAAAGGTGAAACGTCCTCTTTCTCCCCAATTAAACCTGCAGTCCCCCAAGGTAGTGTTTTGGGCCCAATACTGTATCTATTGTACACATCAGACTTACCAACAACTCCAAATACAAAATTGGTACCTTCGCTGATGATACAGGAATAATTGCCAGCCATGAAAATCAAATCTCCGCATCTTACCACCTATAGCAACACCTAAAATTAATCCAGGACTGGACAGAAAAGTGGAAAATACCTATAAACGAGTCAAAATCTACGCAAATTACGTTTACCCTAAAAAAGGACATTGTCCGCCAGTTTCTTTCAGCAATATACCAATCCCTGAACAAATACCTACTAGGTATCTGGGACTTCACCTAGACCAAATGCTCACCTGGAAGGAGCACATAACAAAAAAGAGAAGACAAATTGATATCAGATTCAACTGGCTCCTTGGTAGAAAATCTCACCACCAATAATGCCAATCTGGATGCATGGTATCAAATTATGGGGATGTGCCAGCAAATCAAACATATCATTATTACAAAGAGCTCAATCCAAAATACTCACAAATCAATCACAAATGTACCATGGTATGTGTCAAACGACACACTCCAAGAAGTGATAGAGGAAAGAGGCCAAAAACACCACCAGAGATTGGAAGAACATCCCAATGCACTCTTACAACCATTGCTGCATCAACCAGAAACCAGAAGACTCAAAAGAAAATTACCAAGTGAAGTGCTGGAGGTCACTTCAATGGAAGGGATCTCATCATGCCACTTTATGGACTAAAAGCAATCCACTTTAGTCCACCGTTAGCAGATTAGCTTATAGAATTTGTATATTCTGATTGCTGATTACATTTGTAAATAAAAAAAAATATTTTACTATAATTTTTTTCATATTAAACATTTACCGTACGGCTTAGAAAAAATAAATAAAAACGAAGTCAGACAAGAGGAGATGCTGGAAATTAATTTCTAGTTTGCAGATTAGGTGGTAATTAAAAATCACTTCTCTTACAAATTTCCAATAATTTTAAACTAATTTTATGCAAATTGTGGTTTTAAATAATGCTAGTAGAAAGAAAATACCGAAAATCATTATTTTATTACATGATATTCGTATTCAGCGATAGAGCCGGACTGAGGGCGTGACGAAGGAGCGAATGTCCCAAGTACACAGAAAAGATCTCAAATCTGTATAATTCTATTTTAAGAAATAGTATCCCTCTCCCAGTAAACTTAACAACCCTACTAGCCACCGATAACAAGGATATATTCGATTTATTAATCAAACATATTCAAATAATAAAATTACATTTATAGTATACGGTATAAGTAAATATTAAAATTCTGTGGCTAATGGACTAGTTCCGAGGCCATCCTCCCCCCCCCCCCCCACACACACACACACAGAACTTAGGCATCACCCCTTATTTTAACTACATACATACACATGAATCTAAAACGTCATTACATCAAAGCTTTTGTGAAGAATACCTAGATTGTGTGTTGAATGCCACGTCAGTATAAAATTGTATCTATAAAATTGATTTCAGATTTAAAAAATCCAACAATACAAAATTTTCAGTAGTAATACCCCTAGGGCCTTGATAATACCGAGATAATTTTGTCATAGAGAATGCTGTAAGCGTGTTGCTTGATAATAGCCCGAGGCCGAAGGCCGAGGGCTATTATCCTTAAGCAACACGCTTGAAGGATTCTCTATGACAAAATTTTGAGGATTTATCAAGGCCCGAGGGGTATTCGATAAGATAATTTTTTACTTTGTAGATTTCAAAAAATTGATTGTCAATCTGACGTTTAATATTTACTCATTTTTATTTAACAAAACTAAAAACTACAGGTATTAAAAGTATCCTGCTGTAATCTTTTACGTTTTGCATTTCTTGCATCTCGCGCATTTTTGAATATCACACTGGTAAACGGGTCGAATACAATTTTGAATATAATATCATTAATTGCATCGTCAGATGCATTACCAAATCTTAGCGACATTTTTAAACTAGTGTCAGTTTGACGTTTAATTAATTTTTAATCAAAAACTTGACTTGTTGAAAACACCAAACTGAAAACACCACATGTAGGGTGTTATCGCTGTAATCCATAGCTGATTGGATGAAATTTGACACATGACTCTAAATTAAGTAATTTGATTGGTTACTATAGTTAGTAAAAAATTATCAGTAGTAATACCCCTAGGGCCTTGATAATACCGAGATAATTTTGTCATAGAGAATGCTGTAAGCGTGTTGCTTGATAATAGCCCGAGGCCGAAGGCCGAGGGCTATTATCCTTAAGCAACACGCTTGAAGGATTCTCTATGACAAAATTTTGAGGATTTATCAAGGCTCGAGGGGTATTCGATAAGATAATTTTTTACTTTGTAGATTTAAACATTTTTAAACTAGTTGTCAGTTTGACGTTTAATTAATTTTTAATCAAAAACTTGACTTGCTGAAAACACCAAACTGAAAACACCACATGTAGGGTGTTATCGCTGTAATCCATAGCTGATTGGATGAAATTTGACACATGACTCTAAATTAAGTAATTTGATTGGTTACAATAGTTAGTAAAAAATTATCAATGAAATTGCCTTAGATTACAAGTAGTCAAGTGATTTTCTGCTGGTATTTCTCGACTAAACATGAATGTTTAGTAAAGGCGCCGTTAGAAAATCTTGGCACGATGGTGCAATGGTTAAACAAAAATGATTGATGAAAGAAAATTTCCTATTTTGGTGATTGCGCCAAATAACGCGGTCATAAAATTTTAAGATTAACACCTAATCACTGTCAATATAATTATATCGAAATGATTTGGTGAACAGCAAAACGTTATTATGATAAGGAAATTGGTAAAATAAAATTTGCATTATTGGTTCCAACTATAATTGTCGGCTCTATAGGAATTTCTTCTCATCGAAACACATTCTTAAAGTTTTGCAGTTTTTAGGAGCCTCTAAAAAAACTATTGAACTATTATAGAATGATTAATATACCTTGGAAATCGTGCTTCATCTCCTAATCCATATAGACCAGCGACCGCGGCCATTGATGCTCAGAAGAAGAAGATTCTTGCCTCCCGCCATTAAGATTCCGAAGTGTACACCTTCTGAGAATAGATCCTTTCCTCGTTTTCCACGCTGCAGGAGACGTTGTCAGCATCCATCCTGGATTTACATTCAGGCAACACTTTCATTTCGGACGTCACTAGTTGAAAGCGCCCGAGTAATTAATATAGGAACGATATATTTAGTCCGGAGCAAAAAATTCGACAATTTCGCGCGATTTTATTATTAAAAGGAACTTGCGTTACATCGTGGTTAAGCGTGAGAAAAATTATTAGTCCCGTTTTCAATTTTGGTGGATGAGCTAGAAACTTTTTTAAATAGAGCTTTTGTGGTAACTCATAACAAAAATTACAAATTCGCTTATAATTTTTCTTTAAGTAATTCATAAACTTTTAACATATTAATGCAATTGATTTATTATACAGGGTGTCCTTAAGAACGGGACATAGAACAACCGCAAATTCTCCAATTCAAAATAAAACGATTAAGCGAAATATGCTTAGATAAAATGTTACTCGTTTCCGAAATACGGGGTGTTGAAGTTGAAAACTGAAAAATTATTAATGGCCATAATTTTTTTAATACACCGTATAATTTTACTCAAATCGGCACACTTGTTAAATATCATGAAATTCACCTAACAGTAAAAAAAACAATTCAGTACGTTCTACCAGTAGCGTACGGCTTGTACCCCTTCTAAATGTTACGCCGCTGTCTAAATTTTAATTTTGACTATAATTTTAATTTTTTTGATATTTAAGTCAATAATGTACACTTGTTACTTTGTTGTAAAGTCATTGTTTTTCGAGATATTCGCAGTTAAAGATAGATAGACACGTACTTTTTATTTGTATTATTATTAATAATATTCATTTTTACAATTTTGTCTTAAAACCAAACTAATGTAATGAAATTTTTACTTCAACAAATTGTCCACCATTAACTTGTATACACTTCCTTAGACGTTTAACTAAAGACTGTCTCACTTTAAACAACTGATTTGCTTGATTTTGTCGAATTGTAGCAGCAGGATTCTGAATTTTGTTCCAAAGTTCCTGACGGGTATTTATTGCTTCACCATAAACAAGACTTTTGATGTAGCCCCAATAATAAATCTAAATAATCTAAAGGATTAAATTCAGGACTGCGTGGTGGCCAAGCAAATTCGCTTCCACGTCCAATCCAACGATGTGGAAAACATAAATTTAGGTAATTCCGAACATCTAATATGAAATGGGCTGGCAAAAACCAGAAGTTATGACGTAAATTTAAATAAATAAATAAATAAAAAGTACATGTCTATCTATCTTTAACTGCGAATATCTCGAAAAACAATGGCTTTACAACAAACTAACAAGTATATATTATTGACTTAGAAAATATCACAAAAATTAAAATTATAGTCAAAATTAAAATTTAGACAGCGGCGTAACATTTAGAAGGGGTACAAGCATTACTTACTCCTGCCGTACGCCACTGGTAGAGCGTACTGAACTGTTTTTTTTACTGTTAGGTGCATATTATGATATTTAACAAGTGTGTCGATTTGAGTAAAATTATACGGTGTATTAAAAAAATTATGGCCATTAATAATTTGTCAGATTTCAACACTATTTCGGAAACGAGTAACATTTTATCTAAGCATATTTCGCTTAATCGTTTTATTTTGAATTGGAGAATCTGCGGTTGTTCTATGTCCCATTCTTAATGGGACACCCTGTATATCTGTAATTTGCACATACAAAAGAAGATTTTGATGGCATTTAATTTCTATATTTTTGTAAGGAACATTATCATAACATTAACGCCCCAAAGGAGGTGGGTCCCTAAGCAACGAAATCGACCAAAAAATATTTCGGGCAAATGTGGTGGAAATTGTTTATTTCACAAGTTCTAGCAATATTGAGCCATTTTCGGGCGAAACGGGTCACCCCAGACCACCAGCCCCCCACAAATACCCCCCAGCCCCCAGAGAAAAAGATTCAAATTATTTCCAGGCAATTAAGTCGGAAATTGTTTCTTTCACAAGATCTAGCAATATTGAGTCATTTTTGGGCGAAATGGGTTACCCCAGACCACCAGGTCCGTCACAAACACCCCCTAGCCCCGCTCAGTTCTTGTGAAAGAAATAGTTTCCGATTTAATTGCCTAAAAATAATCTGAGTCCATTTCTCGCGGGTGTGGTGGATGTTTGGTTGGTGGGGGAGGGGGGACGTGTAATCTGGGATGACCTGTTTCGCCCAAAAATGACTTAATATTGCTAGATTTTGTGAGATAAACACTTCCCTGAAAAGAATTTGAGTCCTTCTCTCGCGGGTGTTTGTGACGGGCCTGGTGGTCTGGGATGACCCATTTCGCCCAAAAATGGCTCAATATTGCTAGAAACAATTTCCACCACATTTGCCGGTAATATTTTTTGGGTCGATTTCGGGGCTTAGGGACCCTTCTCCTTTCCATTTGTAAATATGATACCCTGTATATTTTTGTAAATTTGATTTTCACGTATCAAAATATATGATGTCCATATGTCAAATACCAATTTTCCTCCTAGTTTAATATTTAATTTTAATTATTGATCACAGAGTGCTCAAAATTGATGAAGGTTGATCTGTAACTACTTGATAAATATTACATTTATAAAACTTTGGGATTTTACAATATTTATTCTTTATAAGGTTCAATGAAATTAGTGTCTAACAAGAGTTATATTTTTTGGAATGAAACTCATATGGAAAAACCTAATAATTAAATAATATTTGACGTGTATCATGAGCTGCAGAATCCAAAATTCCAAAATGTACAAAGTTTCTCGCTTAAAAATCAAAACTTGGGGTCATTTTCAATCAAACCGAAATATAGTTTGTAAAATTATCCAGTGAATTGATTCTATAGTAAATTATTATTACTATTATTGTGTCATTGTCAATTTTTTCAAAACGTTTTTAGATGAAATGTTAAAACGTCAAAATATTTTCTTGATTATATAATAAGCGATAATAACTCATTATATAAAAGAAAATTTGTAAATAACGGTCATTAAACAAAATACTTGTAAATTTTAATTTCTAGTGTTTTTTGCTATTTTTAATTTATTTAAAATTTTGAGCATATTCAGTGTGCTTTATTGTTTTTCGTAATTCATTTTGATATTTCTATACTGTTATTCTTCTCATTTATTGTTACACTGAGGTATTTAAAAATTTACATTTTTTATATACAGGATGATTCAACCAAAAAGGGACAGTACTGCTATATCGGAAACGGTAAATGATACAATGGAGGTTGAATGGGAACAAATGTTTTTATTTTAGGTCTACATAAAAGTTATTACAAGAAATAATCAAAAACATTTTTTTGCTTCTGTTGCCTGAACTTTGAATATTTAAAAATAAAAAAAATAAAAAAATTGTTATATATATACAAAATGTATACTTTTTAATAAAATAATCAAAGGTCAATTAAATTTTTGGTTTTCCCGATAACGGCTTTATTTGGAAAAACCACGAATACAAACTGATTTTATCTCAAATCAGTTTGTTTGAGTGGTTTTGCCTGAAATAAAGGCATTTGAGTATGGAGACCAAAAATTTAATCTATAAAATTTGAGAGGACGTGTGGTATTTGGAAAGGTTATTTTTTTACTCATTTTGTATTAAAAACAGAGAATATAGTCATTTATGCAAAAGACACTTTACACACAAATGTTCATCATTTTCTTTATCAAATTAAAGTGAAACTTCAAAAAATATTGAGCTGTTATAGTTTTAAATACAGGGCCACCAAGGCATACAGAGTTTGACATTTGTCAGTTTTAAAGAGATTTATGGATTTTTAAGTATTTGGGTATTCAAAAACTGATGTTGTGTGTGTGAATAAACGAATAAACTGGTTAGTTTACAAATAAATTTTGAATATTGTATATTAACATAGATTTGCAATACATTTTAGTATAATAATAATTGATAATGCTAAATAAAAGTTGTTAAATGTTTATATTTGACATTTAAAAAAAGGTAAACACAATTTAATCAAAAAACGATTACGAAGAAGCGTTTTTATCAAAGGTAATACCACGAGTCCTCCAAATTTTATCGATTAAATTTTTGGTTTTCACGAAAACGGCTTTATTTGGAAAAACCACGAAAACAAACTGATTGATAAAATCACGAGTCCGCAGGACGAGTGATTTTATCTTAAATCAGTTTGTTTGAGTGGTTTTGCCTAAAATAAAGGCGTTTGAGTATGAAGATCAAAAATTTAATCTATAAAATTTCAGAGGACGAGTCGTATTTGAAAGGATTATTTTTTAAATCATTTTGTATTAAAAACAGAGAACATAGTCATTTATGCAAAAGACACTTTACACGCCAATATTGAAAATTTTCTTTACCAATTTAAATTGAAACCTGAGCTGTTAGGCTGTTATAGTTTTACATACAGGGCCACCAAGGCGATTTTTTGACTAGCTACCCCGCGAAACGCCGTAAATAAAAGCGAAGAAGAAGAATGAAATGAAGTCTTTCTTAATTTAATTAATTTTAAGTTTAGTGTTGAAGTGAGGTATGTAAAAATGTTAAAGGCGTTTTGGCGTTAATAAAAACAGGTTAGTTTACAAATACATTTTGAAATTTGGTTATTAACATAGATTTGCAATACATTTTAGTATAATAAAAATTGTTAAATGTTTACATTTGACATTTCAAAAAGGTAAACACAGTTTAATCAAGAAACAAATACGAAGAAGCGGTTTTATCAGTATAAAACACAATGATTGGTTAGGATCCTGAGCTGTTATTGGCTGAAACCACAAAATCTGACTGTATTGACAGATGAAAAAAATAATCAGTATAAAACACAATGATTGGTTAGGATCCTGAGCTGAAACTACAAAATCTGACTGTTTTGACAGATGAAAAAAATAATCTCTCTAAAATTAGATATCTAATAAAAATCCTCAGTTAATTAGCACCGAAAGACCATGAAAGATTCACGTCGAGATGTTCTGAAATCACTTCGATGTCTTTTATTTCCAAAATGTACAAATCTTCACATGAAATAACCTGCATAGATAGATTTTCTTTGGCCCCCGACTATACCTTAAACCAAGTACTTATATGACGATATACGACTCCAAGAGGCCTACTCAGAAGACGGCTTGCATAAAGCGACTCGCGGGCGACGTCAATTTGGGAGAATTTAGGAAAATTCCGGAATAGCAATGTTAGGATTCTGTTTTCGTTCTAATAAATCACTGGAATAGAATGAGCACACACCGAAACTTTTAATGACTCTAAATTACATTAGGGAAAAGTTACTTTTATTAAAACAGTTCTCGGTATTGTTATTATTTTGAATGCGTTGCCCCCAGAAAACAATCTCAACTGGAATGGGGAATTAACAAAAAATTGAAAATAAAAGACAAAACTTCGTTGGTGTTGGAACAATGCAAATATGTATGCCCAAATCATCATAATCTCAAAAATAATTTTTGTTGGGGACACCTAAAAAAAGTTTATAAAACTAAACCTGTAAGTTGAGGCAACGAGTTATCGATGATTCTCAATTAATTTAAAAAGAAAGCTGGAGAAATGTCGAATATGTCACCCTTAAATCATCAAAGGATCATATTTTGAACATTTATGTAATTCAACATTATTTGTAGCTATTGTTTATTTTTCTTGTTAATAAACTTTGTTTTAAAACTGTGATAATCGTTCAATTGACATCCTGTAATTTTTATTAAAAGTGTTATTAGTTAAAGACCTCACAAACTACCAAAAATCTCAAATGGGATATTTCAGTTATAAATTAACTAGCTAAACTTTTAAATTATTGGCCAAAATTTAACAGAACACTGACTCTTAACGAGCTTCGCAGTTACAGAAGTTTGTAAATAACGATCAGTGATTTAAACTCGGGACATGTTGTATAAATCGGCTTGTTTGCATTATTATAAATTCAGTAATAATTCATATACCAAGGAGCCCATTCGTGTTCGAATTCCGACTCATCAATCACGGACGGACGGGATTATTAAATCTGGCAAAATGAATAAAAAATTATGGTGTGACTTTCTATCCGCATTTGGCCTTAGTTGCATGCTATCGTGCACCAATAACGTCATCGTAAATCACCTGAAGCCGGTGCTGAAATGCGCCAAACGAGCCCTGTCTACCACTTACAGGGTGGGATCCAAGGTTTTACCTAATATTGATATTTGCAAGACATGAATGTACTGCCGCATGAACCGAAACATTTTGACCTCAGACCTTTATGCTGACTGAATTGGTGGAAATGAGGGTGAAAAAAAGGTATATTTGGTAACAAAATATAAAACCAGATGCAAAAATAGCCACAGAATTCAAGCTGGTCATATGATCAGTCAAAAGCCTCAAACTAACTTCAGAGAAGACTAAAACTATAAGCAAATGTATCAAATACTATTAAACGAGCAAGGTTTGTATGTGTGTGTGTGTGTGTCCAGAGGATCTCGAAATCCACTCGTCAGAATTCAATGAAACTTTCAGGGTAGACTAATTCCTATCTAAATCGGCAAAAAATGTAGGTCTCATGTCTCTGAAAATTCGGTCTTCCGAGATATTTACAAGAAAAGTTAAGCTTTTAGTTTTATTTCCTAGCAACGGCACTTAATAATAACTTGTTTCTATAGTAATATATACTATAAAGGATAGATGAGTACAGTAAAAGTGGGGATATAACGTCACATTCCATAGGCGCACTTTGCAAAATAAGTTTCTATAATATAAATAAGGTCACAGCATATAAAATATATATACGCACTTCGTAGATTAAATTTTGAAGTTATATTATTTACAAAAAATAAAAATAAATTTTATGCATCTGACACTTTAACTTTAACGAATTAAATTTAACCAATAAATAACAAGGAGGATTATATGTTGGGATTAAACTTTTTTTAATCTCTTGACATTAAAAGTAACGCTTCAGTACTTACCTAAACTCAAAGATTAAAAAAAAAGTTAGTTCAAGAACTATCTTAAAAGTCACTGTCTTCACTAAAACTACTGGTATCATTATAATTGTCTTTTCTGAGGTTTATTATTATCGGTTCTATTAAATTATTCATTGATATATCCACTTTCCTAAATGAATTTTCCACATTTTTAACATGACCAATGCATTTTGCCCAATGTTCTCTATTT